>LR812538.1:27990147-28492647 GCA_903798195.1 Danio kyathit
CCACCAATTTGAAGGGGTCATACCAAACTGAAGAGCACAACATTTTTTATTTGCTTCTCTTCACATTTCACCCATTGAAATTACTATAACCTTCAAAACTGATTATGGCATAAGGATGTGAACAACAAAATTGTACCCGATAAACTTTTGAAATGCTGCTTATATGAAATAATAATACAATGATTCAGTACAGTGATTATTTCTAACATGCTGTATGTTTGACACTCCTATTTGAGACCTGACCAGTAGTGTTGTTGTCTTTTTATTTTAAAGTGATGCTTACCTTGATAGCGTTTGTGCTCTCTCGAGGCCCAGACATGCCCAAGGCAAAGCTCGAAGTGATAATTCGCACTGAAAACCATTTTAAGGCATACATTACCGGACTGCAAAGATTGCTATGTCTGTCTTTGGGTCCAGTGCACCAAGACAATTACTAAAGTAAGCCATGCATATCAGTCATGCATTGGCCTGGAATAAAACTCAGTCCTCACCTCTAATACATGCTACCAATAACCTTCGTTGGCTTGTTTCTTTTTAACTCATTTCAGTCACTTAATTTAGTTGTACACAAAACATTGCGTTTACCCTTAGGTCTGTTTTATATATACAAATAAAAACAGTGCATAATTATTTCAGTGGTCATGTAAACAGGTTACCATATTCATATGGCTCTTAGCTGTGAGTTGAGTTTCAGTCCTGAATTTATTTGTGCTGCATGTAGCAAGCTGAACTCCTGGAAAATCCAGTGAAACGCACTATAAATCTCTTTATGAACACAATCTTTTGAAATACAGGTTTTTATGAAGCAACAAAATAATGGAGGTGATGCAACTTGAAGTTCCACACACTGTAATCATCCGACTGAATACAGATGATTTTATCACTTTATAGCTGAAGTCTGGGTTTAGCCTTAGGTGTATATTTAAGAAAAAATTGAGATCTAAAAGGATTTATGAAATAGTGCAGATGTATGAATACTAATATTGCATTATTCATAGGCAGGAAATAAGAAATTTGTGAGTGGTTGTTAATAGTTATGGATTAAGTTCTATAAGATGCACGAGGGATCCTATAAAACATTCAATATAATAGCATAGTGGTATATAAACTTGTCTTAGCCCTGATTAATTTTAGTGAATAGGAGTAATTGTTGTCCCCACTCATTTACAGAACAAAACACAAGTGGAATGAGTCTAATTATCACATATTATGATGAGGAAATCAAAGGCTTTAAAAAACCCTGTCAGTGGTCATAAACAATTTATGTGAGCTTCACCAGGCAAATTCAGCACAGTTGGAGTGCTGCTTTGAATTTTCTCTGGAAAAAAAGGGGGGAAAAGAGGGGGGTTAAAATTTGATTTATCTGACTTTTGAATTACTTGGGCAATTAAGGAGCCAAACTCTGTCCAGATACTTGAATTGGTTTAAGGAATGCATTAATCCCCAACCACAAGAATAGTTGACGTGCCTTACTTTGATTCAAGGCTGCAACCTTTTTAAATCAAATTACTCTAATTAAATAACTTTCTGACATGTAACTGATGTTGAAATGAACCTTTAACAATAAGCCAGTACATGTATCCTTATTGCTTTTATTCATATTCGTAAGAGCTAACTTTCAGACATTTATTCAGAGAAAAATCAGCTCAGACATTTCTATGAAAACATAATCTACAGGTTAATCGATGGACTACTTTTTAGGAGCCAAAGCAAGGGTGTAGATTTGCTTTTGATATTGGTGGGGACCTAATTTAACTCATGCTGCAAAAGCTAATTTACTTGATATTACTTTGCTGATGATGGAATGCTGACTTCTGAGAGGATGGAATAACGTTTTATCTTGATTGTAGTTTTTTCATAATCAAAGAGACAGAAATGGAAACAAAATTTTGATTAAATGCACAGCTGTAGTTATTATTATGGTGCACTCGTTGCAAACTTGACTTCAAGTTACTTACACTTTTCTTTGATAAATGTCCACGTCTCACCCGAGTCTCAGGAAGTTTGACTGGAAAATGTCCTTGCACTTTTAGCGTTGCAAACATCCAAAATTACCATAGCAGCCTCTCACTTAACAGCAGAGAAAGGCACAGTCAATCATACTGTCCATATACTACCTGACAAAAGTCTCGTCGCGTATCCAAGTTTTAGGAACAACAAATAATAACTTGACTTCTAGTTGATCATTTAGAAGTGGCTTATATGAAAGGCAAAGGCCTCTGGATTACGCTTATTTTACTAAAATAAAATATAATCATGCCTTGATTTTTAATTATTTAATTAGGACAGTAATGTCTGACTTTGTTGAGACAAAAGTCTTGTCACTTAACTGAAATAATGTACAGTATAGATTCTAAAGTCATGGTGCAGTGGAAAAATAATTAATGTTGTGTATGACTCCCATGAGCTTGGAGGACTGCATCCATCCATCTCTGACTCAAATAACTTATTAATAAAGTCTTCTGGAATGGCAAAGAAAGTGTTCTTGCTGGACTCCCGGAGTTCTTTAAGATTCTTTGGCTTCATCTTCAATACCTCTTCCTCCATCTTACCCCAGACATGCTCAATACTGTTTATGTCTGGTGATTGGGCTGGCCAATCCTGGAGCACCTTGACCTCCTTTGCTTTTAAGAAATTTGAGGTGGAGGCTGACATACAAGAAGGAGCGCTATCCTGTTGAAGAATTTGCCCTCTCTTGTGGTTTGTAATGTAATGGGCAGCACAAATGTCTTGATACCTCAGGCTCTTGATGTTGCATCCACTCTGCAGATCTCTCGCATGCCCCCATACTGAATGTAATCCCAAACCATGATTTTTCCTTCACCAAACTTGACTGATTTCTGTGAGAATCTTGGGTCCATGCTGTTTCCAATAGGTCTTCTGCAGTATTCGTGGGGATTGGGATGCAGTTCAAAAGATGATTCAATGAAATAATCTACCTTCTGCCACTTTTCCAAATGATCAACTAGAAGTCAAGTTATTATTTGTTGCTCTTACAACTGGGATTGACGACAAGACTTTTGTCAGGTAGTGTATGTGTTTGGGGGAGGTAGGACTCGAGTAGAGAACATAATTTAACCCTTTCTGTACATCTACGTTAGTGAGAGTTGGCAGAGCATTATTTTATTTGGGAGACAATTACATTTTTGCTGGGGAGATTGCAATAATTGGTTGATATTCCTCAAACTGTTTGAGGAAACCGATTGCTACAAACCATTTGAGTTAAAAAACGACTCTATGTGAATATTGTGAACGTACTCCATTTAAGTTGAACTAATGAGGTATTTAATTAACTCATTAACTTCAACACTGAGTTCAAAACTTTTTTCAAATGAGTAGAATGAACTTTTCAGTAAATTTAGAGTTAACTACACTCATTTCATATGACTGTTGGGTTTTACAGTGTGGCTGTTTTAGTATGTAGCAGTTTAAATGGTTAGGTCACCCAAACATTAATACTATAAGCAAAAAATGACCCTCATTGTCATTCCAAATCCAAAACTTTATCACTGAAACTCAAATACTGCACATTTGTTTTGAAACTCAAGCATTTTATGTCAATGAACTTTCAACAGAGGGAAAAAAAAAATCTCTGATTGTAAATGTGTTTTAAAGATGAAAATATTACATCTACTTATGTGGGCAACAACACATGACTCCTTTCAGCAGCACACTGAGGGACATACTACAGGTTCAACCCCGTGTAGCTGGATTTTAGGCTTTGCACCTGGTGAGGAGAGAAAAATCTTGTATTATCAGTTCATAGTTACTTCTATTTTGTCCTAAGCATTGGGGTCAGTATACAGTATGTACATTGGGTTGTATTTAGTGTAAACCAGTTGCCTAATCAAATGCAATATTGAAAAAACTATATTTGTGCCATATTCTGTAAATAGCATCCTGTTTTGTAACAGCATCTCTTGGACAGAAATAGAGATTGAAGCATTTGAGTTTTAAATGATTGAGAATGTAGTATTTTTGTCATTTTTATTCCATCTCTGTATCCTCTAAAGATGGCTAATAAATGCTCTTCCTAAATAAGCCTGTCGTCTCTTATGAGAAAATTCCCCAAAGAGGCAAATGGGCTGCAAGATCATTCACAACACTGGACAAGGGGGAATATCCTCTAGTCTAGTAGCAAGAATGGAATGGTCAATTGGGACATAAGTACCACCTAATTAGGATTAATATCTCACTCCATGCGAGCTCACAATAAAAATATCAGCTCTCAGGGGACATGAACCAAATCCGACATGACCAGCAGGCATTCCAGCTCCTCCGTATTGACCCAGAAGTATCAAGACGATTGCAAGGTTGTCATTTTTTTTGCCCTTCTGCACATCGCAACCAACGGCCACCAGAGGTATAAGTGAGGACAGCTGTGCACACTATTAACTAAACTAATGGGTGTTCTTAGTGACCTCTTTGACAAACATTCATGCTTTCTCCGGACATCCAAGGGACAGGGTAAAATATGTAGCTCTGGCCTATCTCAATATGTCTTGTTTGAGCAGCTCATTCCCAGGGAGTTCCTGCCATGAGCGCTTGGCATGCTGAGCGAAGAGCTGGCAGCGACCCGACTAAGGGCAAATAGCAAAGATGAGTTGGGTTAGTCTTTACCGTCTGGCTACATCTTCACACACATTTTCCTCACTCATTTGTACAGCTGGGTGTTGACCTGGAAGAGATCGGTGGGCTTGTTGCTTCAGGGGTTGGTCCACAACCACAGGGAAGACTGCCAGGACTTGCACACCAAGACCCGCTGGTCCCATTTGACCTGCTGGTATGTCCCATACTTGTTCCTCACTGCCTTTTTGAGAAGCCCTAATGGCACAACAATTGGGAAGACATGTAGTTAGACAGAGCTTTAAATCTGTCCTCCCTTTCTTTTACTGCCTGTGCCACTTGCCTTGCAGGTGAGCTGTCACAAATCGAACAATGTTTCATTCTGACAAAGGCAAACTGCCAGGAAAGGAATTGCAGGGACCATCACGCTGAGAAGGTCTGAACAAACCGGAGGGAGGAACACCCGATTAAAGCCTGTTAGATAAAAGCCCAAAGCTCTCCCCGAAGTTTCAGCCGCGAGCAGCATGGGAACGTTAGCGGAACTGTCATAAACACCACGGTGCATTAATTGTGAACCCATCACAGAGAAAGTTAATTACAAGCAACCTGGGATGAGTCGGCGGTTGAGCACGCCCCTTTTCTCTAACTCTGAAGTGTCACCTCTCATTTCATTCTCCCAAACATTTAAATAGCACACCGCGCTTGTTGTCTTTGCAGCTCTGCGTCAATGTCAATGTGCGGCACAAATATTGCAAGCGCTCTCTTCCCCCCAATGTTCAGCTCGAGCCTAGCTGTGCATCACATTGCTGCAAACTTAATTATGGCCTGTAATTACAAGGATCTCAGGGAGTTTGACTGAAAGTCAAATTACAAAGGCAACAAAACACAGTCTGAATTGCGGGAGTACTTGACAGGGGTCATTAAACCTTCATTCACATTCAAATGTCCGGAGTGTTTCGACATCCTTGTTTGGGTTTCTCCACTTCGACCTCCCTCTTCTTGGGATGTTTGCTCAAGGCCTTTGTGGTGGGATTGAACAAATACTTTGTGGCCTTTCTCTGCAGGTCATGAGAAAAACAGAAGTTAGGACAGATTTTCCCCAATCTCTTCCACCCACCTGCAAGGGCAATTATCATAGTGTGTGTGTGTGTGTGTGTGTGTGTGTGTGTGTGTGTGTGTGTGTGTGTGTGTGTGTGTGTGTGTATGTGTGTGTGTGTGTGTGTGAAACAGAACCGTCATTTAAATTGTAGCACACTTTTCTGGAACTGCCATTTACAGAACTAGAAAGTTTCTTCCAAGAAAAAGAGAGAAGCGGTTCAGTGATACAAGTATATGTTATATGGATCAACAATTAAAGATAGCTTACTGTTTTGGGGCCAGTGGGAGAGCTGTCAGAATGGTTGGAATTAACAATTCTGCAATGTAAATGTTTACATTTCTTGGTGTAGTACATCTGTTATTATCAGGGGTGCCGCTAGGGGGAGAGGGGGGGTTGTTCGCGACACCACCCCCCACCCTTAACATTTGTTCACGAAAGGTTGTCAGAGGGCCCATGGCGACCAGTGGCGCCCCTGGTTATTTTATCATGCTCGTAGCCAGCTTATTAAAATGGTTTGTTCTTTTTTTCTCAAAAAGTGGACCTTCCAAACCACCCAAACACCCCTGGCTATGGGCCTGTATATATATAATTATTACCAAAAGCAAGATTGCATTTACACCATTGTTTTGCTTCATGGCCTACAATTTACTTTACCTGACCAACATTTCATTCATTCATTCATTTTATTTTCGGCTTAGTCCCTTTATTAATCTGGGGTCACCACAGCGGAATGAACTGCCAATTTATCCAGCATATGTTTTATACAGCGGATACTTAAAGTATTCTAATCTTTCGTGTGAGATGCAGAACTATAAAATATCTGCCCAGTCATTGGATTCACTCTTAAGGCCCCGTTTACACTAATGCGTTTTCGTTTTAAAACGCATAAGTTTTGCTACGGTTACGCCATCCGTCCACACTACGCCGGAGTTTTCGAGCCCCGAAAACGAAGCGTTTTGAAAACGGTGAAGAGCCCGTTTTAATACTGAAACGCTGCTGCTCCGTCTCTGTGTGGATGGGGGAAAACGGAGACATCTGAAAACGGAGGGGTGGCTGCTGAGATTCGCTACCTGATTGGGGCTTTCGGGTCATTGCGTATCCTTCCCTTATTTGTCAAGCCCCTATCACATGACTATAACGCTACCGGAAGACGGCAGACCAGCCTTCACTGTAAACAACAACATGGACACAGAAATGGGAGCGTTGTTTGCACTATTGTCCGTTTCAGGCGCCATTGTGCAGTTAAACTCTGCCTTTTTTACTACAGCAGCTGCATGTATTCGCAAGAGGCAAGCTATTGTTCGAGCACTCGCCAATCGCTCGCGTTCATCGTTCAACCAGCGTTTGTTGACTAACAATCACCAAATGCCAAGCGAGACACATGCTTCCTGTTTATACTTGA
The DNA here is from genome assembly GCA_903798195.1 of Danio kyathit. NCBI lineage: Eukaryota > Metazoa > Chordata > Actinopteri > Cypriniformes > Danionidae > Danio > Danio kyathit. Next base: position 27,997,215 of record LR812538.1, read on the forward strand.
ACTCGCATGCCCAGAGTGCGCGAATGGTCACGTGATATACGTTTTTGGTGGAGTGGTGTGGACGGAGATATGTTTAGAAACGCTAGATGAAACGCTAGTGTGGACGCGGATCGTTTTTGATAAAAAACGCCGTTTTAAAACGAAAACGCATTAGTGTAAACGGGGCCTTAGAAAGTGCTATGGAGTAGGGCTGCACAATACAGGGTGGGCCATTTATATGGATACACCTTAATAAATTACATAAACAATTGCCTTCAGATGACCCCAAAGATAAAAGTCTAAGGGGGTCAGATCGGGAGACCTTGGGGGCCATTCAACTGGCCCACAACAACCAATCCACTTTTCAGGAAACTGTATTCAGGAAACTATTCCCATTTTATTAAAGTGTATCCATATAATTGGCCCACCCTGTATATTGATTCAGCATTGATATCACAATGTGATCTTTGCAATAGTCACTTCGCAGGATATACAATTTTATTTTTGTATTATAATTGATCAATTGCATATGTTTTTGAGGCATGTGATTGTATAATGATTTTAAAAACATTCAGGCATAATAAATTGTACCATTTATAACTTTAATAACTATTAATTTGAGTGTATTACTTTTATTATTCAATTACTGTACCTGAATACTGTTAGACTGAAAAACACTGTTTATTTCATTTAAATCTGTTTATCTATTGTATTTATAGAGTGTTTATTAGATTATATGCAGATGCACTCACCTACAGAATCATCCTAATCAGTCTAAAATGATCAATTCTTTCTAAATAGAGATATTCAAGTCATCTGGTATATATCATGCTCGTAGCCAGCTTATTACAATGGTTTGTTCTTTTTTTCTCAAAAAGTGGACTTATATATAAATAAGAGAAAAACAAAATGTCTAAATGTTAGATTTTTTCAATATCTTGCAGGCCTACTCTGGAACAGGAAAAGTAAATTAAACTAAAAAGGAGAATTAACATTGATCTTGCTTTTCTATGCTAATGATCATTGTTGGATCTGAAAAAAATCACTCATTATTGCTTTATTATACAAAACAAAAACAACTTTGTGGTTTCCTATTTGTTTCTAGAGGCGTTTCAGATTTATTGAGCTTCAGGTGAAATGCACCTTTAAAAGGAGGACCAGCTCTGCAATGATTCAGCCTTGAACCTTGAGCCTTGCCACTTCCTCTCTGAGTGTGTTACAACATACAGAGCTGTCAGAGCTTCCACGATTTGTGACTCCCAAGATTGTTTTCCTTCTTTTTAAAAGAAACAATAAGTCAAGATTTAAAAGAACAGGCACATGCACATCTTAAAACAGCTTTTGCATTTCAATTACATAGTTTCCCTGAACATCTAGAAAAGCATCTAGAAAATGTTTCTTGATTTAAGAATTTTTTGATATTTTTACTAAAAACAGACAAACGTCTGAATTGGTTGGTATAGCCACTAAATGGTGCTAATAAAAAAAAAAACAAACAAAAAAAAAAAAAAAATATATATATATATATATATATATATATATATATATATATATATATATATATATATATACAGTTCCAATCAGAATTATTGAACCCCCTTTAATTTTTTTTTTTTTTTAAATATTTCCCAAATGATGTTTAACAGACATACTGTGAAAATTTCCTTGTTCTGATAATATTTTTTCTTCTGTGGAAAGTCTTATTTGTTTTATTTTGGCTAGAATAAAAGCAGTTTTAAATTTTTTAAAACCCATTTTAAGGTCAGAATTATTAGCCCCTTTAAGCTATATATTTTTTCAATAGTCTACAGAACAAACCATCATTATACAATAACTTGCCTAATTACCCTAACCTGCCTAGTTAACCTAATTAACCTAGTTAAGCCTTTAAATGTCACTTTAAGCTGTAAAGAAAAATATCTTGAAAAATATCTAGTCAAATATTATTTACTGTCATCATAGCAAAGATAAAATAAATCAGTTATTAGAGATGAGTTATTAAAACTATTATGTTTAGAAATGTGTTGAAAATGTTTTCTCTCCGTTAAACAGAAATTGGGAAAAAAAATAAACAGGGGGGCTAATAAATCAGGGGGTTGAATAATTCTGATTGCAACTGTGTGTATATGTGTGTGTATATATATATATATATATATATATATATATATATATATATATATATATATATATATATATATATATATATATATATATATCTCTCACAGCAATTCGTAACTTTTTGATTTAGTGGCTAATTCGTATGAATTTGTACGATCTAATTTATACTATTTAGTACGATTTGCTCATCACCCAATGACGGTTAGGGGTGGGGTTGGGTGCCAGGCCTCCTTTTTAAAATCGTACATTTTTGTACGACTGAACTCATACAAATTCGTACGAATTAGCCACTAAACTGACAAAACGTAAAATACTTACGTTTCCTCGTGAGATCAGGCTGGCATAAACTATGAAGTAAACAAAACGTTATGTGCTTTTGGTTCAACACATTATGTGATTGATAACCAGTGCATACATCTCAATCACATCATCTCAACTATAGTTTAAATAATTTTAAATTAAATGAATTTTTGCATCATAAAAATAACAATGCAGTTTTTATTCTTTGGATCGAATGCTATCTTCTACTTGGGACAACACATCTGGTTTCTCAACTTGCAGGAACCTTGTTATTGTTGATATATCAAGCTATTTTCATAAAAAAAAATAATGGATCAACATTTAAATTCAAATAGGGAAATCCCAACCCAAAATAATCTCCGATTTAATCCAGATATCTCCAGATATAAAGTTTTTTTTTTTTTTCTTTTTTCTTGTCAGTCTTGGCTTTTACTAATTGATTCATTAAAATATGTGAAATGTAATATTCTTGTTAAAAGGACCAGCAATGCATAGCATAAAACTGTGAGCCCCCATTTATTTCGCAATAATTGGTGCTAGAATTTATTTGCGCTTTGAGTGTCATGGTGGGCTGACAGACTGACGTCTTTGGTCAGAGAAAAATAAACTATGCTGAGTTTAATAGTTTGGCATCTCTTGGATGTGGCGTTCAGCATTCCTCCAGAGTAACTGCGCCCTTACACTTCAGTCTGTTCTTAAACTAACTAACAGCCCCACTTTGGGCTTTACAGCACACCACATCCTACCCACTGCCAACCAGACACAGACATTTTCAGAAGCAGAGCTTGTGGTTAATTCATTATTCTTTCAAAACATTACTTAAATGCAATAGTGGGTCTTTTTTCCCCCTAATCTTTTGTAATTTTTTGCCAGGTGCCAAGTTTGGAAGTGGCTGTAAATCAGATGGTTTTTTTTTTTTTTTTTTTCTGCACAGCTGTTGCCCCTCTCTTGTAGGTAAGCTCACCTATAATATGTTGCCAGCCCACCAGGGACCAGATGGCTTATCACCTTATGTTTTTTTTTTTACATATAATTTTGCTCTTTTCTGCAGTAACAGCTTTTAATAAGTGAGACACATACAGGTGTTCCCAGAGGAGCAAAGTAATCTGATTTATATGCAGCTTGCTGGGTCATTAACGCACGCTCTCCACCGCAGAACTTGAGCGGAAGTGTGTTTTAGTGCATGTATTGATCTATCCACCTTTTTTTCACACGAGACTACTGCATCTGCACCTCAGCTCTGGAGAATTTAGATTAAAAAGAACTGAAATAGTTACATATAATAAAATAACAGTCAGAAAAATGCCTTTCTTATCGGTTGTGTCTTGTTTCTAGTGCAAATGTCAAAAAAAAAACATTCTTAAATCAATAAGCATTTTCTAGACAAGTAAACTATTGCTTTGTTTTTAGAAATAATCAGTCAAAATTAGTTATCCATAAAACAAGCAAAATAAAAGTAAAATAATCTTGTTAAACGAAAAACAAAATAATTTTACTTACCCCACTGGCAGATTATTTGGCTTGTTTTATGGAAAAACTAACTTCATTTTGACTTATTATTTCTAAAAACATAAAAATATACCTCTTTTTACTTATCTAGAAAATGCTTTTTGATTTAAGAATGTTTATTTGGACTTAAAACGAGACAAACATTAATAAAAGCATTTTATTTATTCATTTAAATAATTTTTTGCATTGAGATGGTTTTAGACTTTATTTTTATCCATCATGCCAGTAATATTATGCTTGGTATTTTAACTAGAAATTAGTATCACAAACAGTATCTGTGGGCAAAGCTCTCTTTAATTTCACAGTGTTTTGTTTCTCCAGATTTTTTTCTTTTTGCATTCCCATACAGTACACATTCAATATATGCACAAAAATGTGCTGCATATATACTTTTTTTAAATTTTGCTCATTTAATTTGGGTTATTTATGGTCTGATGGAAGTAATTTGTTTATTCTAATAAGATGCATTTTTAAACTGAATGGATGAACAGTGAGGCAAATAATGTCATTTCATTGTACCCAGTTTTTTTTTTTAACTCTTTCACCAAAGTTCCTTTAAGTCAAGTCATTTCACTCAATGGCCATCTTCGAAACGCCTCTCGGGCAGTATGTTCGGGCATTCTGTCTGAATGAGGAAACATCAAATTCTCCAAAACTGTTTGTCAAGCTTACGATTACATTACATATTTGGAATCACCGAAAAAATTAAACAACAGTTGTCGTTTTGATTCAAACGTTTTGCTTCTAAACGTTTGAATCAAACAAAATTGGCATTTTTTTCAGGTTGCAAGCTACTGTAATGCACATGTACACTCGACTGGAACAAGATCACGTCACCAACTTCATTTATGGCCGCGTTACAGATTATCATCCTCCGAATAATGATTAGTCAGATCGTGCTGCTCTTCCAAAGTAATTCACAACTTGATCTTGATGGCAAACTTTCTCCAGAAATGACAGCGACTCTTTGTTTACAAGTTTGTGGCGATTTGAGTAGATGTTGTCATGTGATGTGCATTTGACAAGACTGACTGTACCTCGTGTTTGTTTCATACAGATTACAAAACCAAAACCTTTTCTGTTTTCGAGTGCACTTGGTTCATTTAAAAGCACAGATTTCAAGCTTTATGTGGACATATTTCTCATGTCTGTGAAGCAAGTCTTCGCTAATATTCCAGTGTGTTTGTTGACTAAAAACTCATAAAAAGACATGTCTGGTCTGAGCTTTTCCCCCAGAGAAATGTCTATAGTGATCAATGATTGGCTCCTGTACTAGTAGGTGTGGCTTCATTCGCCATATTGACTATAACAGATTTTCCCCATTCCAAACTATACGAGTGACATGTCTTTTGTATTCTACAGTTTAGTCTAACAGAAGTTACTCCTATAATTCACGTAAAGCATTACAGGAGATGGGGGGAAAAAGGTTGGAAAAATGCAGCAATGTCAACCATGTGCAGAACTATAGGACCGCTGATACCGCAGCACTTTTTCTGCATCCATTTTGTAAATGCAGATCTCCATGCAGCAGTGTGGCATCTGGCTGACCCAGTTTCCAAGTTTTCGCTCAGCACTTCTCAGGTGGCCGAGGGGCAGGGGAAGAATCCAAAGTCCTGTGAGACTCATCCTTTACTCATGCGCTTTCTCTGCAATGTTACTAGAAACTGAGGTGTCGTGTTCATGATCGGGACAGGAGTTAGTGTTTCCTGGTGGTGGTCCTGCTGGGGCACTATAGACCTTTAGCACCACTGCTGCACTGGTGTTTAGTCACTTCCCTTTATAGTATGCAGTGGCCGCTCATCTGCTATTCTGTGCTCTGCATAAAAAGACCAAGATGAGAGGCGATGGTAGAGAGACCTTTGTGTCATTTAATATATACGTTTCTTAAAATAAATCTGTAAGTGATGTTTTATAGCAAATTTTGGGAGGAGCATGCTCAGATAATTAGCAAGGCTGGTTCATCAGTGGCAATCTAACTATTATCCAATTACTTCAAGAGAAAATCCCTATAAGTTCCGGTTTGGTATCCCTTTGCCACCCTGACTCTTCAACTTTAACAGACCACTTCTCTAGATTGAGGAAGAATGGGGTGAGTTTTCTGGTATCTTGCTGGACACTGAGTTCTTATTTCCTCTTCTGACATGAGGGTGAACAAGCTTGGGAATCTTTCCTGGGAAGTATGCCAAACATAATTCATTTTCCTTCAATTTTCTGTGGGTACAAACTTGTGAAATTTGTATAATATTTTAGAACATTTTAAATAGGGCTGATTAAATCGATATCGGTATTTATTAACTGAACACCATTGTCAATAACGATAAAAAAAAATCAGTACAGGAAGTTTTGGTATGAAGGCTATAGATTTATTAATATGTGGCTGCCGAGCACGCGCCTTGGAAGAAATGCCAATAAGCTTACAGTGTATGTTTGTCATTGCACAACGTGCACATAGGTACACCTAGTTGAAAAACATCTGGGGCCTCATGTACAAAGACTTGCGTTGAATTCATACTAAAACATTGGGTACGGACAAAGCTGTAAATGTGCGTATGCAGTAAAAAATTCAAATGTATAAAACACTGCGTACGCGGAATCCCATGCATATTCTCTTTGTACATCCGAATTAACGTGAAACTAAGCGCACGTGCGCAAGCGCAAAACCCCTCCCTGTCTCCTCCCCCTAATAAATATGGTAATAACTAGTTTGGCAAAAGCAAGCAAAAAGAGAAACTTCACAGAATGTGAATTGGAGGTGCTTCTATCGGAAGTTGACCGGAGAAAAACTGTGTTATTTGCAAGTTTGTCCTCTGGAATTAATAACAAAATAAAAAAAATTGAGTGGGAGAGTTTAGCTGAAGTGTTTAACGCAGTGGGGTCTGAACATCGCACTGTGAGTGAATTAAAAAACAAATGGTCCGATGTAAAGGTGGAGGTTAAGAAGAGAACAGCGGCACACCGTCAAAGTGTGGACCGAACAGGCGGGGGAACAGGGGATGCTGAACTAACACCCTTTAAGGAGAGAGTTGCCTCAATTGTGGGCGACACTTTACTGTCTGGAGTAGTATCCGTGTCTGTGGGAGACACAGATGTATATGAGGAACACTTTGTTAGGGCGGTATAGCAGCACCCCTCCGCTCTTATCAAGGCAGCGCCACCGGCATTTCAGCTGCCCAATCGCCCACTCTACAATTGGCCGAGTGCCTGCCACCTTGGAGCCTCATCCCAACCATGCTGTTTGTGAGGATGAATTAATCATGGGTTGACCAAGGCCACCTTGCTACAATATTTGTTTGCATTTGAGCATCAAATATTATTTACACATTTATTGAATGGAAATGTTTCCGATTCACGTATGCAAATTCGTCTTCAGATGGCGCCTTTATAGCAATGTGCGTGCAGTCAATCGCTCCGATTACATTGGGAAAACCGGCGATCGCTGCAAATTGCGCCTTAATGTTTGGCTGGTCAACTGCATGGTATGGAAATTTTATATACCTGCTAGACATGCGGATGATCCTGTCCCATACAGCTGGCATTGCACGGCTCAAAGATACTTTGTAGTGTGCAAATTAACATAATTGCCTCTAGGAGTCGCCAATGGAAATAAAACAAACACACACAAGAAATACACGTACGCCAGACATAAAGTTGGCGTGGACCAATGCACATTCTCACGTTAATTTCATCATTAGTAAATCCAAACGTGAGCATGAAATCTGGTGTACGCAAAGTTATTGTGCGTACGCAGCGTTGATACATGAGGCCCCTGAACTTTTCCAATTGCCGCGAGCGCACCGCGATTCATGTAAGTAGTACTAACCAATCTGCTTCACACTTTGTATGTATTATACACATTTCAGTAATAATGGTAGACTAATTACCTCAGACAAACACAGAGCACCCAAACACTGCAGTGCTTTTTACTTTTCTCAATAAACTTGCACCGGAGCTGCTGCAATGGTTTGTTCGTTTGTTATTCTCTGAAAAAATGGTTGATGGTCGCCTAGTTATGGGAGCTCAAACGCAAAGCCCATTGTAAATGGTGAAGGAAGGAATTGTTTGCATTTGTCACTTCAGATAAGAATAACAACACACACAAAAATGACTGCCGTATAGGAGCAGTAAGGAGATTATAAATCAAAAGTTTTAAGGATGTCGTCAGAGTGGCTTTTTGGTTTGTTTTCTTGTGCATCCCAGCCACCAGCACCCCATCTAAAAGAGCTTTAAGCATAGGAGGTAATACAGTCATCCAACTTCACAATTTGTAATGTTGCAGTATGTGTTTAAAAAATGATGGCTGGTTCCTTTACTTGAAAGGTCAGATTTGATTATCTTAATTTGTTTTGATTACAGAGTTTGAAGTTTACTGTATCATTATTATTGACACCTTACAGATGTTGATCTACCTTTACCATTGCACACACTTTGACACATTTTATTTGTTTATTCTTTAACATTTACGTTTGTTTTTTATAATCAGATATTTTGTTTAAATATTTTTGTTTTTGACTATTAAAACTATTTGCCTTAGTAATGTTGGTATATTAAAATAAAGTGGTTAAAAAAAATCCTAATATTCCTAAATGTATTGTTAAAACATATTCAATAATTATCGATACTGAATGATATGAAACAGGATATTGTAATCATTTTATTTGCAGCATCGCCCAGCCCTAATTTTAGAGTGTTTACATTAATTTAGCAGACACTTCTATTCAAAGCAACTCGCAAATGAGGATAAAGAAGCACTTCAAATCACCAGAGAGAGCAGCAATATATAGATAGCATGATTAAGTTAGTTTATCAAAGACTAAGTTAGACTAGACTAGACTCCTACAGATGTTTTTTTCAAGCCCGCTTACCTGTGTAAAGTACACTATGAATTGCATGTTTTCCCAAAAACATGCATGGAGTGTCTGGTGCATATGGAGAGGAAAATAGAGTGTCTTAAAGTAAAAAAATTGTAGTGTTAATAAATAAATAAATACACACAAAAAAAAAATCAGTGCCTCACAGCAAGAAGGTCGCAGGTTCAAGTCCCAGCTGCTCCAGTGTGTAGTTTGCATGTTCTCTTCGTGTTCGTGGGTGTTTCCTCAGGGTGCTCTGCTATCCCCTACAGTCCAAAGACATGCGCTATAGGTGAATTGGATAAACCAATTTGGCCGTAGTGTATGAGTGCGAGTGTGAATGTGAGTGTATATCTGTGTTTCTCAGTATTGGGTAGCAGCTGGAAGAGCATCTGCTGCGTAAAACATATGCCAAAATAGTTGGTGGTTCATACCGCTGTGGCGATCACTGATAATCAGGGATTAAGGCAAAGCAAAATGAATGAATGTTTTAATAAAAAGCATTACCTGTTGACACTTGATTGAAAAATGGATTTCTGTGAATATTGAACAAACAGTATATTGAGCATAATTTAATTCATTTAATTAATTGAGCATATTAAGTTGCTCATGTAATTAAATAACTTGATGCCTTTTTTATTTGTTTGTAATTGAACGTGAAGGCATGCTAATTCTATCCCTTAGTAACCAAGTTTGAATGACATCTCTTAAATGATTTGTGAAATCCCTTCTGAAATGCAAAAAACTGTCTTCTGCATTTCTCAGCACTTGAGAAACACCCAGGTGGCTCCATGTTGAGCTTCTGAGCCGAGCTAAAATGTGATTGAATAATGTCCGAGCAATAATCAAATGAAGTCATCTGAAGGATTACACAGGGGTATGTCTTTAAACCCAAATCCGTCTCTCCCTCAGACCCATTGTGGAGTAGAAAGCTCAACAGGGAAAAACAAGCCAGTGTAATTATGTCTCCTGCAGGCAGGGCGAGTGCGCCTTTGACAAAGGGCCGATTCTCCAGGAGAGATGTGAGGAACTTTGGGGATCCGAGAAATCCTGGGCTAATTATCTCAGTTCTGCCTGGGTGTCAGGGGCACCGGAACGCCCTTCTCCCATTGGTCGGCAGGCTTGGAGATTAGAGCGAGGTGAGAGGGAGGCGGAGTCACCCCTGCGGTGGAGAAGATCATAATTGAGGACATTCCCAAATTTCCAAGGAATCAGTCGGACAAAAGTTTGGGTGTGGACAATAAAGCCCTCAGTTTGGCTCCACGGTATTGTTACCCTTGCCGGCGTTTAATTTCCCAGCAGTCCCTTTTAGGTCACAGTGTCTAAGTCTCTAGATGTGAGTCTGAAAAGGCTTTTGTGAGGAGAGGTGCATGCTGGGAGCAGGGTCCCTGGGTCTTGTCTGTGGTCAGCTATTATCCCTTCTTTTGTTGACAGCCTCAGCGAAGGAGGAGGATTTTATATTTTAATATTGTTGGATATGGCTAATTTGAAATGGGTTTGGAAGGCGTCGGTGTGCTTGACATCTTTATTCAAGTGCCTCGGCCAGACTTCCATCTCCAGCAGCTGAAAGCAGTGGTACTGGTGCTGAGCTCGGCCGCCCCGCTGACCCTGACCCGCTAAGCTTCGCAGCTGTAATGAGCAGGGAGCTCATGCTAGCAGGTTAATGTGCTTTTATTGTCACGGTGCACCTATTAGAGCTGTGATGCCTTTCAACCAACCTCCCTCCATTTCGCCAGTAAATGGAGGACAGGATGGAGGGAGAAAAGTCACCGCCAAATCTCCCGGTGGGGACGGAGGCTGTCTTTGGACTAGAGTGTTCCTGATGGATAAAACATTTTGACAGAGATATATAGCTGTGGGATACCTGCACGTATTATGAGACGTTTAATGTGAAATCTCAACTTTCTTCCTTTCGTGTCCATCTAGTGTTGCTGATGTTACTTCATTGGTGGTTGATATGCAACAAGAGAACGGACAAATTGCACCTCTAAAAATATGTGTTGGAACCGTTTTCACTTAGAAGTTTCTAATAAATTCATAAGAAACGGCAAGCAACAAGCTGCATTAAATGTGACATTTTAAAGTGGAAAAACGAATAAGTCAAAGGGCCTTTTAGGATAAGAATAATTTTCAAGGGGTTCATCAGAGAAATTTGTTTTACACAATTATACTTTTTAATCCCAGCCGAATCTGAAGTCTGTGTTTTTCAGCCTGTAAATATTCTAGACCAAATTATCTACTGTTTTGGCAAACTCTGGGATCCACTGAGAAATCTAATCCCATCTGTATATGAATACTGACACCATTTATTTATTTATTTATTTATTGCAAAACTTGTGTTCTTTGGCCAGCATCAACAACTATAGATGTTTTTACTACTTTGGGGGTTTCTGCTTGGTCTGTGTCATTCATTATGGATATGAACGTGCTTGTCCTCTGGCAAAGAAATAAAAAAATAAATAAGATAATATCCAGATATCAAGGCCACATAAAGTTAAAACTGCCTACTCAGAAATGATTGTTCTATCTGCGCTTAATACTCACAATTACATTAAAATAAACCCAATAACCAGATAAACGAATAGGTAATCATACCAAATTAGATTTTACTGTAAATCATTGAATACTCCTTGCTAACAAATACGCACAGCATTGTGGTTTGTCGAATGTTATCACTCAATTGAATGGGCGTTATCAGTGGTTATCAGCTGATAGATATGGGCCAGTAGGGGCCTTCTGCACCTACTGGTAGGCTCAGAAGGCTGTTATCAATCATCCACATGGTTAATCAGCTATAGATCACATGCGGCTGCGGCCAAAAGTTAACAAGAATTGTTTATATTATTTATTAAATTTCCCATTAATTGTATTTTACCAACGTCTACCCCAACTCCAACCCTAAACCTAACCATCACAGTAATGTAAAAACAGATCTGGATCCAGAGTCTTCTCTATTAGTATAGCTGATTACTAGAGCCAGACGGAATCTGCAGACATTTTTTTGCTATTTCTGCACAGAATTGTGTTAAAAATCTGCGGATTTAAGCGAAATTATTTTAGGAGTATCATAACTAAAACCTTAATATATGAAACAAAAAGTAATACCTTTTTAACTTTTATTGATTGTTTACAATGCAAAAACATGTAAATCCACTTTAAGCAAGTCTCTCATATAATAGATCTAAGTCAGAAAATATTACTTTATAAACTGTATTGTAAATAAATCACATGAATATTTTCATATTAGTCAATAATATTACTGAAATTAATTTAAAAACTGAATAAATATAAATTTACACACATTTACACAAGTAAATAAACTGAATTAATGATGGGCTAAAAATCTGCGGAATTCTGATTCCGTGTGGGCCTACTAATTACTCATGTGGATGGATGATAACAGCCTTCTGAGCCTACAAGTAGGTGCAGAAGGCCCCTACTGGCCTATATCTATCATCTGATAACTATTGATAACGGCCATTCAATTGATTGATAACATTCGAAGCAAGTGTTTTAATGATAGTGGCAAAATATTAGGATTTAAAATAGCAGTTACAGTATGTACAATAGGAGTATTTTGGAGTTGCGATGTGATCCTGCATTAAATAAAATATAATACAAGCCAACATGTTTGTCTTTGATCTATGCATTGCTTAGGGGGACACTTTATTTAAAGGGCACCTATTTTTCCTCTTTTACAAGATGTAAGGTAAGCCTTTGGTGTCTCCAAATTGTGTCTGTAAAGTTTCAGCTCAAAATATCCATCAGATTATTTATTATATAATATACAATCTGCTCATTTTGGTGTTTGAGGACTGTGTAGCTGTTTTTGTAGTCTGTTGCTTTAAATCCAAATGAGCTGCTTCTCCCCACCCACCACTTTGACGTGCGTGTCTGCTTCTTATGCATTATGTCAGATAAATAGCCGTCAGTGATAGAGACAAACATGGATGAGTAAGTTTATTTAATGTATTTGTGGTGGAGTTTATTCAAGCCTTTCTGAAACGATGAGTCACACACAAATGCCATTTGCAGTACATACACTCACAAACATATGCGTGTTTACTGACAACATACAGCCATGGTGATTATAGCGGTTAAGAATTACATAGCGATTTTACTGTTTTTACTGATTTTACTCTAAGTTTTAAAATGTTTTAAACTTATAAAATTAATTATTGACGTGCATAGATAGTTGTAATCATAGATAGATGTCTTAATCCCGGTTTCTTTGCAAAAAAATGTTCTGTGTTCATGTGTATACATGTTATTATGGAGACATGGCACCTGTCAATCAATTTGCTAGGCGGGGAAAACCACACTCTTACGTCAGGTTGCATAGGGCTTCAAAATGTGAGGGATTTGGGTCCTATTTTAACATCAATAAATTAAAAAAAAGACACTTGTTGGGTTTCTATCTCTCCAATATGACTGTGGACATAGTATACATACACACAGTTCTGTCTAAACAGCTAAAAAAAATGATTTTCATCATATGTGCCCTTTAATTGGACTCCATTAGACATTGTTGACTGTAAATATAACTTTTCTAATACTCCTAATGACTACTAGGTAACATGTAGTTCCAGAGTATTAGTAGATTATTTGCTAAATGTGGTCAAACTTGCTAGTACTGTCCCTTACCCTAGCCTAGTCTACTAAAACTTTGCTAATACTTAGTTTAGAGTTAGTTTATAAGCATTTACTTTTATATAGTCAGCAAAAAGTTCAAGAGGGATCATCAAGATAAAGTGTGACCTGCTCTTTTAAAATGTATTCCAATCATTTTTATTTACAACTTTTAATAAACATCTTCAAAAAGTGTAAAGTGCATTCATATCCAGACCCATTCCAAAACTGTCTGTTAATGATTTTATCCCAGCCTCGAGCTTGGAGACCAAACTCCCACTCATGAGCACACTGAACTTTTACTCTAATGCACTATTGATTTATCATAATGATTTGCATTAGCTGAATCACAAATATATGCTTCTCTGATGCCAGTTAATGGGATGTACGGGAAAAACTGAAATAACTGATCAAATAAACAACTTTTCAGATGTTCCGGAGGCAATGGATTGGCTTACATGCTGTGACACTGATAGACTGGTTTACTTTAGGATATGAATTTGCTAAAAAAAAAAAAGCTGTTAGAATAAAAAAATGTAGGGTACATTTTGATTGCTATTCAAATTTAATATATCCTATCAAAAAAGCAAGTGTATTTATTTATTTATTTATCTAGTTTATTTATTTATCTAGTTTATTTATTTATCTAGTTCATTTATTTATTTATGCATTTATTTATTTATTTATTTATCTAGTTTATTTATCTAGTTTATTTGTTTATTTATCTAGTTTATTTATTTATTTATTTATCTAGTTTATTTATTTATTTATTTATTTATATATTTATTTGTCTAGTTTATTTATTTATTTATTTATCTAGTTTATTTATTTATTTATTTATTTATATATTTATTTGTCTAGTTTATTTATTTATTTATTTATTTATTTATCTAGTTTATTTATTTTCTTTATTTACATAATGCAGTACATTACAAAGAGGGATGCACCAGATATCAAAATTATGGTGTGGATAATCTTTTGACACTTCAACTGATCAGGTTTGTAATATTTGGTTAAAATCTGTGATTTTATCAAATTCATAATAAATTGTGAATATAAAATATTAATCAGTATGATGAATTGCTGATATAAAACATATAATAGGCATGCATAATTAGTCATTAATCATCTAAACTCTAAGTAACAAATCGTAGGGTTGGGCGATGTCGACCAGTTTGGCATCGTACGATGTCTAATGTGAAACATTGTTATGGACGATGGTATCGTTGTCGTTGATGGTGAATTAATTATTTATGAATAATTAATTAATTCATAACGAATTTATTATTTGTAGCCTACCATTTCAGCTATCTGACCCGCATGGTCTTTGTTTTATCCATAACCAAATCATAAATAAATAAATAAATAAATAAAAAGTTACACACAAATACCACCTGTCCATTACTTTTTCCGCGAGACTCTGGCATGAATAGGCAGAGTGATCTGTGTAATTATAATGGCGTCAACAAACTTGGTTGGTAAAAGAGGTATACAATCAACAGGAACCAACCAACAGTATCTGAGGTTTACTAAGTACAAGCGTGAAAGCGAAAGATTGAAGCAGTGTACTGATGCTGTGACACGTTACCTGATAGATTCAAAAGACCGAAGAGTCATTAGATAGAGACAAGATGAATTAAATATCACGTTTAATAATTATAGTGAGATGCGATCCAGCAGTACATTCTTGATAAACTGTCCGACGTGCACTGCTCTCTGGGGTTTTGTGCTGACTGCCTGAAGGTCAAACGTGCGCATATGCTAGAGCACATGACAGAGTGTTTGTGTGTGGTCACGTGATGTGCGTTTTTAGCGGCATATTGTGGAGGGAGATCTTTTCATAAATGCTAGATGAAGCACCAGTGTGGACGTAGATCGTTTTTGTTCTAAAATGCCATTTTAAAACTAAGATGTATTAGTGTAAATTGGGCCTAATTGTGTATTTTTCGCGAGTGGGTTGCTGCTGCGACAGTGGCGGGGCGAAGGGTCATGATGCCGGCTCAGCATTTTGATGTCTATCGGCCATCGTGCTAAAAGTCATTGAACTGCACTTTGTTAGAGCAGATAGTGGCCTGTTTATTTGATTAAGATGCAAGACAGTTAAAATAATTGTCTGTTGTTTAGTGACTTTGTCTCATTATAACCCACTTATCTTTACCTTTGAAACTCTTGCAGATGATAATATGATCTACTGTAGCTCAAGGTAATTGGTTCTGAATGTCTGACAAAACCATCTGTTTTTCATCTGAGAAAGAAAAAAAAACTGTGCATAGGTTTTGAAATAATATATTGTGTCCTTAGCCAGTATTTTAGTTGCTATTGTTATCAGATTGGAATGCATTTAATTTGAGGTTCACGGTGATCTGTTGTATGTATTCATGTAATTAAGGCAGCTCCTGGCAAGCGGGACAGTGTTGTGCATTCCTCATCCAGCTGTCTTACAATGTGTGTCCATATAACCATGATTCTCTTGCGCGCTCATCTGCCCTGGAAATGCATGGAATATTTAAGAGACATTGGTATTCTGAGCCATTCACCCAAAGCCGAGTCTGAGCTCAGGAATATCCTCTAATGTTACAAAAAGCCCAAAATGTATGAGTTGTGTCCACACAAACAGTAGTCTGATTTTTCTGCTTCTATGATGACTGTAAAGTCCAAGTGTTTTGCCATTCAGATGTGAAGTACAAGTTTCTACCATGTCTGATGTAAAACAAACAATTATATTTGGTTATAAGTGACATTGGACCACAAAACCACAGTCTTATATTGAAAGAGTTTGTGACCATAGCAAAATGGCTAGAACATATACATTTTTGTTTTATGCCATCAATTAAGTTTCTACTGTAAAAATATCAAAACTCAATATTTATTTAGTTATTGCTAAGATTTTTACATTTTTTTTTAAAGGCAATTTTCTTAGATTTTGTTTTGTGCCCTTAGATTCCAAATTCTCACATAATTATCTTATCCAAATAGCCTAATAAAGTATTCATTGATGGAAAATTATTAATTCAAATGTCATATAATGAATGCATAAATCTTAATTTGCAAAAATGTACTTTTATGACTCCTACATTTGTACTAGGGCTGCACGATATTGAAAAAATCTAACATGCTGATATTTTGTTAATCTGCGATATATATTGTGATATGAATACAACTTCACCAGATGACCTGAATATCTCTAGTTGGAAAGAATTGATCATTTTAGACTGATTGGGGTGATTCTGTAGGCATGTACATCTGGGTGTAATCTAATAAACAACCTATAAATACAATAAAGAAAACTATATAATTGAAATAAACAGTGTTTTGTCCTTTTACAAGTCCAACAGTATTCAGGTACAGTAATTGAATAACAATAAATCAATCAAATTAATCATTATTAAAGTTACAAACAGAACAGTTTCTTATGCCTCAATGCGATATATGCTACATTGCGATATAGATGCTGAAACGATATATTATACAGCCCTAATTTGTATTATAACAATAATCCTCTAATATATATATATATATATATATATATATATATATATATATATATATATATATATATATATATATATATATATATATATATATATATATATATATATATATATATATATACAGTATAGATAGATAGATAGATAGATAGATAGATAGATAGATAGATAGATAGATAGATAGATAGATAGATAGATCATTTTTTTTTGTGCTTCACAAAAACACATCAATCACACATTTGTAAAAGTTCATTGTTGTCCATGCTGTAAACGATGACAGAATTGTGATTTTTGGATAAACTGTCCATTTAAGTGAACATTTTATTGCTGTTTTTATGGTTTTCATGTTCCAAACCAGAAAAGTTTTCTATTCACTCTGCAGTCTGACACCTCAGCCTCTCTCTGCAGAGCTCAGGCTTCAGACTACTGAGGAATTCCTCTGAACTGAAGTGGTACCGAAAGTGGTAATTGTGGGAAGAGAGGGAAAAAAAGGAAAAGAAAAACAATGTCTGTTTCCCTCATGTTTGCCAAGAGTCTCCTGCTCCCCTTCATGCACTTCTGTCCAGAAAAGTAGGATTACGCCTCCACCGAGGCCAGTAAATCTCTAAACCCCAATTACTCTGCTATTTGGTGATTTATGGGTTTATTTTAATGACACATTAAAATGCAATTAGTATTAGTATCCAGAACAAACTGTGTGCATCCAATGAAATTCCAGCACTGTAAATGACAGCCTCTCTCTCTTTACACATCACTGAGTGGCTGCTTGGCAGGGTGGATGGCACTGTGTTTTGCCCGTTGGCTGCAATCAAACAACACTTAATGGCTGATCTTTTCAACCTACCGGGTAGGACTCCAATGTGGTTACATGTAGAGGGAAAACCAAAATGTTATTTTAATTTTCACAATTTTATTCTACTCTGCTTTTGGTTTTTTGAATTTGGTATGCTAATGGTAAGTTTTCAATCTGATCAGACTTACTTTTCTTTTTTTGTAAAATGGAAAATAAAAACTACAAAACCCCTTAGGCTTAGCCCAAAACCTAGCCACTAGATGTGTTTACAACTTGCTAATTCATTCTAACAATTGTGTGCCAGCAAATTTACAGTACAAAATAACAATTAACAAAAATAAATTATATGTCGCCGCCAATAGCCTAGTGGAACTGTGCGCCGACATATAGCACCAATGAGCTCACGGTGACCTGAGTTCGATTACTGGCTCGAGTTCCTTTGCCAAGCCTAATATATATATATATATATATATATATATATATATATATATATATATATATATATATATATATATATATAATTTTTTATTTATTTTTTATTGAAAAAATATATACATACAACATATATACAACAGTTGTGTCTGGTTCTTGAATCTGATTGGCTGATAGCCATGCAATGTTCTGCAATAACAGCATTTGTACAGCCTCCTCACTCTTCTGTATTACTCCACCCACATACAGCGACAAGAGGACACTTTACAGTTTGACAAATATTGCAGCTATTGGACAACATAATGTTCTTTTGAGGCTTTTTTTAGGCGAGAATGTAGTTGTTTAGATTGCATCTATGCAGTTTATTTATAAGGATAGTGCCTATTTCTAAATATTTATAATTTCTGAGAGACAGCGCGTCGGCGTCCATTAGCCAATGACGATTGACGTTGTTTATCCACAAGATGGCACCATGATCGCATAATAAACCCTTGATTAGAAGATTAAAATAGCATGATTTCTAACTACAGCTGTTAAAATCATTATTAAACTGGTAAGTGATATTCGAAGTCAATCTTTCTCTATGCAGTTTATTTATAAGGACAGTGCCCATTTTAATACAGTTACTTTCCTATCCCGGTTCTCAACAGTGTTATTCAGAGACCTCACCCCCCGAACACTCCCTCCTTATCGCAAACACAATAGCAGTCTGATAGTGATTGTGCTGCTTTTTTCGAGGTTAATTATTGTGATATCCTGACTGCAACACAGAAATATTGTAGACTGTAACACTGTAAGAAGATATCTCTGTAGACCGACGCACGCCTTCCACAGTGCTGATATACAGCCATATCGCACTTTTTCTCATGTGATATTGCTCATATATATATATGTATATATGTATATATATATGTGTGTTAGGGATGGGCGATATGGCCTAAAATCCATATTGCGATATACATTGCAGCCTCTTGCGATAAAGATATATATTGCGATATATAAATTATAATAGAACCATTTCAGAAAAGGTTACATAGACCCTTAGGAAAGCCAAACTGCTATTTTTTTTTTAAGAAATAAAGAAACTTGCATGTCGTTTGAGAACATTTATTGTGCAAAAGCAAAACTGTAATTAAACAACACAATGTTGCAGATAATTAAACTAAATGTAGTGCCTTTTAAAAAGAAAGCCTTTTCTTTTAAGTCCTTGGTTCCTAAATGCCAAGTTGCAGAGAACAAAAAAACTGGTGTTTAGTTAAGGAATTTACACTGTACTGAAATTACTTCCAGTATTAAATTAGTCAAATAAAATTGTGTATTGCAGATACTTTAAATGAAAACATATTTCTAATCTGCAGCCTAGGTAACACATTTGATTTTAAACATTTTGTTCTCCTAATGAAATTAAAACTGGTGTCTTGATCTGCTCTCTCTCTCTCTCTCTCTCTCTCTCTCTCTCTCTCTCTCTCTCTCTCTCTCTCTCTCTCTCTCTCTCTCTCTCTCTCTCTCTCTCTCTCTCTCTCTCTCTCTCTCTCTCTCTCTCTCTCTCTCTCTCTCTCTCTCTCTCTCTCTCTCTCTCCTCTCCCTTCTCTCTCTCTCTGCTCTCTCCTCTCTCTCTCTCTCTCATCGGCTCTCTCCTCTCTCTCCTCCTCACTCTCTCTCTCGCTGCTGTAGAGCTTCTGGAGAGGAATTGGGGGAGACGCACCAGACAATGTTTGCGAATAAAGTAATGCAAAAATTAATACAATTAATATCGAAAGCGAAAGCAGATTCTCGGACATGTCCGGGGAAAAGAGATTGTATTGTCACCCCAAAAATGAGCTGGATCAGTCTATTTAGTCTTCGCGCTCTTCTTAAAGCTGCTCCCAAATCAGGAAAACAGATCTGTATCCAGCGCGATACAGCGCGTCTCTGTGGGTCTGCATGCAGAGCATGCGAGTCTGTGGCAGAGTATTCTCAGTTTCTCGCGAACACAGAACCGGGCCGCCCAGGTACAATCTGTGTGGGAGGCACTGATGTTCACTAGACAAGCCACAATATGCCATGCATGAGGCTCGCAAGCTGTGCGACACGCCGCTATTCGGTGCCATGCGTTGCTTAGTGCTGTTGTTGCTGTTGCTCTTAATTTCGCGGGTAGATTGCGTCATCAAACATGCATTATCGCGATAGTGCAATAGAATTAGAATCTCTATCGTAGGCCAATTTTGTATCGTTTATATCGCATATCGTTTATATCGCCCATTACTAATGTGTGTGTATGTATATAGATGTATGTTTATATACTGTATGTATGTATTATACTACATTACATCACGTTTTACTGTAGTAAAAATCACTATAGTTAATACCACAATATGTAGCATTCATTAACAAAGCGTTGAGAATAATAAATAATAAACGGTAAATAATAAATAATAAAATTACAGTATAATACAATATACTATAAGAACACACTATACCAATTAGAATTTTATGTGGGATGTTAATTATTGGTAAAAATTTACTAACTATGTTAGAAACATTCTAGAAACATGGTACGGACACATATGCTACGAACAATGACCATATTACAAACATGTTAACAACATGCTAACACATTACAACAATATAACCATGTTAGTAACCTATAGTTTGTGTTAGAACAGGCAATATGTAAAATTATGCTAGCAATTTGCTAAATCTTAGCAAGACGCTAACCATAACCATGCTAAATAAACATTCTAGAAACATTAGCTATGCTAGAAACATACAAGCAACATGTTGATTTATCTTAGGCACATAGCATGTTAATTCATGCTAACAATGTTTTAACCATGTGAGAAAAAATGCTAAGATTAAGTTGTTTTAAAAATGGGCAAGCGATATGCTAACAATATGATAAACATGATAGAAGCATGTTAGTCCTGCTGAAAAATCCAGCTTAAACCAGCCTAAGCTGGTTGGCTGGTTTTAGCTGGTCGACCAGCCTGGTTTTAGAGGGGTTTTGGGCATTTCCAGGCTGACCAGCTTAGAAAAATGACCAGCTTAAACCAGCTAAAACCAGCCTGGTTTAAGCTGGACATAGCTGGTTTTGGCTGGTCAAGCTTGTTTTAGCTGGTCAACTCCCAGCCTGACCAGCTAAGGCCAAGCTGGAAATGGCTGGAAACCAGCCTGGAAATGGCCAAAACCCCTCTAAAACCAGGCTGGTTGACCAGCTAAAACCAGCCAACCAGCTTAGGCTGGTTTAAGCTGGATTTTTTCAGCAGGGAGCAAAAGTCTAATAATAAAACCACACTAGAAACATCTCATAGATATATACACTAGATATCACATAGGGACCCTGAGCATGCGTCAATAGCGCCGCCACATTTGTACAGTGCTACTACTAGGACAAATGTCATTCAACCGTACTAGTCAAGACAGTGTGCCAATGTGAAGATGCTGGACTTTAGCGCTGTGTACGGGTGTAGTAACGAGCAAACAAAGAAAGCAAAGCACAAAGGCAAAACATTTCATAGGTAAGATTTCCTTTTTTATGTTTTTGTTATGAACTTTTGTGCTTAACAAGTAATGTTATTAATGATAATACAGTCTCTTACTGCAGTGACCATAAGGCAAAGTAGCACCAACGCGCACTAAATTCTAAGCTTATGTCAGTTTTGTTGAATAAAATAAGCAAACAATGTTATGAAATATCACAACAAGATGCTGCGCTGCCAGAAACTTGTATTATTGCCGTCTAAGTGAACGAGTTGTTCATAACGAAGATTCATTCTCAAACGAATCGCTCCCTCCGTCAGAATGAGAAGTGAAAGCAGGAGAGGGGGTGTGTTTCAGGACCTGGATTAGATCAAAATAAACAGGGAAGGAGGATAATGCATTTCCATGCACGTAAACGCATGCTCTTTGTCAGCAATGCCTGTGCGGTCACATCCATCAATGTAGAAAATATTTCGTAATGTAAAAAAATATTTGCATACGGACCTCCGGGAAAACTTCCGATCATAGATATATGTGTATATGTGTATATCTCTGGCTCTGGATGGCCACAGTCCTCCACTGCACCTTGGTCCCGCATTCGTTTCAAAGGAGCGCTACCCTGTACTAAAATGGCGGCTCTATTGACGCATTCATTCTAATAGACAACAGCAGGGTAGGGGACATCTAATGTATATATCTGTAAAAACATCTTAGCAACATGCTAGTTTAGTACAACAATATGATAATTGTATTATAGACATGTTCAAGTTTCGATTTTTATAATAGTCATTTATTCAGTTTACTTCACTGATTTAACTCTCAGCTTGATTAGGAACTCATACAGTTAGTAATGACATATAGATCATTTTACAATACTTTTATAATGCCTTTATTTTGTAATGCTCTTTGGTATCTTAAAAGCTTGTGTGGTCTTTGTAAGAGAAACTCACACTGGGTTGGAATGACACGAGGGTGAGTAAATCATGACAGGATTTTCATTTCTGGGGTGTGCTATTCCTTTAAAAGGAAAACTGAACCATTCAAAAGAAAACCCATTTCAGTCTCCAACTGACACATTACTATTTGGTAACACAGGCGCGGAGACGTCCTCCGGCACTGACCTCTGAAATGGAGGAATTAGCTCTGGTTATGTGCAAGGAAACATTTTCTGTCAATATCTCCTGTGACCTACAGACGCCAAACCAAAGACTGTCTCCCCGCAGAACGATAGTCATCTTTACATGCGGCAACATACAGAAATAGCTCACAGATCAGCCGATTGCATTGTGAGCTGCCCCACAGCATACTGATTGCTATTCCGGAGCTTCTGTCTGAGGGAAGAGTTCCCTCAGAGTAAACACGAGCCTGCAAAATTAAAGTACTGTATGTCAAGCAGAACGGCTGCTGAAATATCTTTTCATCTCAGTCATCTCATTGATTTTGTGATGTGAGAACATGCGCATACACAAATCTGTACATGCATGGGGCTGTAGAGACTCATGAACGCCACATTAAAATACATCACTGTGATGCAACTATTGCCAAATGCAAATTCAAATCAAAATGCTGTTACCACTTCCCTATAATATGTAGTGATTTTTATTTTTTTTATTATTAAATTATTATTATTATTTTTATATGTTTGATTGATTATTTATATTATGTTCTGCTTATTTTAAAAAAGTATTTAAATGTATTTTATTGACATTTATATTATTTTGTTTTTGAGTCAGTTTGAAGATATTATTATTATTATTATTTTGTCCAGCATGGGAAAGATTTTTTTCCCAGATAAAAAAACAGCCCAGTTTATTTATTTTAGTTAATTCATTTGATTTACTGATTGATTAAAAGTAACGGACATTTACAGTGTTACAACATACTTTTACCTACTCTCTGCGTACTTGTACTGTATTAACTAATAATGAACAATACTTTGTACAAACAATAATTAATCATAGTCCAACATTTACTAATTAAAGTCTAAAATCATGCTTGTTAACATTATTTAATGCACTGTGAGTTAACAAGAATTAACAATGAACCACTTCATTATCATACATTATCAATGTATTATTAATACATTTACTAACATTAACTAATACAACCTTATTTAAAGTGTATAATAATGGATAATCATTTTTCATAATGTTTTTTTATGTATTATGTAAATTATTATTGTTCATAAAAATAGCAGAACACTGATGATAATCATAAGTCAGCATATTAAATAGATTTTATGAAGAATATATGAAGAGTTCAGATGCAAAAGCTTCTAAATGGCATCTAGAATTTTTTTCTACAATGAGCCCTTTTCTCAGCCTCTTATGTTTACGTTCAGTTATTTCATGTTAAAATTAATGACAATTACCTGTTCTTTGCCATAAAAGTAAAATTACTGAATCAAGACATAGGAGCCTGAGAAAAATGGTAATATTAGAAGAAAATTTCAGATGGCACTTAAAGGTTTTTGTATCTGAACTCTTGACACTAAAGACTGGAATATTGACTAAAAGCCCAACTTTGTTATACAAAATCTCTCTGTTTCATGTGCAAATTTGATCCCAGGTCAGACATTAATGCTTCACACCCTTTGGCACACCCAATATATTGATATGCTGCTTAATCCAGGGTTAAAACCTGTAATTCAAAAGACATCAACACAGGCTTAAACATATACTGTAATATGAAAAGAATGCTAGTTCACACTGTCAGCACTGGCACCGACACACACCAGCAGTTGTTGTTTCGATATGGTGACCCTTTGCAGTTGTTGGGGTGTGAAAATGACAGTTGCGTTCTCAAATTCAACGAATGTGCCAAAAATCACAGGCAAGGGATTTAGAAGAATATTAAAACCAACTGATCTGGATTAATTCATGATCTGTAAAACAGCGCTGCACTGTTTTAAGCATCATAATCAATATTTACAATAATTACAATCAATATACAATAACACATTATTCTATATTTAATGCATACATATTAATGTATACAGCATAATGTATTAACATTAGAAAAGGCCAGTCATCAGCAGTGATTGTTTGTCTTATTTGTTTAATTAAAGGCTGTGGTTAGTTTAAGAGGCAGTGCTCGGACTCAATATAAAACCAATATACTGTTTTGTTTAGCAACCATTTATATTTAAGAAATAACCAACTATGTTTACAAGGATGCTCAACAAGTTGGGAATGTTTACCTATTTGCTTTTACTGCTTTTGACCTAATCGCTTTAAAACCAATTTTAGTTTGAATAATTAAATTATTCTGTATTGTTAAAACCTTACAAACCTTCATGTTTACAAGTGTTTTCCCCCAGGAGTATATGAGCTTATATACTTAATGTATTACAATGCGTAATATATTAGAATTTAACAAAACCTGCTACATGATTAATTATTTTACTATTAAATGTAAGTAAACCTGTTGCCTTAAGAGCAACAAATTGACTTTAGTTTAAAAAATTGAGTAAACATTTTGTCCTAACTGTCCTAACTATTGTGCAGTTAACCAATCACTTTTTACAGTGTAGATTTCCAGATTTTACAGTAAACTGTCATATTTTATTCATTGTATATGTTACTGTTATATGTCATACATCAATGTTTTATAGTACTACTATCTACATATCACACCTTTGTTACATAGAAAATAAACAAGCTGATTGGAAGGTCATATATTGATCCAATGCACATCACAAATGGCTTTTCCCACAAGCAGAGACGCATACTAATATATAAAGTCTCTCAGTGTCGTTCACACAAATGCCAAACACAATCATTTATGGTTATTCATTATCCAGGCTAGAGATATTTAGTGTAGTATTTTTACTGTTGAAATCTAAGCCATTTTTTAATCTAGTCAATTAAAAGTGAAATGATTCAAATGACTAAAATACAGGGAGTGCAGAATTATTAGGCAAGTTGTATTTTTGAGCATTAATTTTATTATTGAACAACAACCATGTTCTCAATGAACCCAAAAAACTCATTAATATCAAAGCTGAATATTTTTGGAAGTAGTTTTTAATTTGTTTTTAGTTTTAGCTATTTTAGGAGGATAACTGTGTGTGCAGGTGACTATTACTGTGCATAATTATTAGGCAACTTAACAAAAACAAATATATACCCATTTCAATCATTTATTTTCACCAGTGAAACCCATATAACATCTCAACATTCACAAATAAACATTTCTGACATTCAAAAACAAAACAAAAACAAATCAGTGACCAATATAGCCACCTTTCTTTGCAAAGACACTCAAAAGCCTGCTATCCATGGATTCTGTCAGTGTTTTGATCTGTTCACCATCAACATTGTGCAGCAGCAACCACAGCCTCCCAGACACTGTTCAGAGAGGTGTACTGTTTTCCCTCCTTGTAAACCTCACATTTGATGATGGACCACAGATTCTCTATGGGGTTCCGTTCAGGTGAACAAGGAGGCCATGTCAATTGTTTTTCTTCTTTTAGACCCTTTCTTGCCAGCCACGCTGTGGAGTACTTGGACGCGTGTGATGGAGCATTGTCCTGCATGAAAATCATGTTTTTCTTGAAGGATGCAGACTTCTTCCTGTACCACTGCTTGAAGAAGGTGTCTTCCAGAAACTGGCAGTAGGACTGGGAGTTGAGTTTGACTCCATCCTCAAGCCGAAAAGGCCCCACAAGCTCATCTTTGATGATACCATCCCAAACCAGTACTCCACTTTCACCTTGCTGGCGTCTGAGTCGGACTGGAGCTCTCTGCCCTTTACCGATCCAGCCACGGGCCCATCAAGACTCACTCTCATTTCATCAGTCCATAAAACCTTCAGTCCTAAAAAATCAGTCTTGAGATATTTCTTGGCCCAGTCTTGACGTTTCAGCTTGTGTGTCTTGTTCAGTGGTGGTCGTTTTTCAGCCTTTCTTACCTTGGCCATGTCTCTGAGTATTGCACACCTTGTGCTTTTGGGCACTCCAGTGATGTTGCAGCTCTCAAATATGGCAAAACTGGTGGCAAGTGACATCTTGGCAGCTGCACGCTTGACTTTTCTCAGTTCATGGGCAGTTATTTTGCGCCTTGGTTTTTGGTTTGTTTTTTTCACATGTATGCGACCCTGTTGACTATTTTGAATGAAACGCTTAATTGTTCGATGATCACGCTTCAGAAGCTTGGCAATTTTAAGAGTGCTGCATCCCTCTGCAAGATATCTCACTATTTTTGACTTTTCGGAGCCTGTCAAGTCCTTCTTTTGACCCATTTTGCCAAAGGAAAGGAAGTTGCCTAATAATTATGCACACCTGATGTAGGGTGTTGATGTCATTAGACCACACCCCTTCTCATTACAGAGATGCACATCACCTAATATGCTTAATTGGTAGTAGGCTTTTGAGCCTATACAGCTTGGAGTAAGACAACAACATGATGTGGTCAAAATACTCATTTGCCTAATTATTCTGCACTGCCTGAAAACTAAATAACATTTTAGTCAAAATACCATGTCTGAAGCTAAATTTCCTGTAAAAAATGAACATTTGCAAGTAGTCTTGCACATGGTTTTTATTACACATGAAATATTTACATACATTTTTGCTGCTTTTGTGATGATGCAGATCATGGTTAAACATGCATGCATCTTGAATAATGGACCCAAATATGTTCAGTTAGATCCCTACATTCATTCATTCATTTTCTTTCCGGCTTAGTCTCTTTATTAATCCGGGGTCGCCACAGCGTAATAAACCGCCAACTTATCCAGCACGTTTTTACGCCGCGGATGCCCTTCCAGCCGCAACCCATCTCTGGGAAACATCCACACACACTCATTCACACTCATACACTACGGACAATTTAGCCTACCCAATTCACCTGTACCGCATATCTTTGGACTGTGGGGGAAACCGGAGCACCCAGAGGAAACCCACGCGAATGCAGGGAGAACATGCAAACTCCACACAGAAACGCCAACTGACCCAGCCGAGGCTCGAACCAGCAACCTTCTTGCTGTGAGGCGACAGCACTACCTACTGCGCCACTGCATCGCCCTACATCCCTACAGTAGTTACATATTTGCCATACAAGTTTTCCAATAACCAGACAATAGAAAGAACAGTTTATTAAAATGCTTAGATTACATGCAGCCTGGTGGAGGTCTCTTTCAGAGGACCAGTGTAGTCAGAACAGATCAATGAAAGGGGACAGTCAAGCGTCAACTACAGGTTGTGAGAAAAGCATCTCAATGGTTGAGCTTACCTGTGGTGACAAAGTGTAAGAGAGAAATGACCAGCAGACAACAGCCCTGTCAGCACAACTGACCACAGTCCAGAGAGAGCTCCTGAAAAGGGTTTCAGTTCCATTTATAAAACGACACACCTGCATGTTTATGTCAGGATGGCTTCCTGGAGAGCAAGCGGCGTGCGATTCTCCCCCGCTGTCTCTTTCTCCCATAAACTAATTAACGCACGTAGAACATATGGCCACAAGCACAGGGAAGTAATCATATGCAAATCTCAGAGATGTATTTTAGGGGATTCATTTCGGCTGGGACTCATGCCATGAAGCCTGTCAGGACAATGCGACAAGGAAAAGTCTGACTCTGCGGTATTTGTGTCCATGGAGACTGCAAAAAAATATATCAAATTATGCTTCTTGCTTCTACAAACGCTAAGCCTAGGCCGTATTCTTTATTTAGTGAGAATAGGAAACTATTTCACCAGCCGCTGCGCTTCAGCGTCATTATATATAGTCTTGCGGAACAAAAAGCGCTGGGTTTATTTCAGAGGATAATGAATGTGACAGTAAGCGCGACGTTCACGACTGTTCAATGATCTCACTGGCTTCTTTGATAGATGTGTGAGTTCTCGATAAATCTCTCCTGTACGTGCTGCAGATACGTCAAACTAACATTCCTCCATTAAGAGTCGTCGCTGAACCATTCGTATCATTTTCCAGAACATTCTTCCTTGCCATAATGCCTATGCACTTACCCTGCCTCGACAGATGTACTACACAGCTGACAGCTGCATTACTCACCAGAACAGAATTAACAGTCATAACCCAAATCAGGATTTCTCCTGAACAATTACTTCTGAATGGAGGCCAAGAGGTTAATTTACTAATCATGAAATCTGCATAAATGGAAGCTGCAATAAATTATGCAAACTGTTGCCGTTTGCTCGCCATGTTGAAAACCAAGATGTTTCAAGAGGGAATATTTGTAGATGTTGGCCCATGAGCATTTAAAGATATATAAATATAATCAACATGAATCAAGCAAGGCAGTGTGTCCATTCAGTGTTTTTCCTGAAGCAAACACTTTTTCAATAGTTTTTAGTGAAAGTGTTGTTTTCAGACCATAAATATTTACATTAGATGTCGCCTACGTATTGCTGTCTGAATGTGTCAATAGAGCCGCCATTTTAGTACAGGGTAGCGCTCCTTTGAAATAAATGTGGGACCAAGGTGCAGTGGAGAACTGTCCATCCAGAGCCCGAGATACATACACATATATACATATATCTATGATCAGGAGTTTTCCCTGTGGTAAGTATGCAAATATTTTGTTTAAATTACGAAAATTATAATTTTACATCACTTTTCTACATCAATGGATAAGTGATCGCATGGGCAATTCTGACAAGGAGCATGCGTTTGTGTGCTTGCAAATGTATTAGCCTTCCTCCCTATTAAATTTAATCTAAGTCCTGAAACACACTTCATTTCTTGCTTTCACTTCTTATTCTAACAGAAGCGATTCGTTTGTGAATGAATCTCCGTTATGAACAACTCGTTCACTTAGCCAACAATAATACAAGTTTCTAGCACCGAAGCAGCTTGTTGTCTTATTTCATTTACATTGTTTGCTTATTTTATTCAACAAAACTAGCATACGCCTAGAATCTAGTGCAAGTTGGTACTAATTTGCCTTATGGTCAGAGCAGTAAGAGACTGTATTATCATCAATACTTGTTTAGCACAAAATTCGTAACATACAAAAATGTATAAAACGAAATCTTCCTCTGTGAAATGTTCTGTTTGTTTGCTCGTTACTACACCCGTACACAGCGCTAAAGTCCAGCATCTTCACATTGGCTTTAGTCTTGACTAGTGGGGCTGAATGACATTTGTCCTGGGAGAACTGTACAAATGTGGCGGCGCTATTGACGCACACTCAGGGTCTGTATGCGATATGTAGTGTATATAGCTGTGGCGTCAGACAAGGCGCTTTCATATGTCTCGCTAGGCGCTTAGCATATGTTTCATGATAAACATTTATTTTTTTCTGGTTTTAACAAATGTTCAGATTTGGGTGTCAGTAGCTCTTTTCACACAGTAATCCTAGCAAATAACTGTAAAATTGCCAGAACGATGTGAAAAGTGCACAAATGTGCTGTTCCCATAAACAATTAAACAGTTTGTCCAGTAATTCATCATTCACACATCTGTACCAAAATACCAGTGAAATCTGTTCATGTTTTCTTCAGCACCCTGCTGACCAGTCGACCAGCCTGGTTTTAGAGGGGTTTTGGCCATTTCCAGGCTGGTTTCCAGCCATTTCCAGCCTGGTCTTAGCTGGTCAGGCTGGAAAATGACCAGCTAAAACCAGCTTGACCAGCCTGGTTTAAGCTGGACATAGCTGGTTTTGGCTGGTAAAGCTGATTTTAGCCTGATCAGCTAAGACCAGGCTGGAAATGGCTAGAAGCCAGCCTGGAAATGGCCAAAACCCCTCTAAAACCAGGCTGGTCGACCAGCTAAAACCAGCCAACCAGCTAAGGCTGGTTTAAGCTGGATTTTTCAGCAGGGCAAGCTGGCTAAAAATATATATACATTTCAGTTTTTCTGTCTGTCCAATCTGGTTGTGACAGGTGTAAGGCAATGGTGACATCATTTTTTCTTTGTTTGTTTGTTTTTTGGCTTCAAAAAGTCCAGTATGCCTAATAGTTATACTGCACTCACTGACTCCTTACCTTATCTACCTTACTTCCTACCTTTTCTTTGTTCACACATAGCATGATACAGGTAATTTACTTGTCATTTTGAAACGTCTTATGCTAGAAAATTGCCAGATCTGATTTATCTGTTGTTGTTTTTTTTAAAGATCATGTTCACACATGATATTTTAACAGTAAAAAACAGGTAATGTAACAGTAAAGATTGTATGTGTGAGAGGTATGTTATAATGTCACTTTAGAGTCAGTCATTTAATCACAGTGGAGGAGAGGAGGTGCAGGGCAAATGCCACACTGACTAGCAGTCAAAACATTATTCATTCATTCATTCATTCTTTTTCTTTTCGGCTTAGTCCCTTTATTAATCAGGGGTTGAAACAGCGGAATGAACCGCCAAACTTATCCAGCACATGTTTTACACTGCGGATGCCCTTCCAGCTGCAACCCAACACTAGGAAACACCCACACACTCTTGCACACACTCACATACACTACAGCCAATTTAGCTTATTCAATTCACCTGTACCGCATGTCTTTGGATTGTGGGGGAAACCGGAGCACCCGGAGGAAACCCACGCAAACACGGGGAGAACATGCAAACTCCACACAGAAACGCCAACTGACCCAGCCAGGACTTGAACCAGTGACCTTCTTGCTATGAGGTGATTGTGCTACCCACTGCACCACCGTGCTGCCCCCAAAACATTATTTATTTATTTATTTATTTACAAATCAGAAATGTAGGATATGGGGAAAATGGAGGATGAATTAATTTTGTTCTGTGCTGTACTGCTATTCTAGTCCCAAACAAATCATCTGCAAAAAAAATTAACAGTCAAATGAGAGTAACAGTCCTGTGGATATTCCACAAAAGCCAAAGTGTCTCAAGTGTAAAAAATAAATAAATAAAATAAAAATGCAATGCTGCAGATGCGCTCTCAAGTGCCCACAGCTAGACATCTAGAAGAGCACTTGTGTTTTCAGATGGCTTAAAACACTTGGATACATGGCCTAAGAGCTGAGTTCTATAAAGGGCATCTGTTATGCTTGTATTGATTTCTAGCTTTCCTTTTGGATGTAATAAAGCTGTTTGTACATGTAAACTATCTGCTTTGGCTAAGTTAGGGGAACTTGTGTGCACTGGCTTTCATTGTTTTTCTGTGTTAACATGCTTTACGGATGTTTGTAATTATTACTTTTGCATTGTTGCAATGACTTGTAAAAATGTAAACACCAATATCTTTTTTTCTGCTACTCACCTTTGTCATGTATTTTAACCACAATATTGTACAAAGCGAAAAATCCACACCAAAACCAAAAACAACACATGACAACAGCTTCTATTTTTTTATTTTTTATTTTATTTTATTTTTTTGCAAGACTTTGCTAAATTACCAAGTTTTAATTACTAATTGCTTGGTTGCTTTGATCCACCTTCAAAAAATTGAGTTCCAATATGAATGCTAAAAGTACCATAGTTACTGTTTACAGCTGTTATGAATTCGAATGAAGTGGCTGACCAATCAGAGCAGAGTGTGCTTTAAAGGAACAGAACCTAAAACTGCACATTTCAAGCAGAGAGTTTAAAAGAGGTGCTGCAACAATGTACAGTATAAGAAAAAATCTCATTTTGATCTGTAATTCACATAAATGCATTCTAGCAGACCTCCAAAATAAATATATGAACTTGTAAATAAGCATAGTAAGAACATTTACCGTAAATGAGGTTCAGTTAATACTAGGGCGATTATTCAAAAAGGAATCGAAATCGACATTCAGAACCTATAATCTACCTAATTTTTCCAGGATGATTTTTTCAATTACTTTCCCTACCGCATGTGGAAGCACTTGGGCCCGCTCTGTTAAAGGCTGAGGTGGATTTATATTTCTGGCCACTTTGCAGCCACATCTGATCTCTGGTCAAGTAGGACGATGGACCCATTCTTGAGCCTTACTTTGCACTACATTGACGAAGATTGGAAGCTGCACTGATATGCCTTGAGACGGCATATTATTTCATACATTAAAATTATTATTTACATAAAATTATTATTTTCTACTTTTAATATGAAAAACACTGATAATAATTTATTTTGTTTCCAAAAGTGCAAGTTTTTTATTTTCGCAGTTTTTTAAGAAAAATTCAACGTTGATGTTCAATAAATAATTATAGATAGTAGATAGTGTGTTTCCTTCAATTATTTTAAAATCAACTACTGCACCCTTCATTCATAAATCTCTCACTTTTAATACAGTATGTCAGCATATTTACTGTACAAAATTGTCAGTGAACTATGAGGACAAAAATCTAAAATAAATAATTAAAATAATCGTTCATTAATCGTAATCGAGTTAAAATGTTCAATTAATTGAGATGTTGATTTGAGGCCAAATCGCCCAGCCCTAGTTAACACTATATGTGGCCTATAATGTTGAGTTCCTTAAAGCAGCATGGTTTCTGATTGGCTGTCTACATTTTTATTGTTCGTTGACTAATTAAAGAAAGTCTTTGAAAGTGATCTCAACAACACAGCGATTCTAACACTATAGTTCCACAGTGTTATTCTAATAGATGTGGTGAAGACCTTCCTGTTTATGAAAGCATCATTATAATAATTATCATCCAGGCCCTTAAGATTACAGAAAAGCGAACAGTTACGGCTTCAGAAATGATCTATTTGTTCCCCAAAGGCACAGTGTATTCTCTGCTCTGTTGTTGTTATGGTGTTGCTCAGCTTTTAATGCTGGACTCAGAACATCATGAGCTCTGGTCGTGTGGGATGTGCTTTCCCATGATCCTTATCACCATGCGCAATACTCCACAGGTAAAGGTGACAGTAAGCTAACCCAGTTTACAATAAACACCGCACATAAGGTGAGGAGGACACATGTACCCCATACATCATCAAGGCACTTTTTCAAACCAGGACAATACACTGGAGGTCCACTAAGCACAATAGAGAAATCTAAGCTTTTATGTTGTTGTAGT
This sequence comes from Danio kyathit, assembly GCA_903798195.1. Lineage (NCBI taxonomy): Eukaryota > Metazoa > Chordata > Actinopteri > Cypriniformes > Danionidae > Danio > Danio kyathit. The sequence goes on from LR812538.1 coordinate 28,030,687, forward strand.
TGTGTAGAAACATTTCAGGTCAGAAGGGTTATATTTGAGTTTTCTTGGTCTATGCTTTTAAAGGAACACTCCACTTTTTGGGAGGTCGTGAAAGAAAACGCTCATTGTACAATTCCTCTTGAGTTAAACAGTTGAGTAAACCGTTCAGTCAATTTCCCAACCTGGAGGGATCAGTTTTAGCTTAGCTTAGCTTAGCATAAATCATTGAATTGGATTAGACCATTAGCATCTAAAGGGGTTTTAATAATTTATTTATTTAAAGCTTGACTCTTTTGTAGTTACATAGGTACTAAGACCTATTTTCCTTTTTTCTAGGTAGGTATTGATAGGAACTGTACTCTCATTCCGGCGTAATAATCAAGGATCTTAGCTGTCGTACCATGTCTGCAGCAGGCACAATAATATTATTCAGCACCTGAAAATAGTCCCTAGCTAGGTAACTAGGTAACAGTGCTGCATAATATCATTGCACCTGCTGTAGCTCATTTTTTGAGTGAGATGCTAATGGTCTAATACGATTCAATGATTTATGCTAAGCTAAGCTACAAGTGCTCCTATTAGATCTGGAGATTGGGTGATGGGTTCAAAAATGTTAAAACTCAATTGTTTAACTTTAGGGGAGTAAAAAAAATGAGCAGGTTTACAAAAAAAGAAGAAAAACGTTGAGTGTTCCTAGCCAAGAAACTGCCTGGTCAGACTACAGAGCTTACAGAAACAGAAATAATACAGTCATTAGTTTGGATTTCACTAATAAAGCATAAAATGATTTATTTGCACCTATCGCTGCTGCTTATCAATTAGCCAAAGCTCTTGCATGGAGCATCTATTAATCATGACAACATTTATCATTGATAACAACGAGGGCTAAATTTGCCGCATAAACGCCAGCAGCGAGAGCCATAATAGTCCTCCTTGATCTTGAAGATGGCTCAATTTAGGGGAATTTTCTGGCAAATTCCCTCGTGCTGTGGTGGGATTACACTGCCTCGTACCGCTGGGAGTAATCAATAGCGAATGTCTGTTGTTGCTGCTTCCCGTCTTAAAGTTCAGCTGTGTTCCCATTTAAACACATCAGTAACACACTGGGACCCAATCAATGGCGTCAGTATCAGCACCCCCTACAGAGGCATCAGGGCATCGACCCGCTCTGCTCACCGGGGGCTGCACCGCTCCATGCACTCGCCTGGTCTTTTTTTCAACTCTTGTACTTTTTGTTTTCTTTTCTTTTGTTTGGAAATACAAGTTGTTGTTTTTTTAGATTAAAAATATTTTTAGGCTGAATTAGGCAAAATAAAATATAGATTTTTTTTGTGGAGTAGCATAACTTGACCTTTTAAAACATTTACTATATATTCTAACATATGCTAATATATGTTATATCTAATGATATAATACACTTCAAATGTTCTCTTAAAATGAAATGATAACAAAATAAAAAGCCAAACTACTTTAAATGTTGTTTGAATTTTCTTTAAATATTTTGAATTAATAGTTCAGAGTTATTATTATGTTTTGGGCATTTGCACAACATTTTAAAACTTTAAAACATTTTATTTCTTTGGTAAAATTATTGAACATTTTAAGAGACACATTAATAGACACAATAATAATAATAATAATAATAATAATAATAAGATTGTGGTGGTGTAGTGGGTAGCTGTAAATAATAATAATAATAATGTAGAAAAAAACGAATTTATCTTAAATGTTTTGGAAATATATTAATAAAAAAGCACAGAGGATTATTATTGTTGTTAATAATAATAATAATAATAATAATAATAATAATAGTAACAATAATACTATAAAATATTTAATAATAAATATTTAATGGCAGGGCTGATGTTCTTTCTTTCCATGCTCGTTCACATCATACTGTATAGTCTTAATGACTAGCTCTTCTTCTGGGTTGTTGACTATAATGTTCAGCTGTGATTATTTGCATCAGTTGAGTTGTTATTAGCTGTTTTTTTTTTGTTGTTTTTTTTTATCCGAACCTGCCATCCTAGCCGAGCATCAGCCAAACATCTGTTAGCACCTCTGCTTCGATAAATCATTACACATTCAGCACTTCCAGCGCATGTCTGTCTGTCGGCTTTCCTGCATGTAACTCACTCAGGCTGATTGTCGTGCGGTTTTTCCAGCAATGTGTAATTACTGAGATGAGTAAAACAAGGCAAATTGCATAGGGATAGGAATAGCAGTACAAAATTGTCAAACAGTTCAGCGTCGGTGTACCAGATGTCTTTTTCAGTGCTATTCAGAGGAATGAAACTCATCAGTTTGGGCTTTCATCCATAGCTAAACTTCAAATCGCTGTTTGGTGAGATTCAGAAAGAATGTTTGCAAAGCCAGATATAAGATATTTTATACAACACCTTAACAAACAAGAAGTAAATACTGAGTGAGTTCTTATAGACAATGTCATATATAGTTATATTGTTTTTTGTCGATAAATAGTTTTTAACAAATCTGAACATTTGTTCAGAAAGCAGCTGTTGAAGGAGTTTGTGTTGAATTCATTTGTTTGTATGATTTGAGTCAATGATTCAGTCATTTAAGGTAAAGGTCACTAGCTTTATTTCTAAATAAATCAGCCATTTTGAATGAATCATTCGAATGAATCATTGAATGATTCATTGAACTGGCTGTCACCTACTGGTAATATTGTAATGTTTTATTTGTCTGTATCATGCACTCCTAGTCTAAATGCAACAGAATGCATCAGTTGTTTTCTTTAATAATTTTTCAAATGTGAATTTTAATTCATAGCTGTGGGAACCAACCAGGAGTACTGAGGGTGCTGCTATATTTTTAAAGTTTTTAATTAAACCATTATTAACTAAATCTTTCAAAATATTAATTAGATTATATATGTCGTCAAATGTCCTTTGAGATTTAAGAGAAACACATTTATTTCAAAGGGTAATGTGGTGTGAATGATGTGACTGTTAAAATTAGACCTTTAAAATAATAACAACCCACTCTTCAGCAGCCCCAGATAAAGTATGTTCCCACAGCAATGTTGGCTGATTGGATGTTGAATGAAGTTGATTGATTGATTGATTGAGTGAGTGAGTGAGTGAGTGAGTGAGTGAGTGAGTGAGTGAGTGAGTGAGTGAGTGAGTGAGTGAGTGAGTGAGTGAGTGAGTGAGTGATAGACTGAGGTGATTGGATCTCACATTTTTTCACAGGACATTCCCATATTTAAGCCATTCCTAGTGTCTCAGATTCTTAAAAATATGTTTTGTTCTACTAAAATAGTCAATCTTCCTGCTGAAAATACAAACCTGACTGGTTAGCTAGTCTTAGTTGGTTTACATTAGAAGTAGCTTACTTTAGCCCAGGGATGTCAAACTCAATTCCTGGAGGGCCGCAGCCCTGCACAGTTTAGTTCCAACCCTGCTTCAACACACTTACTGGTAGGTTTCAAACAAGCCTGAAGGACTCAATTAGTTTGATCAGGTGTGTTTAATTAGGGTTGGAACTAAACTGTGCAGGGCTGCGGCCCTCCAGGAATTGAGTTTGACATCCCTGCTTTAGCCGATCTCCCAGACTGGCTAGGCTGGTCATTCAGCCAAGAAAGTGGCCAAACCCCTCTAAAACTAGATAAAAGAAGTCTGGATGACCAGCTAAAAACACCCAACCAGTATCAGCTGTTTTTGTTTGTTTGTTTTTTTTTTGTTTTTTTTTTGTTTTTTCCAGCAATAGGTCAACAAAAATAACCTAATCAGTTGTAGCCAGTAATGTGGTATATTTTGACAAACAACATTGCCATTTATTTACATCTCCATATCGTTAAACTTTGAGGTTAGTGAAGGCCAGACCAGTGACATCCAGCATCAGTGTCAATGATTATGAAGGAGATTTTGGGCCCTGTCATACACCCGGCGCATTGCGGCACAAGGCGTGACGCAAATGTTGTTTGCTAGTTTCAGCTCGACGCAAGTGTCAATTTGACGTTTTGCACCACGCTGTTTAAACAGTAAATGCATTTGTGCTCATGTGCGCCCATAGGCATTTTGGTCTAAAAAAGAGGTGTGTTAAGGCGCATTGCTGGCGTGTTGCTATTTTGAGAAACTAAAATAGACTGCACAATAGACCAGCTGACAGCAGGTCTAATGTCCAGCGCAGAGTGTTAGTTGTGCGTCTCGCTTACACATTGCTTAATACATACAGGAATGTACAGCAATACACAAATATCTTTATATATCTTTTTCAGTTTATTCATGACAATTTGCTTTGGTATCATGTTATTATTTGGAAATAAATCAGTTTTTTGACCACACTTCGTTATTATTGTTCATTCATTCGTTTGCTGGAAATTAGAACTGAATTTAAAAATAGTTTTGAAACAAATCTTTGCGCTTAACAATCAAAATTAATTATGTAGGCTAATGCATGTCTGTGCAAACAACACTGTTTCCTTATCCACGAAAGAGTGAAAGTGAAAGTAAAGAATGAGGAGGCTCATCTCTCATTCTCATGCTGCATATGGTCTGTTTAACTTTTTTCACGCTAGTGAAGCGCTCAGTTTTTCCACTTACAAAGTCTGCCATGTAAATAGCAAATACGCTATGGCGTGACGCAACTGACTCTTAAAGGGAATGTGAGATGAGACTCTGATTGGTTTATTCTCAAAACACACCCAGAACTCATTAAGCAAAAGTGGATTCTGACACGCCCTTAATGCTCTTGCGCCCTGCGCTTTGGACTTTGCACCTAGATCGTTAAAATAGAGCCTCTAGTGTGAGACAAAAACGATTATAGTCAGCAAAATAAAATGATGACAGAATTTTTTTGAATGGCCGACTAATTGATTTTTCTGTTGTTTTCTGTCAGTCTACTTTCACTTCAGTCTGATTCCAACTGTGGTCTTCTCTGATTAGATCTGCAGACCGTCTTTATTCATCTTTTAGCCAGACCATCACAGCCTCTGGGATTCTCAGTTCTGGCCATTATTATAAGTAATATCCCTCATCTTGTGTGAGATGAACTGATAGTGGTGTCACAATGCCGTCACACATGTCTCCACAATGGGCTTTTCTCCCATCTGTTGAGGATCTGGAGCTCGGAATGAATGTGTGAAGTCTGAGGCTGAGCAGAACCTCCACATCCACAAAACTCACACAGATCCAGACACTCAACCTGGGCATATTGTAGAAGTCAAGTCTGCTTGACTCCTTCCCTTTGAATTAAGACAGTGCTGTCGAAAAATAAATAATTTAATCAACCCAAAAAATCCTTCATTTCAGTTTTAAATTGTTGTACATCTATTGGCCCGTTTCCACTGAGTGGTACGGTACGGTTTGGTACGGTTCGGTACGCTTTTATGGCCGTTTCCACTGTCAAAAGCGTACCGAACCGTACCATACCACTTTTTCGGCACCCATTTGAAAGGGTACCAAAGACGAGAAAGGGTACCAAAAGGTGGAGCTACACGCGTAGCTGAACGCTGATTGGTTTACAGAGATACGTCACGATCTCGTGGAGCTAGCCAGAATCAAAACAAAAGGAACCGCCATGTTTTTTTTAATACACAGCCGAGACAACTATATGCATATAATAACGATCCATGGATGACCCGGGCTGAAAACAAACATAGTTGTTGTCTTGATGAACAGCCACAAAGCCAAGAATCTGCCGTGTCCTGTTGTTGTTTTACGAGGCCGTCTAAAAGTGTGAGTGGTTTTCGCTTTCTCCAGGGAGCTCGCGATCGCGTCTTTATTTGATATAACGAACTTCTTGAGCTGATGATAATAACGTGTGTGTGATTACTGAAGTGTCTTCGACATCTGATCCTTTCAGAAAAAAAAGGACAAACGCGAGAGTGAAGCTCGAAAAAAGGGAGAAGCCTAACAAAACACAGGAGCAAACAGTTTTGGCAACCTGAATCATGAACAAACTGCCATGTTTATCATCGCCTTTTGGACTATTGTGAACTTGGAATGACGGAATTACTCTCTAACAGAGGCTACATGTGCTGGTGAAGGTTAAAGATACAGATGAGAAGTTTGCTCTGACTGTGGGCTACTGTATATGTTGCGTGTTGATTTTGAACTCAGATAAGGACTAAATGTATGCTGTGTGTAGTTTTTCTGTAAGTGGTAACATATCGGAGACTGTGTGTTCATATATGTTGCATTTATTTATTTATTTTATATAATTGCAGACCTTACAGTAGGCTGTAACACTGTCACACTGTCATTGATCTGCAGTTATAATCAAATCATGTTCATAGAAATGTTAATAAACATTTAAACAGAAGTATTAATATGTTTAAAGCATCTGTTTTGTGAGAAGAGCTTCTCATATAATGTGAACGACCTGTACAGCTTTACTGTAGACATTTATTCGAGCGAGCATGACGTCGACTTAAACTTTCTGCCATACACAACGCCCACCAAAAGGGTACCCTTTGTAGTGGAAACGCAAGCCTGATAAAGGTGACCCGTACCGACCCGAACCGTACCGTACTGTACCACTCAGTGGAAACGAGCCATATGTTTAAATTGTAATTAAAATGTTATGTTGTTCACTATAATTAATCTTTTTTTTTTTATAATAAAAGTGGTTTATGGGGTATGCGGCATGCTTAAATGGCCTTATGCTAAGTTACATGGATCCCATACTTGATAAAATATTCATACATTTGGCTACTCTGATTTGATTTAGTTTAGAACTTTCATCTTCCAGTTTTCTGAGAGTCTGGATTAAAGAAATGAATGTAAAATAAATAAATAAATAAATAAAGTAGCATCTGCAATATACAAAATGTGTGTGCAGTTATGGTACAGTATACAATGATTCAGTTCACTTTATAAACCAAAAAAACCACAGACAAAAAAAAAAAACTAAACAAAACAAAAGCACACTGTTGCTGAGTTTTATTGCAACAATTGTGTGTTTGTTTTTTTTTACTCTATCAAAATGTTTTAAAATTCCTGAAACAAATTCGAAAGGAAATTAGTTTTGACCTGTTTTTGTGCAAAAAGGTCACACCGGTTTATTCTTTGATAAATATACTCTATTTACTCACTCAGAAATGTGGAAGCCTGTTAAAATGTTAGGATTTTAGTCTTTTTGAATGGATTTTAGTATTTTTGAATGAGTTTTGGAGCTGTGGTTTGCAATAAGCTTAATATAGTGTCATTTGTTACTTAGGTATTCACCCATTTGGAAATTTTGACCTGTACACATTTAAAAAGCCAATTGCAGATATATTTGAAAATTAATTAGCTATAAATGTTGAAATTAAAGGTGCTGTATGTAACTTTTGGACTTTTCTTAAACATAAAAACACCATAATACGCTTGCAGATATTTAAGAAACATGCTATATGAACATATTTGTTTATATGAAAAACAAAGCAAAAGTAATTTTGATTTTAATATGTGCATTCTGGGTCAGAATGTCTTTGTTTTGGCCTGTGTAACTCTGCCCACGACCAGTTTAACCAGTTATATTTCACCACCCTGGGTTGCCTTGGCAGAAAACACAGCGTATTTCATTACAGTCATGAAGACTGCTCAATGTATGCAGCCGTGGCCAAAATTGCAACCTCTGGAGAACAGTAGCAGCCTCAGAAATGAGATACAGATTCATTCAATTCAATTCATCTTCATTTCTATAGCACTTTTACAATGTATATTGTGTCAAAGCAGCCTAAATTAAGTAAATTGAAAATCAGTCCAGTTTTCAGAGTTGAAGTTCAGTATAGTTCAGTTCAGTGTGGTTTTTCACTGCTGAAAGTCCAAACACTAAAGAGCAAATCCATCAATGCGCAGCTCCACAAATCCCAAACCAAGCAAGCCAGTGGCAACAGTGGCGAGGAACAAAACTTCACCAATTGACGAAAGTGAAGGAAAAAACTTTCGTCAAAAAAAGATTGAGTTATACAAAGTTTTTAATGAGCAAGTAATATAAAATGACCAACGTAAACATTAGCTGAGCAGCTTAAGGTGTAGACTCGTTTGTCAATCACACACTCTTGTTGGTCTCATCAGTCTGGCAACTTGCATTTGGCATGGAGGCCAGGTGAAAAAAATCCTCTCCAGTGTTTTGAATTCAAACTTGAATATGTCAATCCTACACATTGCACCTTTAATCTCCTAAACTCTAGCACCAGGTACCGGGCGCGTGATGTCATTTACTTCCGCATTCCTTAAATTTTAAAGGTCTGTACTGCCCCAATACCCCCGTAAGTGGTTCCGTTCTCTCATCAGTTGGAATAGAATAACTTTTGCATAGATTATGATAGAGACATTTTTCTCTATAATTACTTACATGTGCAGGAACCAACTAAATTAATTACAGCAACCTAGACCACACAAAACTTTTCTCTTTTTTGCAGGGGTTTATTATAACACAGCAGGGGCGTAGCAACCGGGGGATGGGGGGATATGTCCCCCTCACTTTTAGAGACAGACCATTTAGAAACAGGTGATTAATAATAAAATGAACGTAAAATTTTGGATCTCATTCAGCTGCCCCTGCCCCATCCCATCACCCCCCCCCCCCCACCACCACCAAACACACACACACACACTTTTAATATGTCTGCTACACCCTTGTGTATACAGTTATTTTAATCACTTTCAACTGTGTTTTATACAAATTCAAAGGGTTTTCTTTAAAATGATACCAAACTTTTGCATTTACACCTCTGCATGTGGATTTGGGAAGCTTTTACATTTGGGTAGGGAAAATCCAGGCGGAAACCCCAAAATAGCACTTGACTTTAGTCTGATTACATAAAATCAATTGTCCACTCTATATGTTTGTGTTATTTTTTATTTTAAAACCTTAGCTGCAGAAAAAAAAGCAAACTGCAAGGAAACGTCAGCATCTTTCTTTTCCAAAAAACATTTACAAATTGCAGTTGTGAAGTCTTTTTTCTTCCATGCTAAAAAACGACCACACTGCTCAGCCTCCATTTTCAATCACATAATAACAATGTGCCACAATCTACGAGAGGATAAAAATAATGCAATATTTCCCAACCATTCTAAAATTCATAAGGGCCTGTTTTATTTCTCAGTTCTGGGAATATAATGCTAATCCATTTATCTGGCTGACCTTTGAATTCTCCTCAGGCCTCTGCCGCTGTAAGCGCCGTGCTCCCTGCCATCATTTTTAGCTCCATCCACACCTGCAGTCATTTCCCCATCATAAAATGAAATCTCTGTCCTTCCAAATGTGAGCTGCTCGTGCCACAGGCCGGCTAATGGCAGCATCGCTATTACTCATCCCGATCCCGCGTGCCTTTGAGGAAACCATCATATCTGCCAGATATCCATCAGAAGAGGCATCAAGAGCCTGTGAAATTGATCATCTGCTCAGGAGATAGAGGATGGCAGAAGCCGACACATATTTTACTGGCTTCTTTAAATACTTAATGCCATAAGGAGCCATGAGCTTGGCCGTAAAAAGAAAAAAAGATCATCCACGGCAGAGAAAGCGTTCGGACTGAAATTGCCTTTAGGTGTAGCAGCGATACGATAAGAGCATCTAAAAGGCTTTTAATAAACAATACAATATCCTAGAGTCCAGTCACGCTATCACTCTCCATTCATCGCTAAACTGGATATATAAAAGAGCAAAAGCCATAATATTGACTTTGAATTCCACTATATGCATTTGCATGGGGAATAGAGAGTGGCATCGGTCAGTTCGTGAGCGAGAGGGAAAAATATGTCTGCTTTTCACCGTGTGGCTATGAATGGCTGATTATTAATGTTATTATAACAGGAACGCCGGATCCCCTGGCAAAGGAAGCGGTCCGCTATCATTATTGCATCACAGTGCGCAGAGATGGTAATTACTACCCCGAAACTTTTCTGCACCTTTCCAATTATACGGTACATCACGTTCCCATGGGTATTGTATAACCTGCGAGGAATGAGTATATTAAAAAGGTAAAAATAATAAAGAAAGGACAGATGAAATAAACACGCATCAAATATTCACTGTACACACATGTAACAGACTGTAGTGAAGCTAGATGTGGGAACAGTCCACCAAAAGAAACTGGTTTGTCTTTTGTTTTCTTTAAAGGGAGTGCTATACTGTATTTACAATTCAGAAATGCTTTTTGTTTAAGCCATTTAGCAAACTGCTGCCAGAAGGGGAAAAAAAAAAACACAAAATAACACATTCTCTCATTGACTGCGTGATCCAATGTGAATACTTTAATTTTAATTCAGCAATTTATTTTTTAAAAGCTCATTAATTAAACTAAAAAGTAACTCACATTACATTTTCCAAAAAAAAAGTAACTCAAATATTATTACGTACTGTATTACTCAAAAGTAATGCGTTATTTACTCATTATTTAGAAAAGTAATATTATTACGTAACATGTGTTACCCCCAATACTGATGCTAAATATATTCCATAATTAACCTCAATGTCTGTCGATCATCTGCCTTTAGTACAACTTTCAGTGCCACAGTTTTGTGTTGTGTTGTGAGAGAGTTGAATTGAATCTCTTGGGAAACTTTGAGCTGGCTTCACGCTGAGCTGTTTTCATTAGTGAAAGCTGACATCTGAATGTGTCCAAGTCATGTAGTGCTTGTGCACCTGACAGAACGAGCGCTTTAGCAGAGCTCCCGCCTTCATTAATGTCAAACCCACACGTACCCACAGTGTGTACGCACTGTCTAATGTTCACCTTCATATAGAAGCCAGGCCACTAAAATATCACATAGAGAGACACAAACCCAACAGGCCACTCTCCTAATTGACAATCTGAAGAAACACATTACAGTGTTTTTCATGGCTGTAAAGAAAAGTGGCATCTATGGGGTCTAGTAAAATGCTTTAATTAGTCAAGACTTAGACTGACACTGGCAAATGTTTCTAATGTTATGATGGGAAGAATGGCAGGAGCAAAAGGATACAAAATCTGAACTAGTAGCTTTAGGGAATGTTATTGAGAATGATGAAACAACATTGTCAAAATGATCTGCACTCATATCAAATGTGAAAATGTTGTATTATGCATAGCAGGTGAGTATTAGGTTATGTAACTTTGTAAAGACACAACTTGTTTGTGCAAATACAATCCTGTGGTCCGCCATTGTTGTTTTGATTGTCAAGTGCATGACTGTACACTGAACACTAGGGATGCTCATTTCAGTTAATTTTGCCAACCGACAACCGCCGCTCATTAACCGAGTATTAATCATTAACTGGTCAGATTAAAATTAAATTATTATTTAATAAAATGAATGAATTATGAATTATGAATGATTTATATGAGAGTTGCTGGGATAACTAGGTAAAAATATATGCATATTATAAGACCATGAAAGTGTTTTTTGACCTTGCAGGCATATCAGCCTGTTGTTTGAGACCATTAAAACCCAAATATGACCCTTTTTAATGTATAAAAGGGGCTCTTTCACTGATAACATTACATTTGAAAGGGTCTTTGTGGAAGCCAAATGGCATCACTGTGAAATACCTCTTTTGGGAATGTTTGTTTTTAAACGTCTATATTGTGTATTTACTCAAAGAATGTAGAATACACAAGACTTGTCACTTGTATAGTTTTGAGTGGGGAAAAGTGTAACGGTCAATATGGTGAATTAAGCACCGCCTATAGTATATTAGTACATCGATCAATATAGACTGATGTTTCTCTGGGGGAAAAGCTCGGACAAGACGTGTGCTTTTATGACAGTTTGGTGGGCAACAAACACACTGGAACCTCAGCGAATACTTGCTTTACAGACATAAGAATTATGTCCACATAAAACTTAAAATCTGTGCTTTTAAATTAACCAAGTGCATTTGAAAACAAAAGGTTTTTGGTTTTGTAATCTGTATGAAATTAACACGAGGTACAGTCTGTCCTGTCAAACGCACATCACATGACAGCAACTTCTCAAATTGTAAATAAAGAGTCACTTTCATTTCTGCAGGAGATTCGCCATCAAGACCAAGTTATGAATTACTTCAGAAGAGCAGCATGACCTGACGAGGCACTTTTCAGAGGATGATAATGTGTAGAATGACCATAATTAAGGTTGGTGTCGTGATCTTGTTCCTTTCGAGAGCGCATGCGCATGCGCATTAGCTTGGGCAACCTGAAAATATGCTGATTTTGTTTGACTTGAACATTTAGAAACAAAACTTATGAGACAGTTTTTTATTTAATTTTAAGTGTGGTTTATTTACAAACTAATTTTGAGAGGATCACGTGCTTATGATTGAACACAGCTGGTACTGCATTAGCTCCGTATATTTGCACCAATCAGATGAATACTGACACACTATAAATTACCAGAGCTTTCTACTCCAGTCATCTTTGTCTTGAAGAATCTCCCCTTCCACCCCTACTCCTCCCCTTCTCTGATAGGGTGGCACGGTGGCCCAGTGGGTAGCACTGTTGCCTCACAGCAAGAACGCCGCAGGTTCGGCCCTCTCCGAGCCAGTCGGCGTTTCTGTGCTGAGTTTGTATGTTCTCCCCGTGTTTCGTGTGGGTTTTCCTCGGGTTCTCCGGTTTCCTCCCACCATCCAAAGGCATACACCATAAGTAAATTGACTACTTCAAAATAGCATCCTAAGGCAACTCTTAGTCAGATATGTCTCAGCAGTTCACAAGTAGGGGAGTTCTCGAGAGCTCAAACTCTTCTCTCGCCCTTGAAATGGGAGGGAGCCCCGGGCTCAAGGATATTCTGAGCTCCGTGCTCTCTCCCGGGACAGCATGCCAAACACACTTTATTATCAATCATCAGCTAAGTGTGAACTCTTGAAAGGGACTTTGAAATACTTTAAAGGTTACTTGATACCCCTCTCTTTTTCGAATAGCCTACTAAACAGAAACTGTACATACATTTTCGAAACCAGCAAGTCACAATCCTTTATTCATAGAGAAAAATTGATGGACAAAGAATGTTTTTAAGTAAGTAAGTAAGTATTTTAAAACCTGTGGATTTGGGAAGATTATCAGAGGTTGCCAATTGTATGATAGTGTTTCGCTTATTGAAAGCTTGATCCTCTCCTATGTAAGTGCGCTTTCTATTAGCAACAAGCTTGTCAATTGTAGGATCTTGATCCCTTTCATTTAGTTCTTTGAACGCAAAAACTCACATGAACAAACGTTTGACTGGAAATGTCATAGAATCAGTGGCACTGTTGTGTTTACATCAAAATAGCAAAACAGCAAGTCTTGATGGATGTAAGATTAGCAGGGATTAGGAATGTGATTTCTTCAGAGAAACAGCTCCACTCGTCCTCCCTCTGTCGAGAGCCTGTGAACTCCTGCCAGAGTCTTATGATAACCGTGTATACAGCTTTAGAGGCATGATGAGGTTAAGAGCCCCTCCGAGTTAATAAAATAAATATCAGAGTATCTGCGGAGATATAATCTTCATAAATCCATTAGGGCCTCTTTGTTTAACTCCCAAAGGGGCCGTGGCTTAATTTTCCCATGTCGGAGGCTTTGGATAATGTCTTTTTAATGACACTATCCAGGATCCTGTCACGAGCAGGGTCATCAAACAAATCTCTCACCCGCTCTTCCTCTCGCTCTCTGTCTTGTCAATACATAATGATAATATTCAAGTCAAAGAGCTTTAGTAGGGGACCAAACGATTCCCAAGGGTCACATTAGCTCTTGTTCTCTGAGTATATGCAGAATCGTATAATACAAAAGTAGGAGTAACTGTCCGCTCGCACCAAGACTGATAACTGTAAAGATAACCATAATGATAACTGGAGTTGAGTTGAGTTCTGAAAGGCTAACCCCTACAGTATGTTCTTATCCCTTCGAAAGTTTCATTCTTAACAGTGGATCATTCTGAAGGGTTTCTTGAAGCAGACCGTTTTGAGCACTCTTCCTTTGGAATCACTTTTATTGACCCAATCCCAAATATCTGTTAAGTCCACGAGATCATATGGATGTCTTATTAATCAATTATATTTGAGAAGAGTTCTTACAAGCACCCGTTTTGCAGCTGCTATGCACACTCGATGCACACTTCTGTCAAGGCCACAGTGAAGTGAGCTCCGGTTTACCCCGCATTCAAAGTGACATTACCACAAGTGCTTAGGAGTCATTGGGATTTGTGCCAATATGGTGGCCCACAGATAAGTCTATCACTTGTATCCTTCGAAAATCTTTATTCCGACGGGTCCTTTAAAGTGGCCAGTCTTAAAATATTTTGATTGGAAGAACCCTTCAATGGGCTAATCCCAAATGTCACACCTCATGTGCACTTGGGACACTTTTGGACTTACGATGGCTGCTAAGTATACCTAAATCTATGAGTCTATGAAGCACATTTGTGGCTTCTCACTTTTGCCAAGGCCGCACTGAGACAAGGTCAGAGTAGACGAACCCTACAACAGCATTACGTCATTAGGTATTCATCAATTGTACCTTTTGTGCACTGACATTGGCCACTATGTGCACTTCTGTTAAGTCCATGAGACTAGCGTGTCCCATTCAACATTTTAACTTTTAGAAGGCTACTTGGAAGTGCCACATTTGTGACCAAAATATAACCTTGATGCACTCCTCTGCCAAGTTGAGCTCAAAGGAGACTTCTGCCAAACAGTAAAAGTGGTATTACATCACAACTTTACCTCAAGTGTGGACTCACTTGTGCAGTGTCCATCACTTGTACCTTTCAAAATCATCATTCTGAAGAGTCCTTTGAGGTGGACAGTTTTGAGTACTTTGGCTTGGAACAATCCCTCAGTGGCACACTTTGTCGATTTACAATGGCAGCCGTGTATGTGTGTCCATTAAGTTCTTGAGGCCATAGGGAGTCGTTTTAGCTCTCAGAAGGGTGTTTGTGAGTGTCCCCTTAACTTCTATTTAAGCTGCATTTGAGGTGAGCTCTGTAGCAGACTTTTACCCCACATTTAAAGTGGCATTACCGCAAGAGCTTAGGGTGTCATTTGGGATTGGACCAACATGGTGACCATGTCTGATCCCTCTTCGAACTACCCTTTGATGGTGGATTTATCCTATTTAAAATGCTGTGCATTTTACAGTCTACATCAATGATGATCTGAAAGACATGGACGGAATTACTTTGATGCATCAATTAGTGAAGAATGGGCATGACACCTAGCAGATGTTTCCATCATCATGAAGGAAAATATGACAGCAGCAAAAACAAAGACATGATAATAGTCTTTGAGGCCAATCATGGAGATTTCTTTTTTTTAAACACAAGTCACAGACAGTGTATTAGGATGATTCCAATGGCCATAAACAGTTAGACAGTAGAATTCTTCTACTCATAATGATGCATGGAATCCTTATTTATTACAGACATAAAATAACGATGAACTCTTTATATTTCACAGAAGACACTCACTAGAAGTTTATTTAGTGTAACAGTAGCTTATATACCAAAAAATCTTATGAGGTATATTATATTAATTATACAATTATTGTATTATAAATCAAGAATAATAGCGCAGCCTCAAAGTTAAATACCAGTCATTTCAAATCATTATACTTTTTCCTTTAAACTACTAGGCATTAATTGTAACCATAAATCTTTAAATCATATTAATAACAATCTGTAAGGTTATTATTAAAATAAGTACAGGTCATTACAAAATAATTAAATTTTTACATTTTGAAATATGTTCATAAATGATTAAAAAGCCTCTATTATGGGTTTTTGAAAATGACCTTCCATGCAGTGTGTAACACAGCACAGTGAATGAAAGTGAATGAAAACATCCAGCTAAGGTTTAAATCTGCAAGTGCACCGTGTTCAAACCTATTGATTCTTTAACGAAATAGTTGACTCAGAGTCAAATAAATAAATTTTATTGGGTTCGGATCTTTTGCCTGAACGCATCGACGTCGACATCATCAAATATGAAGTGCCGGTTCCGGTAAAAATGGGAACGCGCCTTTCCCTTCAGACACTATCTCTCAGGTTAAATCTGTATGGGGCTATTCACATATTGCATCCAAAATGAAGTTGAAAACGCGACACGTGCTTCTTTCTTTACTGATTTAAGTACATTTTTGAACTCGTGATCCTCTGCCGTTTGTCTTTGCTATGGCCACCATCATGTTCCTCACACGCATGGCACAGTCAAATTTCAAAATAGTTCAACTTTTGCCACTGTCTGGATTATTACTGAATGTGTGTCGTTGTTATTACTTGGGGTTAGGGTTAAGAGTAGAGTATATGCTGGTGTTTAACTGCATTGCTTTATTGGATTCCTGCATTGGGCTCTCACACACTCTGCTACTACAAAGCCGTGGTAGGCATTTCTCTCGGTCTCGCGATGAATGCAGTCGACCAATCACAACAGACTGCGTCATCGGACCAATCACAGCTGATTAGCCTCACCCATAGGAGAGGTTTGGGAACAAATGAATCGCTGAATGAATCATATGGGAGTCATTGGGATAATTAGATCAAATAAATGCATATTATAAGACAATGAAAGTGTTTTTTGACCTTGCATGCATATCAGCCTGTTGTTGGAGACCCCCAAAACCAAAATGTGACCTTTTATAATGCAAAATAGGGGCTCTTTAAAATAGACATTTGCATTTGATATGCTATCTTTATAGAAATGACTTGTATATATTTAACTTGATTAGCACACCAAAATGGAACATTTAGATTTAGACCCATATTCCAAGATGACGATATACAATGAACTGAAGAAATTACAATGCTACAATGTAAAGGCTTACCATAAAACCTATTAATAAGAACTGATAAAAATTTATAAGTACTGAATTTTCTTGTAAGGAACATCGGTAACACTTTATAATAACTACACTCTATGAATCATTTATTAAGCATTAGCAAATAGTGAATTCATTATCTGTTAAGCATTAACTTTACATTAATTAACGTTAGTAAGCAGTTTATAACTGCAGCTACAAATGCTGTATTCTTGACTTATGAGCACATTTATAATCTGCTTAATGATTGTGTTTTCATACTTTGTTAATGATTAATTTTTCATTACTAAATTAAGTATTGCATCATTTACAAACCAGTTATTTAAGAATAGTTGGTGGTATTTAAAGATCATTCAGAATGAGTTAGTAAATGATTAATAAACTATTCAAATTAACATTTATAAATATTATTATTCAGGCATATACTAATAGTTAATTTGTATGTTAATAAATGCTTTATTAACTCAACTTCATGCAGTTTTGTGACCTAATCTAAAGTGAGGACTATTTATGCTTTATAAATCCCTTATAAATGACTATTAAAGGCTCAGTTAAATTCTAAACAGGAAAAATGAATATAAACGACTTCATTCATTTCTATTCATTTGAAAATGCACAAATGAAACTGTATCAAATGAAAAATAAATATTTGCAACCTTATGTAAAATAAAATTACCACATCACTAAATAACATTGAAATCTTGTATCGTAATATATATATATATATATATATATATATAAAACAATGTTATATTGTTGTTTTTTTATCCAATTTTTACAGTAATTTTACAGTAATTTTATTTTTTAGATAGGAATGCAAAGATTATTGTTCATGTGAAACTAAACTGCATGAAGTTGTGTTAATAAAACATTTATTAACATGCATAGTAAACATTACTATACATCTGAATAATAAGATATATAAACGTTGATTTTAATAGTTTATTAATAATTTACTTACTAATTCTGAATGATCTTAAAAACTACCAACTACTCTAAAATACGAATGGTTTGTAAACAATGCAATACTTAATTTAGTAATGAAAAATTAATCACTCAGAAATTATGAAAGTACAATTAATGTTTATTAATGTAAAGTTAATGCTTAACAAATAATGAATTCACTATATGCTAATGCTTAATAAATTTTTCATAGTGTGTAGCTATTAAAGTGTTACCGGAACATCGACTTCAACATAAAATGTTTAGTTGATTTAAGAATGGTGTATAATATTGTAAGAGCCCAAAATCATAATCGAGACACAAAATCATTGAAGGCACAGACACATCTATAGAGATTGCATTATATTTCCAAAAATATATGTACAGTCTATTACAAAGGTTACAAAGCAAAAGAAAAAAATGGTCTATGTAACAAGAAATTGTCTAGGTAAATGACCATACAGTTTCTCAACTGGGGAAAATACTTTTTGACCAATGAATACTCTCCATACTCTTGTCACAGAAAAATAAATAATAAATCAACAATTCATTTGTACTGTACATTTTTTCCAACCTAAAAGAGAAAAGGAAAAAAAAGAAATCTCCTAAAATGGAAACCTATTAGCTCTCTTTGGTCCTACATGAGAAATTATGTACAACTGAAAGTGTGAGGGTGACGAAAATCGGTTGCATGTGAGATAGAAAAATATAGTGCATTTTCAATGAGCTCACTACAGAGTACTTGAGTGAAAAATAAAAGAAACAACAATTATAAATAAAATATACAAGTTTTACAGCTAGAACATGTACAAATCGTCCTCTGGTTTGTGATTACTCTGACACAATCAACAGTGCTGAACTCTTTGGAATATTCCACTTCACTTTTGTCTAGATGGGCTTTCGACTGTCTTTCTAGAAGTCTTTAATACCCTGCTGCACCGTGAACTCAATCAATCCACAGCACAAACTGTCTTGACCCAAAATTCCGCTACTATCAAACCAGAAAAGTTCAAAACGGCACAAAGCAGAAAAGGAGAAAAAAAAAATTGACAGATTTGTCATTGACCCGTACGGTGGCCTCAATGTGGGATTGATTGAATCCAGGCGTTAATCTCAAATTGGCTCAAATTGCTGTCTCTACAGGGGCCCCGGAGAGGGTAAGGGCCTGTGAGGGGCCCTCGGGAGGCCGGAGTGTGAGATCAGAGCGTGGGGAGGCTGATCCGAGTGACTGCAGCCACTGCCGAAGCTCGGGAGGTTTGTGCTGACCGAGAGCCTTTCCGCTCGCATTCAATTCAAAGGCCTGGCGTGGGCTCAATGCTGAGGTTAGCGGGATGGAAGGATAGCGGATTGGAGATGGGCCTCTAACCAGGGCACGATATGATCCGCGAGGGACGCACACACAAACCAGCTGGGTTCACAATGGAGATGGCATGGCTTTTTTTGAAGCGCCAAACGTTTGGCTGAATCCTCCAACGTTGCTTTGCTCCAACGGCTTTCTTTCAACTTAAGGAAAATGCCACATGTTGGCACGGCTGTTGTGGTTAAAGTGGCATTGGCTTCCCAGAATAATGAAAACGTGTTTAGCGTGTTTAAAATGTGACACATTAATGGTATAAAATGGTGGCAACCCAGCAAATCAAGTCTAAATAGGTCTACAGTACTATTTAACACTTAAGGCTCTGATATACTCAAAGCAAAATCGAAAAAAACTAACAAACATCCCAAAATAAAATTCATTTGGGGATTTTAAGGTGTTTTAATCCCTTTGAGTTACATTATAAGAAGGTGTGGCTTGATGTATTGGTTTAATTTCCGCTGTTCATCAAGGTTAAATGTCTATAGAGTAATTCTAAGCACTATTATTCACACTAATAAAGATGCTTGCTTTAAAACAATCTACTGTATAAAGTGCTGTTAAAAAATAAGCATGACGTGTCTGGGGTGCTGCATTGCAGAGCTGGTGCAAATCTGCTAAGGTAATTCTAAATTAAGCAAAAAAAAAAGAGAGAATGGACTTTGCTGTGAGTATTTCAGGGCCTTAAAATGCGTAACATTTAATTGTCAACGAAACATTCAGTCGAGAGTGGAAGGCTGTTATGGCACTAAAACACCAACATAAATCTCATCTATGAGCTCAGCACACGAAAAAAGGGTGGAAGAAATGCACCAACACGTCAAGATCCTCGTACAGTATATAAATTCAGTAACTCTCTTTGATCCAAATTTTACAGTACTGCCTCTGTCTTCCAAGCAGTCTGTGTGTAAAAGTCTATACAGCACCTCAAATTATTGCTCATATTGGTCAGTCTCTCCCCTACTCAACTGTAATCTCACAAAGAAGCTAAGTACCTAAAAATAAGAGCAATAGTTGACTTGATTTAAGGCAGTATTACTCCTTTACACCACACCATTGTATGATTTCAAAGTCAGTCACCGGCTAGGAAACTGATACTAAACCAACAAATGATTTTGTTTCCGAAATGAACATTGTTAATCCCCCCGTTTGTGTGGAAACATGTATTTATGGTAAATAATATCAATATTAAAAAAGGACACATTCAACAACAGCACTGATAAATCCATTCATGTGGTAAATATAAACTTATAAAGAATATTGCCACCGTATTAGTTGTTCTTACATTTTAAAAAAGCTCCACCTGAAGTGGTTAGCAAATCTCTTTGTACTAATTCACATCTGAATTGTAATGTAAGATCATAAAATATACCTAACCGTCTGCTTGGGCTGTTCTTAAACACAACCAGCCACCCTCAGGAGCTTCACGTATTACCAAGCGGTGGGATATTACTGCTTGATATATTAAAAAAACAACAAAAAAAAAACAAGTCAGGCCGACTTTCTCTTCAGTCTGGAGAGAGCTTCATGTAAATAGTGCTGGCTGGAGAAGACAAACCTCCTCTGTCGACTTTCAGCCTCTGGTTCTGTCTCTTTCCCTCCAGATGAGACGTATTACCCTGTTGTCAGTTCCGTAACACAATCTGAAAAAACAAGCTAACACAAAATCAATCGAGTAGAAGAGTAACGCACCACATTGAATAAATGTGGATATTACAAACCAAACCAAATCTCCAAATTCACTCCTTATGAACCGGATTTGCTTATTTTATATTTAAAAAAAAAACAAAATCAATGAAATCTATAGCAACTATGAGCAAATCAACCTTTTTTTTGACGATAAAGACAGTTCGTACAAAGCATAAAAATCCTCTGGAATGCTCCGTCTCAATGACATGTAGAGTTCTTGAGAGCATCCGGAGGTCACTGTCCGCCTGTGTTCTTTGTCCTCATCTTTGTCCTCGTCTCTTGGCTTTCAGCACCTTCGCCCAAATCCTTCGCCATAACAAAGGAATGATTCTGTTCTGCCAGTTCTGGAAGGTTAATCTCACCGGAAGGGTGTGGAACATTTTTTTTTGATAATTGTTTAGTTTTTCCGATTTTTGTTTGCTGTGTCACACACTTTGCGGTGCTGTCCTGGAGACTTCTACTTCATCCGACCGGGAAGGGGCTGTGGACGCCCATCACACTTGAACCCCCGTCCCGTGAAGGTGCAGCATCTGGGCTCTCATAGTCTGTATACTGCTCATGATCTTCTTCTGATGGCCCACCAAGGAGATTCCCAAACTCATTACGTCCCTAAAGCAGAAACACAACGTTCATAAATCACAGCAATGGAGCATGAAGCGCCCGAGAGCTATTTCATTACCAAAGCAAAAAGGAAAGTGAGAAAAAGCCATATTAACTACAACACGATGAGTCAAAGAGATCTGATTAAAATTCAGCGCAATGTCAGGATGGTATTGTGAATGAGAGCTGAGGGCTGAAATGACTCCTGGAAAGATCATGCATTTCTGTGGAGCGTGACAGTGTGAGCGAGGGATCAGAGCTCTTACTCGATAGTCATTCGAGCCACAGATTCAAGCGAGCTGTAGCCGGCGGCTGTGAAGTTGTCCATGTATCTCTCCATCTTGATGGCTTCCAACCACTCGCTGACCAATCGGAAAGAAGTGAAATCTGGAGTGTTCTGGTCAAGTAGTGGACTTATGGGTCTGAGGAAAAAAAGAGATAAATAAAATGCTATAAAAAGAGGAAAAAGTGCTATAGAAGGTGCAGTATTATTACTACTGGTATATGGTACTGTATTCAATTAAAAAAAAAAAAAAAAAAAAAAAAATTCACCAAATATATACCAAGTACCGATTCCTTGTCATGGTGATCGGCCGATATCGAGTACCGATTCTATTGCCTCAAGCTTTATAATGCATCTATCTATCTATCTATCTATCTATCTATCTATCTATCTATCTATCTATCTATCTATCTATCTATCTATCTATCTATCTATCTATCTATCTATCTATCTATCTATCTATCTATCTATCTATCTATCTATCTATCTATCTATCTATCTATCTATCTTCTAATCATACATTTCTAATTGTAATTTAAAATGTGTCAGTATATTTTACATTTTAATTATGCATGCCAACAACAGCTACACACATGCTTAGATTTATTTAGTTGCATCCTTGTTTTGTTTTTGTTTGTTCTACTGCATGTAATTAATTGTCTAATTCAATTCAAATGAACAACTCGTAGCTGAAAACTACATTGACTTAATTGAGCAATATTAGAAAGCTGCCTGCCATAATTTCATTTGTTAATTTAATATCCATTTCAATTAATTATGAGGTGTACAATGACATAATAACTTTTTTTTTTGCAGTTGTATGGCTAATAATGAATTGTAACTCACATTGGTATGGTGCCAAACCTATCTAACATGAATTACAGTCAATGAGACTAGGCTTATTACATTCACATTTGTACTGACTAAATGAACTGCTTGCTTTGCATTACTTGTCGCAGGAATGATAAAGGGCGTTTAGATGAACTACAGGATTGTTCCCAAAGTTTTAAAGGTCATCTCTTCAGTGTGAGACGCAGATCCTGTTATGATTGTAAATACACTTCCTCTCGCTAATACCACACCGACGGCTGAAATTCCCTCAAGGCTTTAAAGTCTCAAACACTCATTATGACAATTGATTTAAAGTCCTTGTTATCGAACATAAAGGCATGGAGGCTGTTTCGCTTTATTGATTCCCCGGGATTTATCTTTCATCAGTAAACCCTAGCGGATAAATCAAAAGCCGGACAGATGGAACTGTTCGCAAATTTACTTGTGAAAACATAAAAGGGCTCAGAGATGTTGCAGTGAGGTGCAGGAGTATAAAACATAACAAGCGCATTCCATGCGTCATAAAAATAAAGCTGGTGCGTGAACGGTATAATTTTCCTAGAGCAGCAATGGAAAAGTGCTGACAGTATAAAAAAAATAAATTCTGATACACATTGTGCGATCTTTAACAAAATGAACAAATATTGTCCTTTTCATACTTTTGTGATTCCATGATGTTTTCCCACATTCAATAATATGATTTTATAGATATTAGACTTTTGTTTTTATTATAAATAATCTTTAGGTTATCGCTTAGAGCAGGGGTTCTCAATTTTGTTCCTGGAGGTGCAGTGTACTGCAGATTTTTGTTCCAACCCCAATCAGACATACCTGGGTTAGCTAATCAAGCACAAACTAGGCTTTCTAGAAACATCTGTGCAGGTGTGTTGAAAAAAGTTGGAGCTAAATTCTGCAAGACACCAGCCCTCCATGACTGAGTTTGAGGTTTATATTTTTAAAAAAGTTGCAGAATACGTTAATTTAATCTGTGAAAAACACCTAAAGCTAGTGTAAACATTCATTTTTAAAGTACTATACATGGCACATGTATAGTTGAATCCAACGCAAAGCCAACAAAAAGGAACACATTTTTGCAATCTTGCAAAATTCTTAATTTAAACGCAAAATAATTGCAAAATATTTATATAATCTCATAAAACATCCAAATCCAAACCATATAATCAAATTAGATTTATTTCAGTTTGCAATGTATTGTTTTAGGTGACTTATAGAAGTTGCATACGCAGCACACGTCATGTATTTGAGTGTCTCTCGAAAAATGACGTCTCACCTGCGCCCTCACAATCATTACATTACATGGAAGGGGGGATTGTTTTGCAGCCTGTGCAGTAAGCAGAAGTGGGTGAAGTGTGAGTGATTTACATGTGAAGTCAATGCAAAGATGAGATTAGACATCCTGTGGCGCGAATTGGGCGTTTCAAGGATGACAGCCGCTGGACGTGACCGAATTGAAGGACATTATTTGTGCTTTACATGTATGGCTGGTATTATGATATGCACCAAATCGATACAGTAAATTATTTCGTTTGACTTTTCCCTGCAGTTAACGAGAGAAAAAGCTTCCCTGCCATTGATGAGTTTTACGGCATTCCATGTTTTAGGTGTATTACCCCCATTCACATGGGGCGTCAGCATCAACGCTTCCCTAATACTTTGAATGGGTGATGTCAAGCATTGCCGAACTGAATTGTGGGTCCGTCTGCGCTGCTTCAGTGGCATTGCTCGCTGGAGAAGTTGGGAATTTCTCAACTTTTCAAGCGGCAAGTGTCAGCCAATTAGATTGCTTTATGCAAATACCCCAGCTCACTCATTGGCTGACACTGCTATGATATGACACGACAGCCCCAACTTCAGACACGCCCTCCGTCAAGCATTGCTGCTGAAGCCCCGTGTGAATCGAGCGTTATGGTAGGGGAAGCCCTAATGCATGTCCTATATGTGAGGTACATGATGTCAGATGCTCCGGGAAGTGAAATTTAAGAGCGAAAGTAAGATTGTGGGTAAAAATAAGAGTTATACAACCTTCCTTTGGCTTAATCCCTACCATTTTAGATTGGTTTTAGATCTTGTCTTGACAAGAGACCAAAATAAATTATTTTAAATAACCAAAAATAAATTCTTTATTGGTTGATGCGGTGGCGCAGTAGGTAGTGCTGTCGCCTCACAGCAAGAAGGTCGCTGGTCGCTGGTTCGCGCTTCGGCTGGGTCAGTTGGCGTTTCTGTGTGAAGTTTTGCATGTTCTCCCCGTGTTCACGTGGGTTTCCTCTGGGTGCTCCGGTTTCCCCCACAGTCCAAAGACATGCAGTACAGGTGAATTGGGTAGGCTAAATTGTCTGTAGTGTATGAGTGTGTATAGATGTTTCCCAGAGATGGGTTGCAGCTGGAAGGGCATCCACTGTGTAAAACATGTGCTGGATATATTGGCGGATCATTCCGCTGTGGTGACCCCGGATTAATAAAAGGGACTAAGCCGAAAAGAAAATGAATGAATTAAATTCTTTATTGCTTTATTTTTATGATTTGTGTCATTGTCATTGTGTCAGATTGCAGAAATAACATAGTAGGCTACCTAATATGCTAAATAAGATATATATATATATATCATTGAAAATTTGTCCGCAAATTTCTGGGAATTACCACCATAAAATTATTAATTTTTATTGCAAAAAATCACAAAATAAAAACATTAAAAACTAGGGTGTCTGACATGGGCATACTATACATTAATACTTGTGCATTACCATGGTTCGGTTCAGCCCTGACACAGTCACACACATTGTTTACACAGGCTGTTTACTAGTGTTTAAAACACATATTTTTTACTGCTGTTATGTGTGACATCCACACTGCCCCGGATGTTTTCGTCACTCAAAAACGGAGACTTTCAAAAATGCTTAGTTTGGAATTTTCTAAAATTGAAAAAGCGATTTGGATTGGATGAGATTGGGACTCTGATTGGGTCTTTTGGGTCACTGTGTATCCTTTATCAGCCCTCAAATTTTAGCTTCAATTTTGTGATGAAAGAACTACTTTATGTCCTGACAAACATGTGCAAATGTCAAATCATTTAGTTAGTTTCTTTTTGTTTTACATATTTGAAATGACGCATTATAATACACTTTATAATATATGTATATATATATATATATATATATATATATATATATATATATATATATATATATATATATATATATATATATAGAGAGAGAGAGAGAGAGAGAGAGAGAGAGAGAGAGAGAGAGAGAGAGAGAGAGAGAGAGAGAGAGAGAGAGAGAGAGAGAAAGAAATGAGAATCTGTACCAGAATCTACCAAATTACTTATAATAATGTAAGCAAAAAATTGAATGTGCATCCTCACCGCAAACACGTTCCCATTGGCGTTTTTAAGGTGTTAGGGTTGCGTATCATTTTATCCAGGATGCCTACAATCTGGTCAAATTTGGGCCGATCTGCTCTGTCTTTCTGCCAGCAGTCCAGCATGAGCTGATGGAGGCCAGGAGGGCAGTCCATAGGGGCGGGAAGACGATATCCCTCCTCAATAGCCTTTATGACCTGAGAGAGATGGAAAATTACAAAAGGTGTTAAAGGAAACCAAGAGGTTCAGAAATGGGCAGCTTAGCCGTTAGCATCAAGACAGAAACACACAAAGCACCTTGGACTTTTTACCATTTAATAAAGAGTTGTTTTAAGCGTCATGTAATGAAAACACCCAAAATGCACTTCCTTTTCTTCTTACACTTATGTTTGTTATCAATTCGCCATTTACATATATTACAATACATATTTTAAAATCAGTTGTTTTTTCATTTAAAATGCCATAAATCATCTCAGGACATATTTATTTATTTATTTAAATAGAGGGATATGCTCATACTATGCCTCTATTTTTAACAAAAAACAAATACATTTTCTGAATTACAGATTTATAAAAGTAGATTCTCAAAATCTTGTGTGTCAAAACAAATAAAACCAACATTTTGAACCTGACTTCATCCAGGGTTCAGGTTTTTGTGCTATAAATGTAAGCAAATTAGAACATAATTAATGTAATAATGCCTAATTTATTATATTTAAACAACATTTTATAAAACCTGTCATGCAAAAAAAGTTTGCAATTCATCAATCAATCAACTGAAGAAGCATGGTGATAACTGTTATTCTTTACACTATTTACCTCCAGCTCTCATCCTTTAATCAGGAGTCTGTAAACAGGGGTTCTGCTGAATAAATGTGTTGTGGTTTTACCTCCAGCATAACACACTCCAACAGAGGAGAAGCAGACTAACCAGATGTGATTACTCTTGCGCTGGTTATTGGAGGGATTGTGAGCGTAAGGAAAGGGCAGAACTAAAACCTACTACACTAAAAGGCATCTGTTGAACATCTGCTTGTGACGGTCATAATATTGTGAGACTTTGTAATTAACTAGCTACAGTACGAGGGTTATGGTTTAAAGCAACGATGGACACATGGTTGCTTGGGTGTTTGTGCAGTTGACTGACTCCACGTGTCGGATTTATTAATGTAAAGGGACCATAATGCAATGAAACCACCTGTTCTCTCTTTCATTCAGTATGCCAGTTATTAAAAGCTGTGAATAATATATGTTAAGATTTTTTTTAAATATATACAGTAAATAGATTTTTTTAACTAATTTGTAAACATACTACTTTTAATAACTCATTTTAATAACTGATTTCTTTTAGCTTTGCCATGATGACAGCACATAATATTTTACTAGATATTTTTCAAGATACTAGTATTCAGATTAAAGTGTAATTTAAAGTATTTTTTAAGTGTGAGCAAAAAAATGGGGGTGACTTAAAGCATAACATTTATAAAAAAAAGCATGTTATATAAAAAAAAAGTATTATATTATATTATATTACATTACATTATATATTATATTATATTATATTATATTACATTACATTACATTACATTATATATTATATTACATTACATTACATTATATTATATTATATTATATTATGCACATTTTTCAATATGTATGCAGAAAATAAATTAAAATAGTTCTTCATATAATTTAAGGCCTGCAGTCTATGAGAGTTGATGATTGTAATCCAATCAAACGGCGGTAAGGCTCGGCATGTTGTAATTTGAAAATAATCCACTACACTGAAAAGTAGCATGCCATCACTTCACTCCAGAAACAGACGTAAACCACATTTACAATGTTTTTATTCAGATTTATTGATATGTTTGCCAATATCTCATAGATTGTATGTAAAAAAAAAAAAAAGGAATTAAGGTGCAATCTATACAACAAAAACGTCAAAATTAAAGTAAAAATGTTACAGTGTTAGTGTTTGTGACTCTGAAAATAAATTTCAAGATTATAGCAGAAATAATGTATGTTTTTATTGTTTTTTATGTTGATATCATGCTTGGGAATAACACCTGTTCTGACCTGATGTCCATTGAAATGGACAAAAACATATAAAGGGTGTTGAACTTTTATTATTATAATTTGGTTTCATTTATAGGAGCATCAAGAACTGTGAAAACAGACTTTTACATTTTTCAGAAACTTGGAACATAATTCGGATGTGAAGAGGTTAAATAAATGAAAATAACTGTAACTAAAATATAAAATAAAAAATATTTTAATGTCTGAAAAACTGATAGTCTCCTGGCAGTAAATTACAATGGGGTTTTCTGTTAAAAACTGTGTTTTTTTTTTATTACATATATTATTAATGTCGAGAAGTACATTTAGCATTACCCTAGTAATAATGTTGATTTAGTTGCAATTTCTTCAATTTAAATCAAAATGTGATCCAATGTGGTGAATATGCTGATATGACACATTTGTGCCTATTTATTTATCAAATAAACATAGCTTTGGTGTTCGTTAAAAGTTTAAATAAACAAATAAATGAAAACTTACTGACCTCAACTTTTGAATAGTAGTGTGTGTGAACAGTAAAAATGTGGAAATATAAATATTTTCTCAAAACTAGCACCTAAATTGCTACAGCTACCAGAATATGAGTTCACTAAACTAAAACAAAGAGCCGGCTTGTCCAGATCTCTGATTTCCTTCCTTGTCTACTCTTGAGGAATACTAGACTGTTTATTTTCCCCGAATCCTCATCTGCTATTCTTGTCGTGTCTCTCTAAACAAGGCTTGAGCTACGGAAAAGAAAAGTGTCAAAACAGAAAGAGTTGAAGAAATGTAAATATTTCCTTCTTTTTTAGCAGCCCTCAAGGAGTTGTTCGCCTCTGCCTCAAAGTAGGGTATAAAAACATCTGACGTTGAGGCCTGACAAGTATCAAGACTCCACTGAGGCAAACGTTTGAACAGAAATAAAAAAACAAAAGTACCTAAAAAGGCTGATGCTAGCTAGCTAGCCGCTACTACAGAGCGCTAACGTGAGCAGATAATTACAAGCCGTCATTAGTTTCTCTGATAAGGCTTGTTTACTTTCTCCGAGGATGTTCAAGCCTGAAAAGAAAAATCTGCCGTACACAAGACAAGCGTCTTCATACACCGCCAGATTAACAGCATTTCCCCTCATACATATGATTAGCCGTGACCGTATCTGAATTTCAATCCGGTTCAACTTGAAAACCCTGCACGCATGTGATCAGAATGATGAACGGCACTTTGCTGTCCCAATTTTCTTTGAGACAAAAGCTCGGCTCGCGGATCGTTCAGAAGGTTTTGCATGGCTAAGCAGATATCTTTAAATTGATTGAACTCTGCTAATGATGAATTTGGCTCGCATTATCATTTCTCATTATAAAGGTTGAAAGTGTGGCAGAATACATAAAAGGAATTGTACAAGCAAAAACACTCCATTGGTTTCTGCGGATCCATTAAAGCTTTTTATCCTCAAAATGTATCATTAAAACAAGGTCAGTCGTGACACCTGTGTTGATACGCAACGTGGAAATCCAAAGTGTCAGATGTGCTTAACTGTCCTGCTTCTTCAATACCTGCAGATTATCTTCACCTCGTAAATACGGACTTTTAGTGCAAGCCGTGGTTTTGAAAGACGTACTAATAAGAGATCTGTCTTTTCTGCTAGAAAAGCCTTGATGAAGTAAAAAAAAGGATGTGGAATAAATGTCGGTTTCCAACTTGTTTAATTTAAACCACGAGAGAAAGTTGAATGTGATCAGACATGTACTGTATAGAATGGCTGCATTATTAAATATAAATCAATGAAGAAGGAATTTAAAACCAGGTAAGCACGGAATATTCAGTGTATGCAAAGTGTGTGTGTGTGTGTGTGTTTATTGTAAAAATTGCATGTGTAGATGTGGATGGATAGTTGCATATGCATTTCTTATAATAAATGACATTATATGATTAGTTTATGCTATATAATTTTTATTATATTATATTATATTATTTTATTATGTCATATATTATATTGTATTATATTATTATGTCATATTATATTATTATATTATATTATTATGTCATATTATATTATATTATATTATATATTATATTATGTCATATATTAATATGTCATCTTATATTATATTATATTATATTTTATTATTGTCATATATTATATATTATATTGTATTATATTATTATGTCATATATTGTATTATATTATATTATATTATATTATATTATATTATATTATATTATATTATATTATATTATATTATATTATATTGTATTATATTATTATGTCATATTATATTATGTCATATTATATTATATTATTGTCATATATTATATATTATATTGTATTATATTATTATGTCATATATTAATATGTCATATTATATTATATTATATTATATTATATTATATTATATTATATTATATTATATTATGTCATATATTAATATGTCATATATTATATTATATTATATTATTGTCATATATTATATATTATATTGTATTATATTATTATGTCATATTAATATGTCATATTATATTATATTATATTATATTATATTATATTATATTATATTATATTATATTATATTATATTATATTATATTATTCATTCATTCATTCATTTTCTTGTCGGCTTTGTCCCTTGCGGGGTCGCCACAGCGGAATGAACCGCCAACTTATCCAGCACGATTTTACGCAGCGGATGCCCTTCCAGCCGCAACCCATCTCTGGGAACTTCCACACACACATTCACACTCATACACTATGGACAATTTAGCTTACCCAATTCACCTGTACTGCATGTCTTTGGACTGTGGGGGAAACCGGAGCACCCGGAGGAAACCCACGCGAACCCAGGGAGAACAAGCAAACTCCACACAGAAACGCCAACTGACCCAGCCCAGCCGAGGTTCGAACCTACGACCCAGCGACGTTCTTGCTGTGAGGCAACAGCACTACCTACTGCGCCACTGGGTTGCCTATATTATATTATATTATATTATATTATATTATATTATATTATATTATATTATATTATATTATATTATATTATATTATGTCATATATTAATATGTCATATATTATATTATATTATATTATTGTCATATATTATATATTATATTGTATTATATTATTATGTCATATATTAATGTCATATTATATTATATTATATTATATTATATTATATTATATTATATTATATTATATTATATTATATTATATTATGTCATATATTAATATGTCATATTATATTATATTATTGTCATATATTATATATTATATTGTATTATATTATTATGTCATATATTATATTATATTATATATTATTATGTCATATACTATTATGTCATATATTATTATGCCATATTATATTATATTGTATTATATTATATTATTATGTCATATTATGTCATATTATATTATATTATATTATATTATATTATATTATATTATATTATATTATATTATATTATATTATATTATATTATATTATATTATTTTCGATTCAAATGTCTGCCACTTACCATCATATCATGTCATATATCATATCATATATAGTATGTTATTATCATAATCATATCATATCATATATCAATTTTGCTGCTTGATCAAGCTACTTATTTAAAATAAGCTGAAACAAATATGCCTGTCGCAATAGTCAATATATTGACTTATCGCGCGATATATGAAAATGAGGGCGTTTAATTTTGGAGGCGCGATATATTGTCTATTTTATATAAAGAAATTCAAGATGATGATGATTAGGCTACATAATATAACAAGCTAAGTTTTTTGTCAAACGCGATGCATTCTGATTTCTGTGGAAGGTGGGGCATATGCAGCATCTTCACGCATGCTACACACACACACACACACACACACACACACACACACACACACACACACACACACACACACACACACACACACACACAGAGACAGACAGACAGTGCGAGAGGGTTGTTGCTAGATCCGATACGGAATTATTTGTTACCTATTAAATTTCCCATTTATTGTATTTTATTAACATCTACCCTCACCCCAACCGTCACAATAACGTAAAAACAGAAGTTGTACAGAGTATTATTTGTTATTTATTAAATTACCCAATACATTTTATTTTGTTAAAGCCTACCCCAACCCTAAACCCAACCGTCACAGTACTATAGAAATATGAATTATTGTTATACAGTGTTACAAAAATGATGCTATATTGATGTGTGTATCCACAGCTGTATCCTATCTAGACTTTACCGTGCGAGAGAGAGCGGATAGTGAAGGCGAAGAAGAAAATACGCGAATCCTCTGACTAGTGTTTAGAAACTACAGTAAGTTAGGATAAAAAAAGTCATGATGGACTTGGTTTCAAAGCCACAGTCTTCAGCTCCAGTGTGGGAACATTTTGACTTTAAGCCAAATGAGAAAGGAGAGTCCACTAACGTGAACGAGCCGATATGTCGAATTTGTTTCAGAACAGTGGCAACGAAAAAAGGCAACACAACACAACTGACCTTAAATCACACCTAAAACACAACCACCTACCCATTTTTTCAACATGGGAACAACAACCGCAGTTGGTACAGGAGGGGGGTCCTCCAGACAGTTAACTGTAACGGATGTATTTACCTGCCAGTGCAATTATAAACGTGACCGCGCGAAATGGCGCACACACTCACAGACAGGTACCATTAGCTAAAGAGATGTAGTCGTCAAACAAGCTTGAAAAAAAAGCATTAAAAAAAATGCTGCAAACCTTTAACAAACAGTCCTGTCTTGGATTCTGTCTGATTATTTATAAATGCCACCTGAGATGCTTTAAAAGTCTACTTTTGACTTACACTTTTTTCGTTTACATCTTTTTATTATTACTTATTTGTTTTATTTTTTTATTTTTTCATGTTTTGATTTCAAACGTCTAAATATTCTTAAAAATAAAATGTTCTTTGAAACAGTGTACCTAAATTATTACAGTATTATGATGTAAAATTTATTTATTTTTATTAGTAGTTATATATAAGTATATATGTATTATATAAGTTATAAAGTGGCAATAATATCGTTTATCACAATTAATTTGGGTGCAATATATTGCCCAGTAAAAAATAGATATCGTGACAGCCCTAGAAACAACACAATTCTAGTTAACTTAATCAATTTAAGCTGGGACATGAAGGATTTGTGTGGAACCCAGATTTTTGCAGTGCAGAACCACTTACTGTATTTTTTTTTTTCTAAAACCATAATATAATTATACAAAAACAAACAAACAAACAAACAAACATAAAAGATAACTTACATCTTGATTGGACATGTCCCAGTAAGGTCGTTCCCCATAGGACATGACCTCCCACATTACAATCCCATAGCTCCACACATCACTCGCTGATGTGAATTTACGATACTGGATGGCTTCCATCGCCGTCCACCGAACTGGGATCTTTCCCCCCTGTTTAGTGAAGAACAGATTCGAGTAAAACCACAATGAATTATCCAGAGGAGAGTCAGAAATCAGTTTGTTTGTTGTTCAGTGAAATCCCAGCATCACAAAACACCACAGACAGTATCTATATTTGTACTCCTATCTGATGCCTGCATTGATTTGTTTATTCTGAGAGCGCTGTGGGTTGTGTGATGAGACTGAGGATTAATTGACTCACCGTTGTTGTGTAGACAGCCTCGGGATCGTCGTCAATCACTCTGGACAGGCCGAAGTCGGACACTTTACATACGAGATTGCTGTTGACAAGGATGTTTCGCGCCGCCAGATCGCGATGAACGTAACCCATGTCTGAGAGGTATCTCATCCCGGCTGCGATTCCACGCAACATTCCCACCAACTGAATCACAGTGAACTGCCCGTCATGTTTCTGTGCAAGAACAAACAGAAAAAAAAAATCTGTTTTCCTGTTGGGATTTAATTGCGGAAGCTTTTATCATGGTATACAGTATTAGCACAGTGTTGGCTACAAAATGTATTACTTTGTACATTGGGTTATTATGCCTGTTAGAGTAGATTGAATGCTGTAAACACATTAGAAATAGCGCTCTCACGCTACTGGAATTCGGTACCAATCAGTGCTGAAATTTGAAAAATGCCGATTTCCCGCGAACATTTGAGCGCTGTTGAGCACGTGAATACAATGGCAAATCAGCTGTGTTTAAGAACGTGCTCAAAACAGAAACACAGAAATGACTGTGATTGGCCGTGAAGGTCATCAGTTCACCAAATTCACAGCTGTTTCACAGTGTAAACACAGATACAGGGACACTGGAGCATTTCAAAGTCACATCGATTAGCTGGTTTGTCTATAAGCTGACATAAGAGCGATCTGCTGATGAATCGCACCTTTAAAACGCTCCAGTGTCCTTGTATTTCTGGTTACACTCAGTAAACAGCAATGATTTCGTGGTATTTTCGTGGTATAATTTCAGTATCGATCAGTACCGAATTCCAGTACCGTGATAACCCTATTAGAAAGTACAATAATTAACACTAAAGTCTCATTGGAAAAGGTTAGTTTTAACACATTAAAATCAACATTGAGAAATAGCCATATCATAGTTTTACAGTAGAAGTCAAAATTATTAGCCCTCCTGTAAAATTGTTAAGAAAAAAAATATATATTTTCCAATATAAAAAAAATTATTTGCCAATTGTTGCTTAACAGAGTGATTTTTTTTAAACACATTTTTAAACATAATAGTTTTAATAACTAATTTATTTTATCTTCACCATGCTGCATAATATTTGTCTACTAATTTTGCAAGATAATAGTATTCAGCTTAAAATGCAATTTAAAGACTTAACTAGGTTCTTATGTTAACTAGCCAAGTTGGAAAATTAAGCAAGTTATTGCATAAGGGTGGTTTGTTTTGTAGATAATCAGAAGAAAAAAAAAAGTTTCTTAAGGGAACTAGTAATGTTGAGCTTTAAAAAAAATAAAACATAAATAAATAAATAAACACTGCTTTTATTCAAGCCAAACTAACAATTAAAAATAAATAAAGAAATAAATAAAGAAAGAAATACACAATAAATAAATAAACACTGCTTTTATTCCAGCCAAACTGACAATTAAAATAAATAAATAAATAAATAAATAAATAAATAAAATAAATAATTAAATAAATAAATAAATAAAAGATTGCAGAAGAAAAGAAAAACATTATAGGAAATACACTGTTAAAAATCATTTAGGTAATATTTTTCAAATAATATAAATTTCACAGGAGGGCTAATAATGTTGACGTCAACTATATGTTAATATGTAAAAAGAAAAAGAAAAAACACTGAATATTAATACATTTTAACACCTTTATTACATTTTAACATTTATTAAAATGACTCTGACTTTTGATATTAATGCATTAATTAAGAAATAAACATCACCAAATGCCTTTGTAGTTTTCATTACATTGACTTTTTATTTAAATTAACTGAAGGTAACAAATAAAGTCTTGCTGTATAGAGTTACTCAGCAGAAAATACTATAAATTGTCAGATTAATGGGAATGTTAATGTTTAAAAATCTTTTTCTGTGATAAACAGCCACTGCCAATACAACAATCTGAATATTCTTATAAAAGCACTCTGAAACTTTAAATCATAAATCATTATTCACAGTATTTTGAAGTGCCCATGAAATCGATATTGTGCATGTTCATTACCACAATATATTACTAAATATCTGCATATGTCTAATCATGGCCACCTAACAGACATGCACTCCATCCAACACACAAAGTAACACGGCCTCTCCAGAATGAGCAGTGAAATGGCAAATCGCAGTGGGTGTAATGAACAGAACAGAAAAGATATTGTATTCACTGACCAGATTGTCTAGGGTGGTTTATACGTACCCTGAGGAATGCATCTAATGAGCCATTTTCCATGTATTCAATTACTATCATGACTGGTTTTCCTGAAAGAGCAAAGAACAGACTCCATTAAAGTGAAGCGTGGCCAACACACACTGTACAAAAGCAGTAATGAGAAACAATTCGCAGATGATTCTACAACACTGGATTCACTTTAGACTTTCGAAAGGACTTTTCATAAACATTTGCGGACTGTACGGCCTCCAAAAATAATAATAAACCACCCCGAGCTACAAATAATATTATCCAAATTATAAGATCAAATCATAACAACATGACTTCAGAACTGAGCTTACGGTAAGTCATAATTCTTCGGAGTTTAGAAGATTAATAGCTCACTTTAAAAGTTCAATTTCAGTCAGACTAAAGTCGTAATTTGTCTTGTTTAAATGTCATATACACGCTTTAGTCTTAACTGAGGTCACACCAGTCTGGTTTCTGCAAAGCTAGACTAACGGACAGAAATAATATATGATTGCAGCGGTTTTATTGTTTGGTGTTTATTTAGTTCCTTAGATATTATATTTCACATTCTACAGTATGGCCAGGCCCTTGTGAAATAGAAGTACAAACTTTTCAAAGTGAATGTAAGATTTTTGGATATTTAAAAGGTTCTCACAAAATAAAAATGGAAACATTGTTAACATCAAAATAAAATGTGAGCAGCATTACACTTTTATAATAATATCAACACTGACTGTCAAGTGCAAAATAGGTTTTAAAGTACATTTGATCACTTTTAAATAACCTGTTATAATTTGTAATGTCCTTCAGGATAATTAAAACTAATCATATTTCCTTTATTAGCACCTGTTGCTAGTCTTGAGGTACCAATGCAAGTTAATCTACAAGAAAACAAAAGTTTGTCTTGGCTATCTTAAATGAAAACCTGATGATTTGCTTCTGCTTTGGAATGTCATTCCTTTTCTGAGAATGTCAGTTTGACAATTTGGGTTTTAACAACTCCTCTCTAACCTTTATTTGATGTGAGGAAGAGATGGCAAGGATGAGTGCTACAATAAAACTGTGTGACTGAAATATGTGACTGACCTACGGTTGACTCAAAGTGAAAATAAACTAATTAAGTTGCCATTTCATAGCATATTTAAATGAGTTAAGCATAAGTGTCCTTATGTTTCATTAGAATTGTAAACGCATTATTTATACTTAATCTTTTGAAACTTTTTTTTTTAACTGCAATCAAAATTATGTAAATCTGATATTATTTCTATGGAACTCTCAACCTCATGTATAGAAAGCTCCCATGCTGAGACTGAAAAAATGGCACACTGCATATAATAGTACATTTGTTTCTATGCAAACCCGAAATTATTCATACACCTGGCCAATTTGTATTTAAGGTTACTTTAATTCAACCAGCAAGTTTTATGTATTTTTTTAATTTGATTTAATTAATTTTTTTGACCGTAAATGACATGGGCTTCTCTCAAAAGATAATAAGATGACTTACAGGAGTCATCATTTTGGAAAGAATTATTTCTTTAAGTAACTTTTTAAATTACAATTTGCCTGTTTGAATTTACTTTAAGTCAGAATTTGTATTTATAACATATACAATTTATATATATATATATATATATATATATATATATATATATATATATATATATATATATATATATATACACATATATATAAAATAAAAAATAATATATATATATATATATATATATATATATATATATATATATATATATATATATATATATATATATATATATATATATATATATATATATAATTTTATTTTTTTTTTGTACTTTATTTTATGTGGAAGTCTAATGTTAGTGGGATGAGTTTGGGGAGGGTTAAGTCCTATGTAACTGATAATTATAACTTTAAAAAGAACAATGACGTAAACTATAAATGCTATTAATTTAATACAGGGCTCAACAATAAGGACTGCCTGATGGCCCGGAGCCAGCCTGTGATTTGCTCTGGACAGTAGACAGGGTTGTTACTGGCCCGATCGGACCAGGGCTGCCTTGTCAACTAAAGTTTAATTTGCCTGCAACTATTTGTCAATTGCGTCCAAATACGATCTCATAATCGAGAAACAGTTTATGCTTTTAAACCTTTAAATTCTACCTTCTCTGTGATGTCGTAAACACCATATTGCTTTTCAGTTCTTCTTATGTGACTGGATGTTGTGAGCATGTTATTTTTTCCACAACCTGGTAACAACCAGTACAGCGAAGAGGCGGTAACAAAAAATTATAAGGCTAAAGGAAAACATCTGTTTCTAACGTCTTGAAAGCAGATATTTATGTGGGTACAACGTGACGAAAAAAATGAAGTGATGTTTTGCACAGTTAGCTGTCAGTTTGGCAAGTCAGCCACCTTTTGTTAAATAATTTAGAACGGCAATAAAATAACTGCACATTTACATACTGCTCTTTTTGTTTGCATAACACTTAGAATTTAGCTCATTACACG
The DNA here is from genome assembly GCA_903798195.1 of Danio kyathit. Lineage (NCBI taxonomy): Eukaryota > Metazoa > Chordata > Actinopteri > Cypriniformes > Danionidae > Danio > Danio kyathit. The sequence goes on from LR812538.1 coordinate 28,068,821, forward strand.
TTTATTAACATTTTTTAAATATTTTGATTTTAGATTCGCAGACATTATTTTTGGCACATTATTTAAAATATGTGGCTAAGAAATAGCTATTAACTTAGTTTTTTTAGTGGGGCCAATGAAAATTTTGGCAGGGCAAGTAAAAATCTTAACCGCTGGCCCGATTGGGCCAGTTTAAAAAATCCTTAGAGTTGAACCCTGTAATAATAAACAAATATCAGCATTTAAAAAAATAAAGTAATGTATAAATGTTTTTTTAAATACATGACATGAAGTTGAGCTAGTTAAGTAGCATAGAGATTTGTTGAAGTGCCCACCTCTTGTGACGACCCCCTCTAGATGCACCACATTAGGGTGATCAAACTGCCCCATAATGCTGGCCTCGCACAGGAAGTCTCGCCTCTGTTTTTCAGTGTAGCCTACTTTCAGCGTTTTAATGGCAACCGACACGTCCCTCTTTCCCGGCAGCTTGAGTCGTCCACTGCACACCTCTCCAAACTCTCCTGTGAAGCACAAAACCACCCGCAAGCTGAGTTTATAGTGATCCGGGCCAAGTTAAACACGTCACCTGTACCTGTGCTGCTTCATTCACATCCGTCACGCTAGCAGCAGCATTCATGCTATGCGTCAGTACACTAGAGACCGCAGATAATTGGATATGCTACATAGAGGACGCGCTAACACAGTTATACGCTTTATAACTAAAAGGGATGCGGCAGCAATTCATCAATGGCGATGCATTTATGTGCATCCTGGCCTTAAGAGAAGACATATTAATTATAAAGCAATCCTACAGCGGCGCTATCAATAACAAGAGGCCAGAGAGATGCTCCGGCCGCTATCGAGAGTGTAAATATTTGGTTGTCATTGTGATAAATGAGCGAGGTGTGCGACTAAAGCGAGGCGGCGGAGAAGACAAGAAAAGAGCTCACCTGCGCCGATAACCCTCTCAATCTTAATGCAGGAGGCGTCCAGCTCTTTGGCGAACTGATGGACAGCCCTGTTCGGGTCCTCGTAGGTTTCAGGGTCAATGTAGGTTTTGGTGCCTGGAAATTTGACTGTAGAAGGGTAAGAGGATTACTGTTACGATTAAATATGCAGACCGCAAACACACATACACATAGGGAGTTTTCTTGATGGACGGATGCGATTACTAGAGGGTAGAGACGCCGGGCTGTGGGCTAAACAGGGAGATAAAGTGTCAAAAAGGTCTCTTTCATCAAATAATAAAACCTATAATAAAATAAAACCTCTTATTTTTCCTCACATATTTAGTTGAAAGCGCCATTACATTTTTTTGTTAACCTTCTTACAATGGAAGAGGAAGAGTATTAGCCGTACAGCATGGCAGTGGTGTTCGTAGCTGTCACTCAATTGGATAATGGGTTTCATAAGTCTGCGTTGTTTCTAGGCACGTGGCCAACAGATGAATAATAATAATAATAATAATAATAATAATAATAATAATAATAATAATAATAAAAACAACAACACATATATTAATTATAATAATTGCTTTATTATTATTATTATTATTATTAGTAGTAGTAGTAGTAGTAGTAGTATTGCATAATAGATGATTATTATATTGTGTATATATACAATATTATAATTATCTATTATGCATTAATACTAATAAAAAGCATTTATTATACATATACTACATTATGATAATTTATATATATATATATATATATATATATATATATATATATATATATATATATATATATATATATATTACATGTAATTATAATAATGCATTTATTGTAAATAATACATAATAAAAATAATTTAATATTATTATTATTATTATTAACATTATTATTATTGTTTTTTTATCATTATTATCATTATAATTCTTATCTTTATTATTATTATTATTATTATTATTATGTAATTTGATTAAATACATGATACTTAACTCACAGCAATTTTCACTATTAACATTCAGAATACTTTTCCAAAGGTAATTATCTTTAACAATATTACAAAAAAATCACTATATTAATAAATTACACTGTAAAATACTTGCCAAGATCATAACAACAATTGTTTTTGTTTAATTTTGAGAAGTTAATCAGGAGTTTAAGGACGTTCAACTTTTTTTTTTGTTATACATTTAACTTAATATTGTATTTAGTCGGTTTGACTGATGCAAGTTGAGATAACTAGAAAATATAATTTGGGTCAACAAAAAATGTAGGTAGCAATATTTTATTTTTGTTTAGTTTATTATGCCCATCTAGAAACATATGTCCTTATTTTAAAAAGCAACACTTTTTAAGCCCAATTAATGCGTTTGGCCAGTCCTACTATCTAATCAAATCCCATAATTACATTGCTACCTGTCAACTTCCACATTTAAGCTCCATTTAATGAGATGCAAAAACTAATAGGCTACATCATGCTGAGATGAAAACAACTAGAATGGACTGTTGCTAACGAGTAATTAAATTACTAATTTGCAACAAAAGCAATGTCGAAGAACAGGGAGCCTTTTTCCTAATATCCTAATAGCTTATTTATAGCCGTGTAGCATTATAACATGACATAAGCAAACGGGCGGAATTGTGCTCCACTCATATGCAACAGTGGCTGATATTTCCCTTCTTCTTGCCCGCTGTAATTGCTTCGTCCATCTGGGCTGTCAGTAAATCTGATAGAACATGTTTATCACCGCTGCCCGCACAACACGAGCAACAAATTGTGCGTATGGTTACGGTGTTTGCCTTATCTGCCTTGTGTCAAAGCAGTGTGCGTCTTGTGCTTTTGCATTGCTGAGCAGGTTCTCTTTATCCATCTTTTTTCTTTTCGTTTTTGCATGAATACTGCATTTGGTAACAATTTATTTTGATGGTCCATATGAGTATTAGTAGACTGTCTGCTTTAATATCTGTTGATATGCTCCATCAACAGACATTTAACTGACTATAAGAAACTTTTCAAGTACATGTCAACTTACACTAACCCTAACCCCAACCTAACAGTTTACTTACAATCTAATGAGAATTAGTTGGCATGTAGATGCAATGTAACTTAAATTCAACAAGTGGACCATCAAAATAAAGTGTGACCCTGCTTTTCGTATTATGACTTGCACTTCCGATTTTGGGAACCTCTATTCAAAAGAACTGAAGCAAATCATTTTAAATAATAAGGTTGTGCTATATGGTAAAGTTGTGGTTCCTTTTTGTTTGTTTTGGAATTATTTATTTATAGTCTACTCAAAGCAATTTGTCAATTCTAATAAGTAGACTTATAATATAGTATAACAAGGTTAAAACAAGTCAGAAACATCCATACAAAAATATATATGTAATCTATCGATTCAGCAAAACAAACACAAAAAAAGGAAAATATATTAAAAAGAAATAATTGTTTTTATATATAAAAAAATGACAAATATAAAATTAATAACTAATAAAAAACAGGTATAGTAGAGACGTACTACAACAGGATGGAACATTTTTTCAAAAATTCAGTACCAGGAACTGTAAGCCTAACTTGTAAATAGTGAGTTTTCTTCACCAAGATAGCTGAGGAAAACGTCCTTTATCTGGAAAAAAAACTTGAAAGATTTGTCCTTTAATGTGGGACAGAAGGTTTCTTGCTGTTTTTAAAACGCTTTACTCATTGTTTACAGTTTAACTTAAAGGGATAGTTCACTCAAATTTACTATTTCACAATTTACTCTTCCTCAAGTGGTTCCAAACTTTAAAAGTTCTTTTGTATTATTCTATTCAACACAAAAGAAGATATTTTGAAGAAAGCTGAAAACCTGTAACCTTTGACTTTCATAGAAAAAAACAAAGTCAATGGTTACAGGTTTTCTTTTTTTCTTCAAAATATCTTCAATTGTGTTCAACAGAAGAAAGTAAGTGAATGGTAAGTAAATGATGAGAGAATTTTAATTTTTGTGAACTATCCCTTTAAGTTACTACCATTTTTATCATGCAAAGCAACATGAGGTGTAGGAAAAAGGTGTATATGCTGTTTTTTGGCAGGGTTTTGTGCAGTGGTGAAAATATGGCAAGCTGTAATGCCAAGAACACTAGAGAGGTTTCGCTGTCCTGTGTAAGCAAGCAAGCTGTGCCACCTTGAACCTCTGTTTCCAAATCAGCAGTTTGCCTAGAGCGCTGATCATTAGCAGAGCAGGTCTAGAGAGGCCGTCGCCAGCGTTTCTCCAGGGGCTTCATTAGAGACTGCTGAGAGAAAACATCTCACTGGCCGAGAGGTCTGAAAGCAGGTCTTCCCAACTCAGAGGAGTCAAACACCTAGAGGAACATCTGAATGCTCTGAAAGCCCTCTTCAGTTGGAGATCTGGAGATGAAGCTGTTTCTGGAGGGTTACAGCCTGGCTTTGAACCACAGGCATAATGTAATCTGTGATTATCTGATGCTTTAAAGTATCAGCTGTAAATGCTGGACTGTTTTTAGTAGACTTAGAATTTGTGGACTTTAACAGTAGATTTTAGTGTGATTTGTTGTTGAATCATCCAAAGTGGTTTGTATTAGGGTTATGATCATTAAAATGATAGCAATCGCTGAAATCAATTTTTATATAGTTTCAGAAACAGTAAACTAAAGCTAAAACTTAATGTAAATAAGTCGAGGTTTATTTATACAGCACCCTTTACAGACATTAAGTCACAAGGTGCTTTACAATAAAAGAAAACTGAAAAACAGGTGAAAGAAAACATGTCAATAAAAGAAAACATATTAAAACAAGTTAAAAATCCAAGAACAGAAACACCAATGTAAAACCAGCTCACCATACTGTTAATTAAAAGCTTGACCAAAAAGATGTGTCTTTAAATGCTTTTCAAAAAGTTCAACTGATCCCAGATTTCTCAGTGCTAGAGGGAGATAGTTCCAGAGTCTTAGGGCCATAACACAGAAGGCATGGTCACCTTTAGTCTTAAGACGTGTTCTGGGAATGGCTAAAATGTCTTTGCCAGAAGACCTCAGAGACTGGCCACAGGAGTGAGCATGTAAAAGATCTTGAATATATAGGGGGGCCTGATCATGCAGAGCTCTATATGTAATTACCAAAATCTTATTTATGATTAAATGATATATTAAATGAAAAACTAAAAGAAGTATAAGCTATACCACAAATACTAGGAAATAAAAATGTAAGCTGAACTCAAACAAACTAACAACTAGATAAAATAAGCAGATAGATATATAGGAAGGCATTTAACAAAAGTACAAAAAAATCTAATTGAAGATAAAAATGCATTTAAATTTAATTTAAATTGAAATATAAAGTTGGTTGAAAACACGTCATTTAAATTAAACGTATTAAAATTTTTATTAAAAAGAAAAATACTAAATGCAAAAGAAGATATTTAGAAAAATGTTAGACAACTGTAACTATTGACTTCCATAGTAGAAAAGAAAAATTGTAAAGAAGTGAATGATTACAAATTTCCAAGATTAAAAAAAAACTACTTCAGAAAAACTGAATTCAAACAGGTTGATGACTAAATTACCAAATTTGAAAATAAAAATGCAATTAAATTTAATTTAAGTTGAAATTTAAAGTTGGTTGAAAACACATAATTTAAATTTAACATATTAAAAATTTTATTAAAAAGGAAAATACTGGACTGAACATTTTTTAATCTAAGAAGAGGAGGAAAATCTAAATATATATTATGAGTACTGCTGAATTTACACTGCTATTGATTAAAGTTTAGTTTATCAATACTATTGAATGATTGAATTGGTATTGATATTCCATTTACTGCTAAATGCAAAAGAAGATATTTAGAAAAATGTTAGACACCTGCAACTACTGGCTTCCAAAGTAGAAAAGAAAAATTGTAAAGAAGTGAATGATTGCAAATTTCCAATATTTAAAAAAAACAACACAAACAGGTCTATGACTGAATTACCAGATTTGAAAATAAAAATGCATTTAAATTTAATTGAAATTGAAATATAAAGTTGGTTGAAAACACGTCATTTAAATTAAACGTATTAAAATTTTATTAAAAAGAAAAATACTGAACTGAACATTTTTTTTAATCGAAGAAGAAAATATAAATATATGAGTACTGTTGAATTTACACTGCTAATGATTAAAGTTTAGTTTATCAATACTATTGAATGATTGAATTGGTATTGATATTCCATTTACTGCTAAATGCAAAATAAGATATTTAGAAAAATGTTAGACACATGTAACTATTGACTTCCATAGTAGAAAAGAAAAATTGTATGGAAGTCAATGATTACAAATTTCCAAGATTTTCAAAATAACTTCTTCAGAGAAACTCAACTCAAACAGGTTGATGACTTTCAGATTTGGCTGAACTATTCCCTGAATAACATCAAATATTTTTCAGGCTGTCAACATTGCACGTGACAAAGCATCCATAGTAAATCATTTGTATTAGTGTCGGTATGTCATGAATAATAACAGTAATTGGTTTACTCTCAAATATGTTTTTCTTATCATTAATATAGATTATTTGTAGCACAGCCTAATCATTTGTTTCAGTTCTTATGAACTATTTTAAATGTTCCCCATACTGGTGCTGCTGCCCATCATTTCAGTGTGGAAAACTTTCATCAAAATCAGCGTCAAGGGAGGGTCCAGCTGTAATGCCCGACCAGAACATGATCAATGCTGTACAGCGGGGCTCAGTCCTGTCGAGTTTAGTTCCAGTCCTGCTTCAACACACCTGCCTGTAATTCTGAAGCGTGAGCCCGAAGACCTTGATTAGCAGGTTCAGGTGTTTGATTAGAGTAGGAACTAAACTCTGCAGGACGGTTCTCCAGGAGCTCCGCTGATGAGTCTGTGTATAATGAGCTGATGAAAGCTGGCACTCACATTGAAAGTAGAGCTCCTCGTCCCCTTCCTGATCTGCCTTACTGTAGCCGCAGTGTCTATACAGGGAACAAAAAAAAAGCAACTCATTAATGTCCTGCGGCGAGCAGACGGATGATTTCAACATAACACTGCTAAAGAGGGCAATTCAGCTCCACTCAACCTGGAGAAATGCTGCAAAAGTCTAAATGTTTTTCTTGAAACGGAATAGGAATGCCGTGAATTCCTGTTCCGTTCTGTTCTATTAGAGATTAATTCATTAGATGTTAGATCGCTCGTGTTTGTTTTGGCAGGTTTTCTTTTCGAATGGATTGAGTGAAAAGAATTATGAAGAATATTTTATCTGGAAATTATCTTGATGGTTTGAAATAACTCCATAATAAATTGAACTGAGCAAAAAAGCATTTAAGGCATTCTGTGTTTTAATGGACATGCAGGAGAGGGATCTCTGTGTGTGTGTGTGTGTGTGTGAAGGATTCATAAGAAGTAGATTAACATGGCGAACAATTTAAAATACATATTAGATGATGAAAATGATGAAAATTACTGTTGTAACTGAAAATGTTATAGGACGAAAATACTTCAAAATAAAAGCTTAAATAGAATAAAAATGTATATAAAATTAGGCAAACTAGAAAATAGCTTATCATTAAAATATCTAAAGTTAATTAAAAGATAAATAAATAAATTACTATACAAAAACAAATCTAAAAATAAAATAATAATAAATAACCGTACAAAAACACAAAACATTCAAAATCACTCAAAATTAATTGTTTCTTCTGTGCACTGTGATGCATATGCGGACAATTCGATAATAGATCATAACCGGTTATTACGTACTAACTTCATTGATCTCATATGCGCTCAATGTATGTCGCGGTAGAATACTATGGCGAGGGAGGCGAGCTTGAGTAAATAGAACACTGCAACTACTTAAAAACGCAGAAACTGCACAATTCACTGTGTGAGTGTTTGCTGGACAGTTTTTCAATGACCCTGAAGTTACAGCAAAAGCCCCTATTTCACTGCGATTGAAAAAATGAAAGTAAACTCCATTTCTCTCTCTCTCACTGTGGCTTTTTGACTTGCTGGTGTGACTTTTCCTCTCGGCTGTTACAGCATTACTTCTGGATAGTGTGTGTGTATGCAGAGAGCTGTGATTGCTGCTGTCGTTTATCAGTGTCACTCATCGGTGAACAGCGTCAGAGCATTAGAGCCAATCGCAGCCCTTTCTGCTGAGTGTGTACATTTGTTTATTTGCTATAAATGCTCATGTTGTTCTGTGCATGTACTTGAGTTTTTAAAGGTACAGTTCTGACTGTTTGTATTAAAAGACAAAATTGTATTACAATGAATATAGAAATATAAATATATTTAAACATTTTTCTTGTGCTGTGAAGTGAAAAAAAAAAAATTGTGTGGGGAAAGCGTCGTCAATGCACCGAGATATCGAATTGAACTGAATTGGCATGATAATCGTAACCGAACCAAACCGTGAGATCAGTGTAGGTTTACACCTCTATAAACAACCTACTAAAAATGAATAAAGTTGGCAAAACATTACCTAAACATGTTCTTGAATTAAAAGTAATAACATGTAACATTTTATTAAATTAAAAAGCTAAAGTACAAAAACAGAGGTAAATAATAAATCTAAAACTGATATAAATAAAAAGACTAAATATAAACTACAAATTGAAGTAAATAGACGCAGGAACATTTTGAGTTTACGCGATTCATTCGCCCGTCAAAATCCGCTTCATTCGCACGTCAAATCAGCTTCATTCGCGCGTCAAATTTACTTCACAACAGACACGGACTCGCATGATGGGCAGGGCTTCTGTCTGCCTGGTGAGTCTAGCTTCATTGCTAAAAGGCTAACATTGATTTTATTGAGAGAATAGTTGTGTTTATGTGCTTTATGAAGGCTGAAAAACAGCGTCAATTAGTTTGGAGCCGTGTCTGAGTCCACTAGATACTTTCAGAGGTGCACCAAGCTCTGTGAGCTCATAAACTCGTCTAAAAATTTAACCTGGATGATGAAAGCTTTCAGCGGTGCTTTTAACTGAATGTCCGGTAAAGTTCAGATTTTCGAACTCGAGCAATTCGTGCGAAACACGCTCAACTTGCGCCGCTTCATTCGCCCGAATCGCATCATTTGCGCCACCTCATTCGCGAATATCACGCCGCAGGATTTCTATGCATGTCTTTGCATTGACTTAACATGTAAATCCCTTGCGCTTGACGCTTCTTACGTGTCTGGTGTGAACGCAGCATAAAATTAAGCACTAAAATAGTGATTGAAAGAAGAAATGCCATGAATTTTCCTTCCATTCTATTAGAGATTAATTATTTAAACAAACATTTTCTATATTTGCATTGCCAAATTGTATCTCTGAATAGGATATATGCAGAAGTATGCGGAAGGACTTTTCATTTTTCAATAACCTGGGTCTCGCGCTTCCGGTGAACTGAATGCCGTTACAAAATCACAGTGTTTAAGGTTTCTTTTCTTTAAAAATCAACAATCTCCACTGCCTGATTGATATACGATATAAAGTGGGTCTCAAAATGTACAAGAAGCACTGCATTAAATTACATTTTTCTGCGCCATGTCTTTAAAATATGAACATTTATTTTACCCCAATATATTCAATTGAGCTTCTGCGCTAGCCTGCTGATCCTGACTGGCACGTGCTTGCAAACGGCTTTTCATCTCGTTTTACGCTTGAACAACTAAACGAATGCTGAAGTCTATTTAACTGATTATATTTGAATTACTTTACAACATCGATGCTGTAAAATGAACTGTGTAAAATTGAAAATAGTCACATTAACCTTCACCAGAAGTTCATCAGTATGGGAAGAAGCACTAGCTGTTCATATACCCTATAGCTTAAATGAAAAGAATCCTGCAATCTAATCTTTACAAACAAGTAAATTCTCTGCAATTTCTGGAAGATCATCTTACAATTCGACAACAGTTTATCTGACCAAAAGCATTCGATATTGATGGACATGCAGGAGAGCAAAAATGTGTTTTGTGAAGCACTCATTTAAGGCAAACACTCCAAGAACAAGACAAACATCATGAGTGAAGTGTTCGAATGAAACAAAAATATAACACTGGTGTTCTTGGACAAACAGGTAAAGACTGGCAGTAGTAAAAGCCAACAGCATGAGCGTGATGGTGGGTGGGATCAAGTGGACGAGGGGAGTGATTCCACAGCTATGGTGGCCTTTGAGGGACAGAAAGGCAAACTGAGAGAGCGAACGAGACTCACAGTAGCGGAGAGTCAATGGGGGCCGCGAGAGCGTACCTTCTCCCTATGATGAAACCGAACACCATGAAGACCAGGATGATGGTACCAGCCACTGCCACCACCGCAATGATGATCACTGGATTCTGCTCACTCGAGATTACTGTGGCTGCAGGTCAAACAAAGAGACAAAACACAGGACGTCAGATGGAGTTTTAAAAGGGTAGTTTGTAAAATATATCTGTAAATTATATTGGTTTTCAATGTATTCTTCATAGAGTGGATATTTACCCTATTCTTACATTCATATTAGCATTTCAGTCAACTGCTAAACGTATAAAGTCATTAAAGTCAGCAGGGAATCAAAACAGACATAATCAGGCTTTATTTCTTTCACTTGGATATAATTGGATAAACTTTGCCAGTCCTATTTTCTTTTATAGAATGCAATAATGCAAATAATGACACCACTTTAAAATAAAGTAACATTTTGTATGTCTTATTAGCTACTTAATACATTGGCACAACATACATTACAATATATATTAATATTTGTTACATGATACAATTCATACAGTTACAACTGTTCATTGTTATTTAACGGTTAATTCAGATCCATTAAAAATAATACAATAAAACAAACTGTTACCATAAATAAAACTCTAATAATAATAATAATAATAATAATAATAATAATAATAATAATAAACAAAATAGTGGGTTTCCTCCGGGTGCTCCGGTTTCCCCCACAGTCCAAAGACATGCAGTACAGGTGAATTCGGTAAGCTAAATTGTCCATAGTGTATGAGTGTGAATGTGTGTGTGGAAGTTCCCAGAGATGGGTTGCGGCTGGAAGGGCATTCGCTGCGTAAAATCGTGCTGGATAAGTTGGCGGTTCATTCCGCTGTGGCGACCCCGCAAGGGACAAAGCCGACAAGAAAATGAATGAATGAATGAATAAACAAAATACTACTGACAAAATTTTAGGGGATACAATTAAGCTGTAATACACTTTTATAATTTTGATGGCTGAAATCTCAGCTGAAATCTGGCTGATCTCTTTTCTATACATTTTTATATGGTATATTATATTATAATACCCAATTTCAATCATAGCATAACTGATTTTAGTTTTGTTTTAAATAATTATGTTGAAAATAAATGATGATTAATAATGTTTTTTTGAAATTAGCTAGAATTTTAATACAGGTCGATCCCTGTAATACTGGTCCATTTGGCAAAAGAAGACATCAGGATAGTGTGAAGCAAAGCATGGGATGGTTGTAACCCCCTTTTCGTCCTCTTTCTTCAGCAGGGAGGGGCTGGCTCTATTTTAGGGTCTCGCTGAGTGCACGCTTCTACTGTTTCTGAAAGTGGGCTTAATAGTCCCAGATGGTAATACAGTGGCCTGCATTTGAAACAATGACACATTCAGGTTGGATCGTTTCTCGTTAGGTTTGTTTCTCCGAATTCGTAAAATACTGCTCTCATTGACGAACTGCAGAGAAAACCGAAACTGAACATCTTATCGGAAATACACAATGTCTCAGGTGCAGTCTGGGTCAAAAGTTTTGATCTGGAAGAAACTGGACTTTGCCTTTAAGGCAAGACACTAAAGGTGAATAGAAAAACAGAATAATAATAATAATTTAAAAAAATGAACTAATATGTGTCACTAATTTCCCAATTGAGAGATTTATTTGAATGTACATTGTACATTTTTTGTATCGCAAGTTTTCTAAAATTGTATCTTTAAATATGCAAATAAGACATTATTTAATTAAATATGCACTAATTTGCATAATGTGTTTTTTTTACATCATATTTTGACAGAATGGATTGATATATCCCATTTTATCACTCTATAACCTAGTTATTTTCTACTTCTTTCCCCGGAAGGGATTTGATGGTGGGAGAAAAAAATGGGTGGGAAGAAAAAAAACTGAGTGGGAGAAAAAAAAGACTGATAGGTAAATATATATATATATATTTTTTTTTTGTGTTCCCTCGCAAAGATATTTTGCATTCCCTCGCAAAACTGTTGTTTGACAAACACTTCTTGTTCACTTCATACATGTCAACCCTCCTGTTTTTGCCAGGATTCTTCTGTATTTTACCATTCTATCCCGCTATCATCCTATCATTAAGTATTTTTTCCATATTTCTCCCATATTTTTAATCTTGAAAGCACGTTGAAATTAATATAAAAATGTCTGCATTCACTTTCTTTCCATTAAAGCTGAGTGTCGATCATCGCCCTTCCTGTGAATCAGTGAATGTATGTGTAAGCGCTGAATGATGGACGCGCTCCGTATGATAAACTGATCCCAGATCAGCTTCTGTACACACCATTTACAGTGACACCTCTGTTATCAAACAAATGAAGAGCAGCAAATAAATCTCTTGTTTTGTTTTGTTTGATAACAAAGGTGTCACTTTAAGAATGCACAGATCTATAATGAAAGCATTCGATCACTTTAGTAACTGTTTGTGCTCATTTAAGACAAAATTAGTTGTGTTTAAAAAAAAAAAAAAAACACGCAGGACTGACATATCTACATGTATATTAAGTGTATTTGTCTGTTTAAACACACACCCGAATCCCAAAGTGTCCTTTAGCTCCTCTTTAAATGGCGTGTCCAGAAGCTGATCTGGAATAAGTTTATCATACAGAGCGCGTCCGTCAGTCAGCGCTTATACAGTACATGCATTCACTGATTTAGAGGTTGCATAGGAAGGGCGATGATCGACACACAGCTTTGATGAATAGAAGGTGGATGCAGACATTTTTATATTAATTTCAGCATGCTTTCAAGAATAAAATATGGGAGAAATACTTAGAGATAGCAAGATAGAATGGTAAAATACAGGCGAATCCCAGCAAAAAACGGGAGGGTTGACATGTATGAGGTGAACAAGAAGTGTTTGGTGTAAAAACAACATGTGAAACTGAGAGAAAAAATATTAAAAATTATAAACTGCAATTCAAATATACAGGCAAAAATAAAAAATAAATAAAACACTATTTTGGATATTTTCTTTCTTTTAAATTAGACTGAAAAACCTGCAGTGTCTCTGCTTAAGTGTAATCAGAAATAGATATTTAAAAAATAGCTTTCCGACATACTCTTTTGCTCACCAGATCCAGTGGATTCCTCTTTAGTGGTGACCTCCAGCCTGGGCCCGAAGATGCCGTATCCGGCAGCGGTGAATGCTCGGATCTGAAAGACGTACGCCGTGCTGGGCTTCAGATTATTGACTGTGGCTGAAGTGGACTTTGACTTCACGGTGGAGTAAATGCGATCCTTCTGGTCCTTCAGGTTCAAAAGAAGAAAACAAAATCACAATCTTGTCACACGCTATCAAAAGCACAAATTGTACAAATTCTTTACAGAGAGAGGGGTGGTTACGCTCAAGTGTTTGGCACTGAATACTGGAGCATTTGGCCCTTTTCACACGCAAAGAGTTCAAGCAGAGGCAATATCACAGTATTTCATCCGTAGCCTGGTAACCAGAAGCAAGCTGTTTGAGAGGAGCCGGTGCTTCATTTATGATTGGAATGTCAAAGAGAGCTTGAGGAAACAAACACATGCACGCCTACTTTGGGGAGACTTTGGCTCTGTCCCAATTTGCATGCTATGCATTCTGTATAGTAGGTGAGATAAAAGTTGGTGTGTCAGTCTGTTGAAACCGGCGTGCAGAAATTGTCTGAATGTGATTTATTTTTAATTTTTGGGTAATACTGCAAAAAAAAAAAAATGTAGAGAAAAAATGTGTAATATAATGAACTTAAGCATTTATAGAACACAGATAAATAACGTTGTCGGTTAATGTAAAAATGTGAAATAAAATCAGGTATAAATTTATAGATGCAAAATATAAGTCATCAATGTATAATGTCTTACATGTAAACACAACAGCTACCACACTGAGCTATAAAACTTAAAGGGATAGTCAGGGCTTAATTTGTGCCGGAACACGCCGGCACCTCATTTTACCTTTCCCCCTCCTCAACCGCCCTTCTCTCCCATCCACTGTTCACTTTCGCTTTCTTCCGTGACTCCCCAACCCTCTTCACTGTCGTCCGCGACACCCCCGCCCCGCTCACTTTCGTCCACGACACCCCTCCGCCATCCACCGCACCAACCTTGTTTTGCATGCTATCTTCATCAAATTTGAAATATAAACTCATGAGACACTTGGCTTTCCCGTGGCTTGTTTTTTCCAGGTTATTACATGAAAGATTTCATGTGTTTAAAAAAAATTGATCACAGTACAAATTTTCTTTCTCATTACTTCATAATTTATAACTCTTTATTTTTTTTTTATCATGAAACTTTCAAGAGGGACCATAGTAAAGCTCAAAGTGTCTTCTTTCCAGTGATACCTGATTTCTGTTTGTAGATCACTGGGGTCAAGAACTGTTACTATTTAAAGTTAGGTAGGTGTAAATCCCCATTAGTGAGTGCTGGCTAACACACAAAAAAATATTTTGAGGAAAGCTGAAAACCTGCAACATCGACATCCATAATATAAGCAACAAATTCTAGGGAAGTCAATAGTTACATGTTCCTACTGTATATTTCCTTAATATATATATTAGTTTGTGAAGAAAGCAAAGAAAGCACTCACTGTCTATTTTATAGATACAAAAACTAATTATTTTGTTGTAATTATGAATATATATAAAAAAAAAAATAGACCATTTACAGTTTCAAATCAGTGTTTATCTTATCAATACGAGTATAAGGTCATTTTGAGGGTCATCACAAGGCACACACGGAATCTGCGTGTGCAATTTTTAGCCCATTATTGAGTCTTTTTATTTACTTGTGTAAATGTATCTACATTTATATTTATTCAGTTTTAAATTCATTTCAGTAATATTATTGACTAATATAGAAATGTTTATTTGATTTATTTACAATACAGTTTGTAAAGTAATATTTTCTGTCTTTTAGTCGATATATTATATGATAGAATTGCTTTGTTTACGAAATAAGTGGATCTAGATGGATTTGCATCGTAAACATTAAATAAAAGTTAAAAAGCTATTATTATTTTTTATTCATATATTACTTTTTTAGTTACAATACTCCCAAAATAATTCTGCATAAATCTGCAGATTTTTTACAAAATGTCCGCAGATTCTGCCTGGCCCTAGTCACCACATACATACAGTTAAAGTCAGAATTATTAGCTTTTTTTTCTTTTTTTAAATATTTCCCAAATGGTGTTTAACAGAGCAAAGAAATTTTCACAGTATGTCTGATAATATTTTTTCTTCTGGAGAAAGTCTTATTTGTTTTATTTCGGCTAGAATAAAAGCAGTTTTTTATTTTTTTAAGGTCAAAATTATTAGCCCCTGCAAGCAAATTGTTTTCGATAGTGTACAGAACAAATCATCATTATACAATAACTTGCCTAATTACCCTAACCTGCCTAGTTAACCTAATTAACCTAGTTAAGTCTTTAAATGTCACTTTAAGCTTTGTAGATGTGTCTTGAAAATATCTAGTCAAAAATTATGTATTGTCATCATGGCAAAGATAATAAATAAATCAGTTATTAGAAATGAGTTATTAAAACTATTATGTTTAGAAATGTGCTGAAAAAATCTTCTCTCTGTTAAACAGAAATTGGGGGGAAAAAATAAACAGGGGGGCTAATAATTCTGACTGTATGTGCATTAATGGACCCCAGAGAGTCGAACAAGCAAAGAATGAGTAAATAACAATAGAACTTTAACAGACCTAAATAAAAAAAAAATAAAAAAGTCATTATATTTAATCTATGTTTTTTATTTGTTTTCATTTAAAAACTAAAGTAAAATCATTCCCTAATTTAATTAATTTCATTTGAACATTCAAATGAAAACAGAAAATCTAAAAATAGCACCTTCTGCAATTCAAGCTTTTACTAAAAACTACAACAGTTCTCGATGACAATAAAACACCACTTCTATGACGTTTAAAAACAAAAGCATGTGCTGCACTACAGTGTTTTCCACTGATCTGTAAATTATCTCTTCTGGACTTCAGCAGCAAAAAAAAAAAAACGCAACTCTTAAATGGCATGACACAGGCTGTTAGCAGTGAAGTCAAGCTTGGGTCTAATTTTCAAACAGGACGGACCACAGCCAGAGAGCTCCCCTCAAGAGACTTTTCTGCTTTCGCACACACTGCTTAAGAGACTGAACCCAACAGGCCGAGCACGAGCGAACAAACGCGCTGGACATTTCTGCTCACGCCTGACTAGCTGACATATGAGTCTGAAGCCAGAAACTATGAAGCTGCTCTTTATAATGGATGGCGGGTAGGACGGAGCAGCAGAGAGAAAAAAGAAATTAAGTATGTGTGTGTGTGTGTGTGTGTGTGTGTGTGTGTGTGTGTGTGTGTGTGTGTGTGTATGGTTTTTTGGACTATGATTCTGATTAATGTTTTAGTGGCAGCGTGTGCATGCCTGCAAGGGATTGTGGGTTGTTTTTCATCGAACAGATGCTCAGGTACAATCCCAGACATTACGTGCTGCTCTTGTGTGTGCATTTCTGAAGTGGTCGTAGACGTAACTGAGTGTAACTGAGACGCTCTTGCGTATGTTTGTGAAGGACCTTGGTCTAATTAAAATCTTATGAGAGTCTCATTCATTATATCAATTAGAGGGGATGGATCCACTCAGGCCGGAGCATTTGACTGCGAGCGGCGTGCGCGGAGAATGCAAATCGTGAACAGAAATGATACATAAATATGCAGGATAGGAAAGGTTGAATGGGAATTGGGAAGCTGATGGACAGGTAGGAACACACAGTCGTCGTCTGTGTCTGTCTCATTGTTTTTCTGAAACACACACACACGCACGCGCATGGATATATTCATTAATAGCTGATGTTGAGGAGCAGGTGGCGTGTACTTACTTTCTCATAGTACTTGATCTCGTATTCGGTGATGACGCCGTTGGGTTGATCGGGCTCCTGCCAGGAGAGCTGAACACTGTGCTGCTGAACTCGCTCCTTTATCACCTCGCTCACCTGAGACGGGGCTGAAAGAAACAAAGAAAGAATGATTTTGAGTTTTAGTAATTCAGAGCATATGCTAAAGTCAACCTTATGTTTTTTTCAGCGCTTTATACAATAGAGATTGTTTTAAAGCAGCTGCACGGTATTAAACAGGAAGGAAACTGAATCAGTGTGAACATTGGAAATGAGGCAAATGCTAATTCTGCTATAATGCAGCTGTGGCTGTGTTATTATTCAGCTTGATTCAATTCAACATTGATTCAGTTTTGTTCAATAATGGAGTGTTCTTCAAAAAGGTATATTCATAAGAATAATGTATATTTATATATACAATGCTCAGCATAATTGAGTACAGCCCATTTTGAAAATTAATATTTTTATCTATTTGTCAGTGAATATAGGCAATGTATTTTGTTGCATTTAAACAAAACAGATTTATTAAACAGATATATTAAATAAAATAATATTTGTCACCAAACATATTTAGAAATTGAAAGATAATACAATTAAGTTTAAGCTAAATATTGCAAAAAAAATTACAACTTATAAAACTTTTCCAATTTTTTTTCGCTTCTCTTGATTTTTCCTCCTTTTAAATTTGTATTTAATACTTTCCCCTAACATATAAAATTAGGTGTACTAGTTTTTGGACCGTTATCGTAAGTTATTTTATTAGATAAGCTTCAGATTTGGCTTCAGTACTGACTAATCTAATGTATATGCACACATATAGTATTGCATAGCTTCCTATTAAAAAAAAATGAATTTAAAAAATAGATTTTTTGAGAGGTGTACTTTTATATGCCGAGCTCTGTATAATCATAATGCAATGCAAAGAGACACATTTATGCTGAAAAACTCTGCCAAAATTGTACTGTTAAAATACAGATGAAAAGGTAAAAGAAACAAATAAGGTAAACTAGTGTATTTTACTAACTTATAGTATTATAGTACACAACTACTAAACACAACTGTGGTAATGCACATACAATTAAAGTAATGAAATAAACATTATTTATCAAAATTAGATAAAACATAAAACTCTAAAGAACTGTACATAACTGCTAATAAAATGAGCCATAGTAATGTCAACAAAAAACAGAAGTGTCCCTGTATTAAGGAAACTTAGGCTGCATCCAAAATTGCATACTTCCAAACTATATAGTATGCTAAAAACAGTATGCGAGCCAAGTAGTATGTCTGAATTCATAGAATTCGAAAAACGGTACGCGAGAAGTACCATACTGTATAGAATGTACTTTTCTAACGGCCGAGTAGTACATTTAAATTCAAATGCAGTACCTACTGAGTAGTAGGTGGTTTCGGAAGCAGCCATACTGTTAACCAAGTGTAGCATTTTTACAGTTGAAATCCCCAACCTATTTTGTTTTTCAGTATTATTTAAAAGAACATTATTTCTGCCTTATTTTGTGATAAGAAGCCACAACATATTACAGAAGAAAGTCTCCATTGACACTATAACGTGAATTAAAAAGTAAAAATGCCCTACTTAGACACTATGCTAAGCTAAAAGCATTTATATTTATTAATTGTGACTGTTACTCTTTATTCAAAGGTGAATCATTGGATAAAATGAAGATGAATGATACTGCTACCATTGCTTTTTTCCTCCCACCCTTCTATAAATGCCACAATATATCATGGGTTTTTTTTTTTTCAAATATGAAATAATTGTTTATCTCTACAATGCTTACTATCTTGCATTTTTAACAATTCATCTTTTATATTTATGAACAGTACTTCTAATATGTTTCCATGAAAGGCGAACTGACACAACCGCACCTTAATATATTCATATACGCGGGACAAAAAAGCCTATTCCCTTGCCTTATTGCAAATTCAGTACCTGGTTGGCACAAATATACACAGACAGAATTGTGTGTCACTACTGCTGCTGCTCTGATGAATATTCACTTGGTGGCTGCTAAATGTTTACACCTCATAATGGAAATTTCAATTACTGAGCAAACAGCAGAACACAGCCTTATCCCAGTCAGAGTAAAACTGCAACGTCTGGCTTATGAATGTCAATTAAGTCAAATTAATTCTGCCGACACATGCGGAAGCACTTTTTAGAGAAATGTACCCTAACCCTGCTGCTGACTTTCCTGGCTTCTCATTTATTCCTTCCCTTCCCGATCCATGTGCACTATTTATTTTTTTTATTTCTTCCTCCAGTGTGCCATAATTGTCTTTAAATTACAAAGTTATTGCACACTTTGTGTGTCGGCTCGGTATACCATTTCCAAAAGCTGAGTGAATTTAAACCGAGAAGCTTGTGGGTAACCCAAATTAAATTCCTTGTTTTTTAATAACCTCAGAAATAAGATCTGTTCGAATCTCAGAAGGTAACCTTCGGATAAGGACGTTCTGGAAGAAGTGCATGGAAATGTAGCGCTCATGCATGCGCCATTAATGAGCGTCCACTCTCAACGGACGTCTGTTGAAGTAAGAAAAGAGGGAATTCCCTCAAGTAGACGAAAAGGAAAAAGAGAATGAGGCTTCAAGAGGAATTTAACTGATCCATTTGTGCAGCAAGAAAAGCGGCGACATCTCTGAATTGTGCTCAATGATCCACCAAGGGCAAAGATCCGGGGTCACGGCCAACTTTGACCCCATCACTGACCTTGTGGTAATGAGCGATTCAGGATTAAAACCACCTGGCACCATGCGTAACAGTGCTGATCCAAAACCGCATGCAGTCAGATTGTGTTTTGACATATCTAGCGTAATCCAACTAAAACAATCTAATATCCCATCCAGATCTGACCAGTGAAGCTCTCTCTCTCTCTTACAGACATATACATACACTCACATGTTTGTTTGTGTGAATTGTGGGGACATTACATAGGCGTAACTTATTGAGTACTGTACAAGCTATATTTTCTATTGCCCTATAGTAACTTACAGGAAATTTTTGCAATTTTCCTTCCTCATTCACTCTGTCATTCATTCTCTTTTCAGCTTAGTCCCTTTATTAATCAGGGGTCGCCACAGCGAAACCAACCGCCAACTTATCAACTTATTATGTTTTATGCAGCGGTTTTAATTTGTTGTCATTTTCCTTCCTCAAAAAAGAAAAAAAAACAACAACATCAAAACAACTCATTCTGTATGATTTGTAAAGCTTTAGAAAAATGGGGACACATTCTCTTTGCAATACCTATATCATACCCATTAGGGCTGCACAATATTGGAAAAAAAACATACATTGCGATATTTGCATTTTCTGCGATTTATTTTGCGTTTTTTTTTTTTTTTTTTTACAAGATAACATTCATTTTAGATTGATAAATAAATACAGGTTTATAATTAAGATAAAATTTAAAAAGCACAGCAAATATAGAAACGGAGTGTAACAGTATACAGATACAGAAATAAAATAATCAAACTTACAATACAGCTGTATATTCTTCAGTATGCTAATAATTAAATATGATTAGTATGATTAATCTTCCTTGTGCCCAAATGCATTAAAATCGCTTAAAATGTTTAAACAGGCCTTAAAATCACAAGCAACTGATAAACTTTCACTTTAATGGTTAAACTGAAATGACTCCAAAATTTTCATGTTACTGTATAACTATAATCTTGACGTTGCACGTCCTGCAATGTGACTATTGCATTTTTTTTTTTTTTTTTAATTTTCTAAAAAATGCTTATACATTGATACAGTTCAAATCAAAATTATTAGCCCCCATTTGAATTTTTCTTCATTTTTAAATATTTCCCAAATGATGTTTAACAGAGCAAGGACATTTTCACAGTAGGACTAATAATATTTTTTCTTCTGGAGAAAGTCTTATTTGTTTTATTTCGGCTAGAATAAAAGCAGTTTTTAATTTTTTAAAAAACATTTTAAGGTCAAAATTATTAGCCCCTTTAAGCTATTTTTATTTCGATAGTCTACAGAATAAACCATCATTATACAATAACTTGCCTAATTACCCTAACCTGCCTAGTTAACCTAATTAACCTAGTTAAGCCTTTAAATGTCACTTTAAGCTGTAGAGAAGTGTCTTGAAAAATATCTAGTAAAATATTATTTACTGTCATCATGACAAAGATAAAATAAATCAGTTATTAGAAATGAGTTATTAAAACTATTATGTTTAGAAATGTGTTGAAAAAATCTTCTCTCCCTTAAACAGAAATTGGGGAAAAAAATAAACAGGAGGGCTAATAATTCAGGGGGTTTAATAATTCTGACTTCAACTGTATTTGGACTAGAAACAAAACAAAAACATTTCTGCAGTGCACACATACGCACAGCACACTGTGATCCAGCCTACATGATCATTTACAACAGCAGCCAAAATTCCTGGTTCTCCTTAAGTGGCAATTGAGTCGGAACCACTAGCTTCCATTTAACACCACAGCAATCATACTGATGCATTTAGAGACGTTAAATACTCAGTGTTTGAAACTCCCTCAGTTGGAAACTGAGCTGATGAAAAGGCTTTGGTGATTTCAGCAGTAGTCAAAGCAGTCCGAGCGCTCGAGAATCTGTGTTTGTTTTTCGCCTCTGTCCACATTTATTGTATGCAGAGAGTGTCAATTACCCATGAGGAGTGGGGCGACGCAGGCAGGACACCAGCAATTTAAAGAGCACACTTGTACACCCCAGAACCAGATGTACCGGAGTAATTGGATCTTTTGCCCCTTTCCACTGACTGCTCCTTCTGTAGACTTTCCTATGAGGTGCTTGACTGTCTCTCGCTGTAATAGCCTCGGCTCTTTTAACCTGATCTGGGAAATAAAAGTTGTGACTGTTCCTCTGGAGTTACTTCTCCCACATGAAGTGTTTTCTTGTTATTTTTGTGTATCTTTTTTTTCATCCAGCACACCCTCTGACTTCTGAGTCTAGTTACACTTATACAAACACACGTACGCTGCTCTCGGGATCTCCGAGGCACATTTCCATTGACAAGTCAATCTGTTAGTCACTTGGATTTACTTGTAAAAGCACTAAACTTTTGCCCTAAGGTAACAGATATAGTTGGAGTTCTGACAAGCCTTGGTGGCCACTTGTTAACAATAAAGCTAAATATATACATAGTAACTGTGACTTCAAACATGTCAGCAGCGCTGATATACACTGATATTTGTAAAGAAAATAGATCCTGTGGAAGCAAATTTGTAATAACGTTTGAAGGGCAGATTAACATTTCAGCCAGTACAGACTATTATATGAATAATGTTCCAAATACACACACACAAAACATTAAATATACGACATTAGTTTTTAATAATAAAAAATAGCCATGTATAACCATTAAAATATTTAATAAAGTGTTGTCTAAATTAATTAATTAATTAATTGAATGTATTTATGTATGTATTGAATGATAAATTGAATTTAAAGCTATAAATTGAATTTAAAGCTTTTAATCAAAATATGTTATATCTGAACCAGTCATATTGTATGGTAGAGTAGTTCAGTGCGAGGGTTCCTAAACTTTTCAATCCGCGACCCCCAAAATAACAATGCCAGTGACTCACAACCCCCACATTCCTCGGAGGTGGTTATATATATATATATATATATATATATATATATATATATATATATATATACACACACACAAATGTTGCACACACAATAGGCCTATATAAACATGAGCATATTAACAACACAGAATAGTGCAGCAGTTTAACAACCATAGGTTATAATATATATATAGTCATTTATTAATATCTTTAATTTAATATTAACCTCATCTATTGAGACTGGTGGACACAATGTTTTCAGCACAAGTCTATTTGTTTAATTTTGGGGACTACCACTCAGAGATCATCCTCAATGTTCAGTTGTGGCCTGTATTTATTTCTTATGTATTTGAATGCCATAAAGGTTTCAGAAATGCTTACCTGGTGCTATAAAATCAATCTGCTATTGCTAAACACACCAATCCTATGAACAAAAATGAAAGGCTGATGGCTTTTTATTTGCATGTTGTTGCTTTTTTATGTAAGTATTACCTACTATTTTTATCGTCTGTGGGTTATGGATAAAATATGGTAATTCTGATAGTTGAATAAAATTTAATTGACATTTGGAAATCACCAAACGACCCCCTATCATTGTCCCGTGACCCCCACTTTGGGAACCACTGACTTAGAGGGCTGAACTGATTATGACTGACTGATAATCTTATTATATATATATACTGTATTATAATGAAAAAAAAAGTGTGCGTGTGTGTCTTTTATATGCTTGATATTTTGTAATCAAAGTGTAATCAACAGAAAGTACACATGCAAAAAGCACACATTCAGCAAATATACAATACCCAGGCTCTATCCTTGAAAAAGTATTTTTGTTGCAAAAAGAAAATGAAAAGATTGGGTTCGTGATCTACAAGAAGAATTTGTGTCTACGAACAACCTTCCAAATGTTCTTCTGCAGTATGTTCAAAACGTGTGTGATATATCCACTGATTTTAGTTAACATATTTCAGTTAATATATGAAAGCTAATGCCTGGTATACACTACCTGATTAAAGACTTGTTGTTGATTCCAGTTGAATAAGCAACAAATAATAACTTGACTTCTAATTGATCATTTGGAAAAGTGGCAGAAGGTAGTTTTTTCTGATGAATCATCTGTTGAACCAATGCAATCTCACAGCAATTCGTAACTTTGATTTAGTGGCTAATTCGTACAAATTAGTACGATTTGCTTATCACCCAATGACGGTTGGGGTTAGGGGTGGGGTTAGGTGCCACGCCTCCTTTTTAAAATCGTACATTTTCGTACGACTGAACTCAAATCCTTACGTTTCCTTGTGAGATCAGGCTGGTTGAACTGCATCCCAATCATCACAAATACTGCAGAAGACCTATTGGAACCCGCATGGACCCAAGATTCTCACAGAATTCAGTCAAATTTGGTGCAGGAAAAATCATGGTTTGGGGTTACATTCAGTATGGGGGCGTGCGAGAGATCTGCAGTGTGGATGGCAACATCAACAGCCTGAGGTATCAAGACATTTGTGCTGCCCATTACATTACAAACCACAAGAGAGGGCAAATTCTTCAACAGGATAGCACTCCTCATACTTCAGCCTCCACATCAAAGTTCCTGAAAGCAAAGAAGATCAAGGTGCTCCAGGATTGGCCAGCCTAGTCACCAGACATGAACATCATTGAGCATGTCTGGCGTAAGATTAAGGAGGAGGCATTGAAGATGAATCCAAAGAATCTTGATGAACTCTGGGAGTCCTGCAAGAATGCTTTCTTTACCATTGCAGATGTCATTATTAATAAGTAGGCCCACACGGAATCAATATTAATTCCATTTCTAAATCTAGAGGCCTTTGCCTTTGATATAAGCCACTTCTGATGCCAAATGATCAACTAGAAGTCAAGTTATTATTTGTTGTTCCTAAAACTTGGATAGACGACAAGACTTTTGTGAGGTAGTGTACATTCCACCAGATGAAAGATGACTGATGGGAAGCAATCACATCAATTATTTGTGGTCATGGCTTTTAAGTGACATTATATTCTCAGAAAGTTCAAAAAGCAGCTGTCACAAGCAAAAAAAGCCAACAAAATTGGCCTTACAAAATCAATAATACAGGATCGCCATCTCACAGTTTGTTTGCTGCTACAACCTATGCTTTCCGACTAGCCAGTAAAAATGCAAGATGACATATTGATCAATGTCAAGTGGTGCCAAAAATGTTATTTCCCATTGCAAAATTAGCATATAAGTTGGCCTCTGCTCTCTCTTTTTTTAATAGACCACATCTGTTTATGTTGTATCCTTTAAAATGTCCTCATTCTACAGTCAACATAAATGTCATTCTACTGTATATCCATGTTGCAAATGAAGGCTTCAAACAAAAATATCTAAACTCCACTCCACCGCTAACTTTATTTCCATTTATGACATTATTCACGGCACATTTTCATCAAAGCTTCATCATAAAGAGCAGCCTCTTATTTCGGCAACACAGGACCGGCCGCGTCCCATCTCTCCGTAGAGAACCAGCCGAGTAATTGAGAATCGAGCGCGGTGACAACCCTCGTATCGACTAAAATCTGCGAGCTGCAAGAGAGACCCTGAGTTCAGTGTTAATATGGAGGAAATGTGTCCCTCACTGCCTCTCGGTGGCACCTTCCCTGTGGTATGTTTAACCACTGCCCTATAACAACCATTAATGACATGCTTACCTCAGAGCGACACAACCCACTCCTACTTTTATCGCACGTAAGGGGCCAAACGCAGCAGAAAATCGTATAATTGTCCCGTCTGTCCTGAAGCGAGAGGGGGGGGACGTTTTGTGTGCGGTGACTGGGTGACATAAAAGCAGATATTAGTGACCTTCTCGAGCCTCCTAATGCATAAGTTAATTCAAGCAGAAGCAAGCGTCTATCATGTTCTGCATTAGAATAAATTAGGGATGCATTATGCATGGATGTTTTCATATATACGCTCGGGCTCCTTTTCTCTCGGTGGCATTTCTGGAGTATCTAAAAGCGCAGAAGCACTAGAATGACATTATATAAGAGAAATCATTTTTCTCTCTGTGCTTCGCCGGCGCAGTATTAACTTTGAAGTATTTTAATTATCCAGCCACTTAAGTCAAGGCTGACACTCTCACGTCCACGACTTCTTTTCATCCACCTCAAAACTATTGAATAACTCGCTTATCGAGAGACGAGGCTCCAGAAACACATTCAAGTGCTGCATTGCAGTTCCTGTTCTCTGACAGGAGCCACAAGAGTGAAAGAATGGAGGTTTCGCTTCAGCCAAGGGCGTAGGAATGTTCCTGAAAGCATGTTATAAACCTTATCATCCTGCCTCATGAATATTTATGAGGCGATGATAATGTTTGTCCAGTAGTTGTAACTGGTTTGCTTGAACAGCGGGGTGGACGCAGGGTTTGTTTGATGGATTGTTGATACTACCGGCTTCTACTTAAATAGCTGTGCGATAGGGCTGTGCGGTTTGGGAAAAATATCTAATTGCGTTTTTTTTTTTTTTTTTTTTTTTTTACAGATATTGAGATTTCCATATGATTTGCAATTTAATTTTGTGGTCAAGCTTCAGCTTAATACTCTCTATCATAGCTTCTTACTGCAAAAATGCAGTAAGTGTTAGTTAAAAAAAGGATCTGAAAATATATTTACTCCAACATTTTTTTCAAATTTCCAGGTTGGAGGAAAGTCCTAACCCCAGGTGGAGGAGTTCAAGTATCTTGGGGTTTTGTTCACGAGTGAGGGAAGGATGGAACATCACATTGACAGGCGTATTGGTGCAGGGGCAGCAGTAATGCGGTCGATGTGCTGGTCCGTTGTGGTAAAGAAAGAGCTGAGCCGAAAGGCAAAACTCTCGATTTACCGGTCAATCTACGTTCCTACTCTCACCTATGGTCATGAGATTTGGGTCATGATCGAAAGGACAAGATCTCGGATACAAGCGGGCAAAATGAGTTTCCTTTGCAGGGTGGTAGGGTGCACCCTTATGGATAGGGTGAGGAGCTCGGAGTAGAGCCGCTGCTCCTCCACATCAAGAGAAGTCAGCTGAGGTGGCTCAGGCATCTGTTTCGGATGCCTCCTAGACGCCTACCTAGGGAGGTGTTCCAGGCATGTCCCACCGGCAGGAGGCCTTGGGGAAGACCCAGGACAGGCTGGAGGGATTATGTCTCCCGGCTGGCCTGGGAAAGCCTCTGGATCCTCCCAGAAGAGCTGGAGGAAGTGTCTTTAGTTGACTTTTTAGCAAGACAGTCCTCATAAAGCTGTCTGTGGTGCTTTTTTTTAGTTGCTGGTTGTTGTATTTTCTCATGCTGTGGCAACAATTCTGCGACAGCTTTTACAAATGACCTGTTTTTGTTTGGTGTCTGTAACCAAAATATTCCAATATTACCGACATGCTGTTTTTCTTTGCTATGAATTTGTCTATTAATGCTTCTGAATTGGCAGACGTCATCATCCCACTTGTCCGCGCTTTCCTGTTTGTTTGTTTTATTGTGGGCTTTCCGCAGAGTTCGGCTGCGCAATTCTGATTGGGCAGAACGAAAGTGTGCTCACTCAATTGGCTAGTAAGACTGTCACACACAGACAGCAGTCATACATTTGCTTTGGGTGTGGGAAATTTTATAGTACATATATATTTCATATCGCAGGCTCTCGCAACGTTTTAGATCTCGATTGCGATTCATTTTCGATTGATCGCACAGCCCTACTGTGAGCTGTCGTTTTATGTGGCTGGCTACACTCTTTGTTCTGCATTAAAACAACAAACATAAAGAAATGATTTGTGCATACAATTGTCAGGAGGATTTGTTTACATTTCTAAAAAAGTTTGGATTTAAAAGGATGGCACAAGCATGTGAAAAAATAAAATAAATCTGATTCTCTGACACTAACAGGTTTTGTTTTGTTTTCAATATTTTTAAAAAAGGGAAAAAAAAAAAAAAAAATCGACATCATTTGTCCTTCTAACAATAGCACTGCCGTTCTGTGATCTATTAAATATAATTTGTGTACTCCATTAGACTAACTGGGGATTATCATAGTATTTACATAGTGTTGTTCTTTTGTTTCTTTGATTACTTCGATTGCCCTCATTTGTAGGCTGCTTTGGATAAAACCGTCTCCCTAATGACTAAATGTAAATGTAATGTAAGTCATTATTTACTCACCCTGCTGTTCTTCTAATGCTGGATGCCTTTTTTTGGCCCATAAAAGAAAAATCTTCAAAAGATTTTCATAAAACTTGTGCTCTTTTTGTCCTCTATTTGAAGTGAATAACTATAATAGTCAGGATTTTCATTAACTGATAAATTCAATTTCGTTTTACACCATTTTAAATCTCAACAGCACTTGAATTATACCATGTGTTGAATGAGACCATTCTATGGAGCTTTCTTTCTTTTTTTTTCTTTTTTTAATTTAATTGGTAGGTGTTCACTACCAATCTTATGGATGATCATGAGCAGGACTTTTTTATTATTATGATTTCTCATTATGTGGTCTGTAGTACTATACATGGTGACTGAATATTAATTTGAGGTGAACTAAGTATTTATGGATACCTCTCTATGGATACCTGTCGCTAGCTGGTGTTTTTAGTTGATGGTCATTCTTCTTCTGGTCTTTAATAGAGCTAGGCCTCCCACAGACAGCTTTTTTGGAGCCCAATGAAAACATGGAGATCAGCGACAGAGCTCTCGTTGAACGAACACTAACGAGGGCTGACGTAATCAACATTACTTAGCTTGACATTTTGACTTGGAGCAAAAAGAGACGGGGCTGTATAAAAAAAAAAAAATCTAAAGGAGAGGCTGAACTGGTGTGTGAGAGTGTGTAAATGAATATGTGAAAGAAGACAGAAAGCGTGGGTGTTAGATCTGCCTCATTATTGCCCCTGGCCAATACAAACTGTGTGTGTGTGTGTGTGTGTGTGTGTGTGTGTGTGTGTGTGTGTGTGTGTGTGTGTGTGTGTGTGTGTGTGTGTGTGTGTGTGTGTATGTGTGTAAGAGAAAAGTAGAATGTCCTCTTGTTACTCTTGTCTACCGCTGCTTCACAAGCCCAGGGAGATGGTGTGCATGTGTGTGTGTACATATTTAGAATAACCTGCACAATGAGGTTCAGAGTGGAAATATGGGATATTCTTTATGTGTGTGTGTGTGTGTGTGTGTAAGTAACAGAGTCTGAAATGTACTTGTATGCTAATCTAAACTAAACAAAACTTTTTTTTTTTACTTTGTCAATCCTAAATGGATATTTTCACATAAATTATATTTATGTACTATTTACTCACTCTCAAATTGTTCCAAAACTTTAAAGATTTCTTCTGTTTAAAGATGTTTGAAAATATTACAGGAACCAAACAATTATCAGCAGCCACTGATTTTGATTTTAAGTTGAATGAATGAATGAATGAATGAATGAATGAATGAATTAATTAATGAACAACAAAATGACAAGAACAAAATAAAATGCAACAAAAATCAAACTCACTAAACAAAAAAAAAAACTGCAAAATGGCAAAACAAAACAATACAAACAAATGTCTGGTTACCAACATTTTTCAAAATATCTTCTTTTGTGTTCAACAGAAGAAAGAAACTCGTACAGGTTTGGAACAAGTGAAGTGTGAGTAAATAATGACCATTTGGGAATCACTAATGTATGAATGGCTTTACTTTATTCACTCGGTAAGCACACATATTTGAGTGCAAACATTAGAAAAAAAGCTGAGTGAGAAAGGAAAAGAGAAGACAAAACTGAGAGAAATAAAGAGACAGCAGCCAGAAAGGGACAGAAAGCAAGGAGAGGAGAATTCACTCCGTCAGTAGAGGCTCAGTGATTCAGAAAATAAAGTAGGTAGAAGATGATGGCCCGCCGTTTTGATGAATGTTGAGGGAACGGGGCAGAATTGCCGTGACAAGGTTTTCTCTTTTGCTGTTCTTGTGCTGTCTCTCCCGCTCTCGCTCGCTGTCTGTCCCTCGAACCCCAGCCCCGGCGTCCTGCCGCTGCACACTACCAAACAGAAATGTGCTTTCCCAACCACCGTTACCAAGAGCTTTGTCACTTTCAGTTAGAGCGGGGCCAAGGGGACGCTACGATTTGGCGCTCCACACAGGAACCACTCAAGCTGCTAAGTAACGCTTTCATTTCTCTCAGGGATCAAAGCCCGAGCTTTTCGGCAAACCGTGAGATGCTTTAGAAGTGAAAAGGCCACTGAAACTTACACTTGCAGCTGAGTCTGAAAGTATAAGGTACAGTCACATCTAGTTTGCTTGGGGTTTTCATTAAATGATGTACATGTAAGTAACCGAAACATTTTCACCACACAACCAGTAATACTTTGCTTTGATATTTAAAAAGCTGAAAGCTTTTTCCACACTTCTCCCTTCTCACTTTCAGTCCGTCTCGAATATTAAATGGCAAGAATTCCTTATGAGAGTCCCCGATGACACATCCTGCACTTTAGAGCGGTGTTTTTGCTATTAGGACAGCTGTCTCTCTGAATTTTGAACTCTCCAATTGGGCTGTAGAGAAAAGTGGAATCCAATTCAAAAGCAGCTCTCCAGACAGCAAAGACTGTTCATTCTGGCGTCTGCTACTGGCAGAGCTGATTAATAACGATGACTGATTGAAATCTCCTACACACAAGCAAAAGCTCTCAAACATACAAATGACAGCTTTGCATTGTGAAAAAAATGTTTATCCTGGACAAAACAGCCAAGACATTAGCTCAAACAAGCATACACATAGAAAGGGGCAAAACCAAAACCAAAAAACACAGCAAAAACTGACAAAATCAAACAAAACTAAATAAACACTAATAAGAAAGCAACAAAAAACAAAACAGTCAAATCAAAACAATGTGGCAAAACTAAGCAAACTGGCAAAACATCAAAAATAAGACAACAAAACAAAGCAAATAGAGGAAAAAAACAAACAAACCAAGTGGCAAATCTATGGAGTCAATCTAGGGCTATATATACTTATAAAGTTTTGCAAAAAAAAAAAAAAATATCGACCAAAAAAAATAAAAAGTTAATTTTGCTAACAAAAATAAAAAACGGCAAAGGAAAAATTAAGTTTTGAGAAATAAAAATGAAATTTGCAAACAAAAAAAAGAACTCCAAATAAAAATCAAGCAGTGCAAAAAAAAAAAAAAAACTAAAATGTTTGCAAATAAAAATATTATAAAACTATATATATTTGCAAAACATTTTTTATAGCATTGCCTTTACAAAACCCGTCCAGTCAATTGCAATGCTTAATTAGATTTTTTTAGTCAACTATAAGTTTGCGATGCTGTTTTCACTTTGCACTTCACGTTTCTGCGCGTTTGTGGCCCTGATTTGACAAGGGGGCGGAGTCCAGGGAACTTGGGCGTTTACTTAGACCTGCCTCCATTTAAGTGACGTCATCACCTGGAGACACAGTATCATCGAGGTGGTCTTACAAACCAGTAGGTCTGGGCCTGCCATAAACGCCCAAAGTGAAACGCGTGTTTTGCAAATATGTATAGCTTTTTTTTTTTTTTTGCACTGCTAGATTTTTATTTGCAGTTCTTTTTTTGTTAGCAAAATTAACTTTTATTTCTCAAAACTTAATTTTCCCTTTGCAGTTCTTTATTTTTGTTAGCAAAATTAACTTTTGTTTCTCAAAAATTAATTTTCGTTTTGCGATTTTTGGAGACTTGCATTTTTTTTTTGCTCAATACTTTATTTATTGTTTGCAAAACTTTATTTTATTTTGCAAGTATATATGGCTGTAGATTGACTCCACACAAATCAAAACAATAAAACAAAGCAATAAAAACAATTTGACAAAACAAGAAATTAAAGCAGTGTGGGAAAGCAAATCAAACCAAAAACGAAACTGACAAACAGCAAAATGGAAAACAAACAGCAAATAGCAAAGTGGCAAAAGCAAATGAAAGCAAAAAGTGCAAAACAAAAAAGAAAAAACTAAGTAAACAATTCAAAATGAAAGTAACCGCATTCAAAAGGAAAATGACAACAAAACAATGCTTTTGCTGTTTTGCATGGCAAAACAAAACAAACTGACAAAACAAAACAGCTAAAACAGTTAATCAAAGTTTGTCTACCACCAGCCCTTATTTCATATAATCAGCCCAGCAGTCCAGTGCGACCAGCCTGTCACGAGTCTGGAATGGCATTTGGTCATGAAGGAGACACTGGAATGTCTGCTATCTACAGCAGGCCTGGTGAAGACCCTCTCCAGACTTCCTCACACAAATTAGAGCTCAGCAGTGGCAGCCTATTATCATCAATCAGCGCTCCCACTGCACCATCTGACCCCCAGACACAGAGCCACCTGACCCGCACCACAACCATTCATTTACTGACATGTAATCATAGAGTAATCATACAGTCTCTTTGACCCAAGATTGCCACTGTCCACGTACTGTGAGGTCCAAAATGTCAAAGATCACTAATGGACATGCTTCTCTCTTGCATTCTATTATCAGCTTTGCAATTTGAGTGAAGAGTTTGATTGAAATATGTATGTGAACAAAAGTTATTACATTTCTTTTGTCATAAGAAATGAGATGTGACTTGTATTTTAGAGTGACTTTTAATACAATTAAAAGTCTAGCAAGCAAAATAGGATTGGGAGTTTTTGTGTGACAAATTTAGCACAATCCACTAGTATGTTTCAGTTTAAACCTATTTATGTAAGCTTGATGTTTATAATAAATGATGTGTATAGTAAACACAACTTGTTTTTTGTTTTTGTTGTATACTTATCATTCAACCCTCTCTCTGTTTTGCAATCATTTGAAATGAGGGAAACTAATATGCTCAAAATGAGGGGAACGTGTATGTTTATATTGTTTGCAAATGTACAATTTTAATAATAATATCAATCATAATAATACAATTTATTGTATAAGGCGTCTTTTAAAGTTTTAAGGTAAGGCAAGTATATTTATATAGCACATTTCATACACAATGGTAGTTCAAAGTGCTTTACATAAACAGAAATAAAAAAAACAAGTATAAGAAAATAAAAACAACAAAGTATAAATATAATTAAAATAAGATAAAACAGATTAAAATGTGTTAAACAGGTTATAAAAGAATGAAAAAGAAAACAAAGACATAATAGTGCGATCTGTCGGACGTAGCACAGTGTTCATTTGGTTAATGCACAGCTAAACAGATGTGTTTTCAGTCTTGATTTGAATGTGCCTAATGTTGGAGCACATCTGATCATATCTGGAAGCTGATTCCAGCAGCGGGGGTGCAGTAGCTAAAGGTGGATTTACCCTGCTTTGACTGAACTCTTGGAATTTCTAATTTATTTGATCCTAAAAATCTGAATGAGCATATCTGTAATGTAATGAGGTCCTTGGCCATTTAGTGATTATAGACAAGTAATAATCTATTCTAAATGTAACTGGGAGCCAGTGTAAAGACCTGAGGATAGGTGTGATGTGCTCTGATTCTCGTTAGAATCCTGGCAGTAGTGCTCTGTCTTTTGGGAAAGCCAGTGAGGAGTCCATTACAGTAATCCATCCTGCTGGTGATAAAAGCATGAACAAGTCTTCACTGGAAACAAAGCATCTAATTATTGCAAGGTTTTTGAGATGATGGTATGCTGATTTACTTACTGCTTTGACATGACTACTGAAACTCATATCTGACTCCAGAATAACACCAAGATTCTTGACCTTAGTTTTTGTTGTTTGACCCCTAGAGCCAAGGTACGTATTCACAATTCAAGACCCTTCTATACAGCTTAAAGTGACATTTAAAAGCTTAAATAGGTTAATTAGGTTAACTAGGCAGGTTAGGGTAATTAGGCAAGTTATTGTATAACGATATAGCTTAAAGGGACTAATAATTTTGACGTTAACAAAATAAAAACTGATTTTATTCTATCCAAAATAAAACAAATAATTAGATTAACTTAATTAATTAGATTAGATTCCAGAATAACACCAAGATTCTTGACCTTAGTTTTTGTTGTTTGACCCCTAGAGCCAAGGTACATATTCACCTTGAGAACCTCATCTCTGTTCTAAAACACAATGACTTCAGTTTTCTCTTTGTTTGACTGAAGAAAGTTTTGGTAAAAAATAAAGTAACAATACATTAAAATAATACAAAATAAACGTAAAATAATAAAATATCAGTTAAGTTAAAGCAAGTTTAATGTCTTCAAGTGAACTTTAAATGTATCATACTTTCAGTGATATATTACTTTAAGATATTTTAAAATATGATTTGTACACCAATGTGGTATCCATCCATCCATCCATCCATCCATCCATCCATCCATCCATCCATCCATACATACATACATACATACATACATACATACATACATACATACATACATCCATACATGCACCCACATGCATATACATGCATCCACACATACATGCATAACCTAGAATCTGAAACAACTTATCCTTTTTAAAATTAGATCTTGCCTATCATATTTTTAAAGTAGTCTTTTTTCACCTCACTGAATAGTAATAACATTCATACATCTTGCATCACATTTAAAACTTTCTCCTCCTAATTCTCATTTTTGTTCTGTGTTATTCATTGCTACGTTTTCACATTTCCTGTAATACAAAAACCCAGACATCTGGCCAATAAGACTTAATAAGACACCAAACACGATTTGAAAGATAACACCCATAAACACAATGCAAAATCATTACTAACGCGGAGACGTTACAAAACAAGCGAGGGCTGAATTATGTTCTCATTTCCTAAGAAGAGTAATTGTTAAGGGATAAAATGAGAGACATCCGTGCGCATCCCAGAGTCTCCGCTGTGGGTGAAGAGAGAAGAAACACAAATCGTGTGATTATGGCTTGACTCCCATGTGTTAGGAAAAAACAGCACTCTGGATTTTAACAGGCTACCCAGCATCCCCTCCACTCAAGCGTGATGGCCTCAGCCATAAGCACCTCATCATCTCCGCAATACACACACCAGCGCTCCACTTTCAGATCTCAACTCCACCGCAGCTTCCGGAGGAAAAACCCTAAGACTGACATTATTCGCCCCACCTGTGGCCACTAGCAAATCTTGCCATTTTTTTTCTACATGTCATGTTCAGCGCTCTGTAGTGAACATTATTTTGATGCCAAAATCTCACAGACAGAAAAAAAAAAAACTACACTACAGTTGCAGGACTTTCTACTGTACAGTATGTCACCATGACTGAACTTCCAACAAATCTTTTCATCTTTGTGTACAAGTTTGAGTAAGGAGCTAATTAAGTTAGAATAGGAGCAAGAAAACGAGCACGGAGATAATGTACTGTCATTGAAATTTCATGTGAAAGAATCACAACAACAGTATTTATAAAATTCCACTATTGTGGTCCACAAAAGAATAAATAATAATAAAATAAATAAAATCATACTGTATGAAATAACAGCTTTAAATTTTTTCTCTTTTTTTCCACTGAAAATATCTTACATTTTGTTCCTGTGTTAAATGCTAAAACAAATTAAAACTATATCACATTATAGTAGTTTAATAATTTAATTTAAATAATAATTTAACGCCAATAACATCTTATTGCAATGTCAGAAATGTATATTATATATTATTATATAATATATTATTTGTGCTGTCAAACGATTAATTACAATATATATATATATTTTTTATAATGCGCATACTATTTTTACATAATATATGTGTGTGTACTATGTATGTATATATTTGATTATATATTGTATAAAAATATTTTATCTAATACAAATTGTATACTAATTAATATATTTTAAAATATATATTTTTTATTTTTGTTTGTACGTCATTTGTATTTATATATGAATAATAAATATACACAGTACACACACACATATTATATTAATACACACTTTAATATACACACACAGTTGAAGTCAGAATTATTAGCACCCCTGTTTATTTTTTCCCCAATTTCTGTTTAACGGAGAAGATTTTTGCAACACATCTTAAAACATAATAGTTTTAATATCTAATTTCTAATAACTGATTTATTGTATCTTTGCCATGATTACAGTAAATAATATTTTACCAGCTGTTTCTCAAGACCCTTCTATACAGCTTAAAGTGACATTTAAAGGCTTAAATAGGTTAATTAGGTTAACTAGGCAGGTTAGGGTAATTAGGCAAGTTATTGTATAACGATATAGCTTAAAGGGACTAATAATTTTGACGTAAAAAAATAAAAACTGATTTTATTCTATCCAAAATAAAACAAATAAGACTTTTTCCAGAAAAAAAAAAATATTATCAGACATACTGTGAAAATGTCCTTGCTCTGTTAAACATAATTTGCGAAATATTTAAAAAATCAAAAAAATCAAAGGGGGGGCTAATAATTCTGACTTCAACTGTGTGTGTGTATATTGGGCATGGGCCGGTATAAGATTCTGACGGTATGATAACCTTGGATAAAAATATCACGGTTTCACTGTATCACGGTATTGTGATTACTGCTCTAAAATATATTATGTCTGTGTAAATAAACTACGTTTTTTCCCCTTTGAACACAATATTTTTTTTTTTGAGAAACATTTATAATATTTTGGAGCAGTAAATGTGCCAGGCCAAATAATGAAAATGAATCATTGACGTCTGCAGTCTTTATTAGTTTCAAAAAGACAGATTTATTTACAATTTAAAATGGCATTTTTGGATATCTTTTTTGCTGGAGATGCTGTTGTTAAAAAAATGTAAATGAAAAAAAAAATCTTACACATACCTTAGGAACGGTATAAGAGAAAATTGTGGCGGTATGATAACCTTGACTTTTCCAAACCCCGGTATACCTTGAAAACGGTTATCGTCCCATGCCTAGTGTATATATATATATATATATATATATATATATATATATATATATATATACAGTACAATTGCAAGACTTAACCCTAACCATGACTGAAAAAAAATAAAATAAATGAGCTTTCCATTTCTAGCGTTTGTAGACCCATTTAGAGTGTCCAAAATTAAACAAAATATATCAATAAAACATGAGTGTGGCATTACAAATGCATTTGATGTTTTATAATTAAATATAAAAATGGCTTCTGTGAACCACAGACTTTAAAACCCAATTGCAAAAGGAAGCGAAAGTTATAAAATACTAACTCATTACCAGGTTTTAGTGCTTGTTACTATGGCACTCTGTTATTAAATGAATGCAATGCTGGTGTATAAAATGTTGCAGCGGATGTGTGTAAAAACACTTGAGGCTGCATATGAAAATTTGATCTTGATTTCGAAGGAAATTACAAGGTCGAAAATATGTGATTGAGTTTGGGCAAATGTTTTTCTTCACTGGAAGTTCAGTCACGCTGAGACTGGTCTGTGCTTAGAGCGTGTACAAACACACAAAAAACAGGCCGTACTCTAATTACAGACTTTTGGAGGGTGAAAGGTTGTGATGCAATCATAAAAATATCCCACAGACCCCTCTTTCCTGGGCGTTTCACACAATGATTCCAACCGCACGGACCAACGGAACAAATACCCGACCCCAAAAGTGACTCAATCCAAATGAGGGATGAACATCCTGGGACGGAGGCCAATTTCGTGCTACTGCTCTAGTTTATCTGCTGCCAGCCTGACCTTTGGCTGTACAAGAAGCTACACGACTACAAGATATTCTCTGAGTGTCAACACCACGCGCCGTGCTTTTTATCGTTAGTCTTAATAAAATGGAGGCTGCGTGACGATTCACATTTGAAAGGCTCACTAAACAGGCAGAAGGACCTCAACCTTCTCATCTCTGAGAAATGTCAAAGTAATGCCTCAGGCCCGTACAACACATTCACACTCACACACGGCACTTATTGCACATCTGAGCCGCGGCGGAAACCAAAAGCTAAGATTATTCACCAAACAAGCTGTGCTTTAAACTAATGGCTTTTTCTGGGTCAAAGGGATTTGGCAAAAGCTATTATTTTAGATTCTGCATGCATCCGAGGCCATTTATCTTAGTTCTAGAATTGGTTTAGCTCCTCTGACTATCTTATGAAGAATCAGTTTACTAATAAATTATCATTTACTTACCTTTGCTTTGTTTCAAACCTGTACTTTTATTTTATTTCACACACACAAAATAATAAATAATAATAATAATAATAATAATACATTATATTCATATTTGTATTAGCAGACTTTTTAGCTTTACTGTTTCAGATTTAGTTAAATTAATATTTAATGTCAGTGACTTGATATACATAACATTTTTTATAAGTTGTTCTCTTTACAACAACAACAATAATCATCATTATATTTTTTAAATAATTTTTCCTTGTTATTATTATAATATTATGTGTACAATAGCTTCATTATTTTCAATTATGCATTATTGTAATAATAATAATAATAATAATCATCATCATAATAATAATAATAATATTACTATTATTATTATTATTATTATTATAGTTGTTGTTAATAATAATAATAATAATAATAATAATAATAATAATAATAATAATATTATTATTATTATTATTATTATTAACAACAACTATAATAATAATAATATTTCAGTTTCAGTTTATAATAATAATAATAATATTAATTATTATTATTATTATTAGTCAAGGATATATCACATTTTATTTTTTAACTTGTACTAAAATTATTAAAACAAAAGTTAAAAAATAAAATAAAATAACAACAAAGATACTGAAACAGAGCAAAATTCTACTTTTACTACAACTGAAATGAAAACAAAATTTGGAGAGATGTAAACAATAACAATGTACCTAACGTATTACCTGTTTTTTTTTATTTCCATAGCTTCAGAGAATCCAAAAAGGTCCACATATTGATATATAATGTTATAAAAAGCAGTTTCAGCGTCAAATTATGATTGAATTGCCTCTTGTTACAGTTAGGAAATAGTTTAACAACAAGCAGGAAATATTCAGGGGACAATGGCATCACCACATTGAAATGGTCTATAAAAATGCAAACAAATTTAGACACTTTCACAATTAATATAAATTAACAGGGGTCTACATTCATTGTAACCTTTACATCATTACATACCGCAGAAAATAATCACCAGGGCATTCTTTGCAAAAATGTTCTTGTATGTTCCACAATAATAATAAAAAATGTATAATAAACAGAATAGCAGCTTCCCTTTTTGCTTTTTTTCCTACACTGAATAAATCTTGAATTTTGCACCTGAGTGGTAAATTCTGAAATTAGAACTGCATGAGCGCTTTGAAAAAAAAACAACATAATACCATCATAAATAGCCATTTATTATCCCAAAGCCTCTGTCATCAGCAATATGATTGTATTAATCAGACCTCGTATGCTCTTTAATCACAGGTTTGGATGGCGTCCACATGGGTGGAACCACATCCAGGAGTACTCCGTGTTGCGTATTCTCACTGGTTACAAGCATGGCTCTGATTAAGGCTTGTGTGAGTACCAGCCAGAGGTTTAGTCACTCACTGACAGATGACTAAAGCAAAAATCACACTCATTGATCTTTTTTAAAAGAACACGCAGAAACACTTGAGAGTCACATGAAAAAAAAACTCAAAATCACACGCAAATATGATCAGATTAGACCCAGAGATGTCTAAATCCAGAAAAAAATAGCAATATATGATTTTATGATTACATTTCAATGCATATACAGTGCTTTTCATGACACAGTTGAAGTCAGAATTATTAGCTTTCATTTTTTTTTCTTTTTAAAATATTTCTCAAATGATGTTTAACAGAGCAAAGACATGTTCACAGTATGTCTGATAATATTTTTTTCTTTTGGAGAAAGTCTTATTTGTTTTATTTCGACTAGAATAAAAGTAGTTTTTAATAAAAATAAAAAAAAAAAACATTTTAAGGTCAAAATTATTAGCCCCTTTGAGCTATATTTTTTGATAGTCTACAGATCAAACCATCATTATACATTAACTTGCCTAATTACCCTAACCTGCCTAGTTAA
This sequence comes from Danio kyathit, assembly GCA_903798195.1. Classification (NCBI taxonomy): domain Eukaryota; kingdom Metazoa; phylum Chordata; class Actinopteri; order Cypriniformes; family Danionidae; genus Danio; species Danio kyathit. Next base: position 28,108,403 of record LR812538.1, read on the forward strand.
CCTAATTAACCTAATTAAGCCTTTCAATGTCACTTTCAGCTGTATAGAAGTGTCTTGAAAAATATCTAGTAAAATATTATTTACTGTCATCATGGCAAAGATAAAATAAATCAGTTATTAGAAATGAATTATTAAAACTATTATGATTAGAAATGTGTTGACAAAATTTCTCCATTAAACAGAAATTGGGGGGGAAAATAAACAGGGGGGCTAATAATTCAAGGGGGCTAATAATTCTGGCTTGTACATATTATTCCAAACGAGTTTTACAGACAGAAAGCATGATTCTACTTCATGAATAAAGTAATATTGTTATGAGAGATTACTACAATATGTCAATATAATGTCCTTATTGTAGAATTGCATAGTTCTCAGATCCTACAAATAAACAGGTAATTACTGCTTATAAGCATGACATACAGTTGAAGATAAAATTATTAGCCCTGCTGTGAATTGTTTTTTTTTTTTTTTTTTTTTTTTTTTATACTTTAATAAATATTTTCAATTGCTGTATAACTGAACAAGGAAATTTTGACAGTATGTCCTATACTAGTTTTATCTTATCTTATTATTATATATATATATATATATAGTCCTGTTTCTTTTAGTTTGTCTTGAATAAAATCAGTTTTTATTTTTTTAAAAACAATTTTAAGTTCAATATTATTGGGCCCCTTAAGATTATTATTTATTTTTTATTGGCTACAGAACAAACCAATGTCTTGCCTAATTAACCTAAGTTGCCTAATTGGTCTAATAACCTAGTTGAGTCTTTAAATGGCACTTTAATTTGAATACTAGAATCTTACATAATTACTAGAAATATATTATATAAATATAATACTTTTCTAGTAATATATACTATAAATAGATATATATATATATATAGAGTCAGAATTAAGAATTATTAGCCCCCCTGAATTATTAGCCCCCCTGTTTATTTTTTTTCCCAATTTCTGTTTAACAGAGAGAAGATTTCAACACATTTCTAAACATAACATTTCTAATAACTGATTTATTTTATCTTTGCCATGATGACAGTAAATAATCTTTTACAAGATGTTTTTCAAGACACTTCTATACAGCTTAAAGTAACATTTAAAGGCTTAACTAGGTTAATTAGGTTAACTAGGCAGGTTAGGGTAATTAGGCAAGTTATTGTATAATGGTGGTTTGTTCTGTAGACTATTGAAAAAAAAAGTGGCTAATAATTTTGAACTTAAAATGGTTTAAAAAAATTCAAAACTGCTTTTATTCTAGCCGAAATAAAACAAATACTTTTTCCAGAAGAAAAACATTATCAGACATACTGTGAAAATGCTCACATACTGTGACACCTTGCTCTGTTAAACATTGTTTGGGAAATATTTTAAAAAGAAAATGTGTGTGTGTGTGTGTGTGTGTGTGTGTGTGTGTGTGTGTGTGTGTGTGTGTGTGTGTGTGTGTGTGCGTGTGTGTGTGTGTGTGTGTGTGTGTGTGTGTGTGTGTGTGTGTGTGTGTGTGTGTGTTACCATGGTAAAGACAAAATAAATCTTATTTATTCAGTTATTAGAAATTAGTTAATAAAACTATTATTACGTTTAAAAATGTGTTGAAAAAATGACCCCTTCATTAAAAAGCACCTTTTTAAAAGAATGACAATTTAATAACATTACTTCAACTTTAGTAACTGTAGTAGTAATGACATCTTGATTTAAAATGTATAAATAAAAACAATTATAATAATTATAATTTATAAATAAATAATTTAATTTAAAACCTACTTGCTCCAAAATCTCTCCCTCACTTCTGATCTTTTGCTCATGATGGATGCGCTTTCGTTTTTTTGCATGTCTGCTTTCTAAGACGATGAATGATGGAGAAAAAGAGAAAAAAGGCATAGAGAGAGAGAGAGATAGGCTTGAGTGTGATGTTTTATTTGGCCTGAACGGCGCAATCAGAGGCAGCGAGAGAGAGACACATCTGCAAAAGCCTGGACATGCTTCGCTCCAGCCAAATTGGCATCAAAGCGAGCAAGAGAGGTAGAGAAAATGAGAGAGAGAGCGAGAGAGAGAGAGAGAGAGACAGATGAGAGATTGAAGGCTAAGAGAGAACTGCTCTTGTTCAACAAACACTCCAATTCTGCTTGTAGCCAGAGAAAATATCAAATGAAAAAACAGAGAAGGCTGCCTGGGCCTACAAAGCAAACAAAACAAACTTTTTTTTTCTTTTTCTTTTGACTAAAACGCCAAATTTATGTTCCAGCCTACACCATGGACCCCGTCTGTCTCTTTTTAATGACCTCTTGTTATCCTGTGCTTGCTCAGGTTGTTGTCAGCGTTACTCATGCTTATTTACTCTCTCAGGTTTTGGTGTTTAATGTATTTGTACACAAACATGCCATATAGGCACTCATTCACACCTGGGAACAAACACAAACATGGCATACATACAATGTGTACATGTGCGGGTTTATACTTTGTGTGTGCGTTTGTGTGTGATTGTGTGCTCAGATGGCTGCAAACAAATCTGCAATGGTCATGAATAATCCTTGTTTATTTGTTCTGGTTATTTTAGGTAACACTCATTTTATCCCTTTAGTAAAGCTGGAGGGTCCAAGCTTGAATAAGTAACATATTAAACATGAAAATAATATTTATATTTATTTTAGTCTTTATTATTATTTCAAACTAGGATATTTGTCATAAATTAAAAAAGATATATAGCGAGTGAGAATTATTATTATTATTATTATTATTATTATTATTATTATTATTATTATTATTATTATTATTATTAATAATAATAATAATAATAATAATAATAATGTATTTATAGTCAAATGTGGGCAAATTAATTTTCTTACTGCTATTTTTTATAATAATAAATATATTTATACTACTATTATCATCATAGTTAATATTGTTTTAGAAATATAGTTACATTTATAACAACAACAACAACAACAACAACAACAACAACATTATTATTAAGCTTAATTTTGCTAATAGTTTTATATTTTACACTCAAAAAAAGTGCTGCTTGTTCAAACTACTTATTTAAAATGAGCTGAAACAACACAATTATTGGGATTTTTTGGGGAAATCCTAATTGTTTTATGTTTAATCCACTTAAATTTGTTAAGTTAACCTAATCAATTTGTGTTGAGACAACATAAATGAATTGTGTGGAACCCTGGGTTTTTACAGTGTGCTTTTTTGAAGAGACAATAATAGACACTACATTAAGTGTATGTAGTTTATAGACCAGAGGTGCCCAAACAATGTATTATGAAGGGCCAAAAACCAAGCTTGATTGAGGGATTTTATTAAAGTTGCCATTTGCTAATTTATTTTATAATATTTAAAAATAAATAGCTAAAATTACTTTAACCATATTACCTAATGAATTATATATTTTACATCTTATAATGAATTTATTACAATAAAAACAAATAATTCATCTTATAACACAATGGAGTTCAATGCTGTATACACTAGTGAAGTTGCTGAGGTCTTGTGCATTGTCCTCTATCTGTCAAGTGACAGTATTTACATGAAACACAAAAAAAATCTAATTTAATTACAACATTTAATTTCATTTTTTTTTTTTTTTTTTGTAGCTTAAAAATAAAACAAACAAAATGTTAAATCGGAAATGATAATATTTGTTAAATCTATAAAAATAAATACCTGTCATTCTCCCTTTCTTCTCAGATGCATGGCCCAAATCAAAGGTTACCATGGGCCAACTTTAGCCCGCGGGCCCTAGCTTGGGCATCTCTGGTATAGACACTACATAACACAATTCTATATTAAAAAATGTATGCAGTTATTCTTCAGAGCTCAAACAGAGAAAAGTGCTCTTATTGGCCATTTTCATAATTGACAGTGTAGTCCTGCCCCTCTTTTATGTTCAGCGTGTCAACAGACAAATTGCTTGCGACTGGAATCCCTGTTAGTACAGTGGGAGAAACCCAATGACTCAACATTACGACTGGTTTGTGTTTTTTCGATCCGTCTGGTTTTGTTCATCTGAACAGACTTTGATGGAGGTCATTTTAACTAACACTAAACTAATTCCAGACACACTTGCGCTCCAGCACCAGCTGTTTGTCTGCCGTTGCGCAACTCTTGTGACTCATGCGGATGCGGATTGTGTTTGTTTGCATGTATCTGTCATCGCAGGTGAGCAGCCCTATCATTTTTATGTCTCATCTGGACTTGACGTCTTCTTTACAGACGCAGCGTGAAGGAATCTCTTGTATGACACGCAGCTGTGAATAAAAAGATGCCACATCTTTCTTTTTTAGCGTGTTTAGACAAAGTCCTTGTCGGTACTTACAGATGTATTGCCTCTTGAAATTTATTCCAAGTGGTTTTGCTTCTGTTGGCTGCGATACTACAGTGCGGTGGCAGTCCATCGGATTACAAATAATGAGGTCCAGAAAGACCCTCTACTCTGTTCTGTTAGTGAACTGAGTCTTGTGTTGATTGTGATTAATGTCCAGTTGAAAATGGGACCAGAAACAAACAGATTTGTTAACGAGGCTTTCCTATTAGAACCCCCCAAAAAACACAAAGTGAGTTTCTGTGGCTTGATCAGTGAATCTGTATTAATCACATGTGGAATGATGATTTGTCATCAATTATTACGATATTTACATTAGTCTTAATGAGATTATTCACTTTGTTATGTTCCAAATAGTAATATATCACCTATTTTCTCTATTTTCAGTGTATAAAATGAAAAATCATTTATATTAATTAGGGCTGTGTATTGGCAAGGGCGTCACGATATGATACATATCGTGATACATGGGTCACGATACAATATATCACGATATATTGCGATACAATAAATATTGTGGCATATGGCAATAGTTTGTATTAGAATGTGTGTCACATTATATTGACAACTTGATAAAGTCGGCAGACAAATAAAAATTCCAATTCCAATTTATTTTCCATCCATTCCAGTTCATTAAAACTGTGCAAACAAACACAGTGTGATTGTACAGAGAACTATATATATATATATATATATATATATATATATATATATATATATATATATATATATATATATATATATTGCAAAGCTTACAAATGGCATTTTTTTTGTCTAATTCAGTACTCCCTGGTATATCGTTAACACCAAAGTGCAGGCACACGTCAGCTCTAAAAGCTGGAGGCACCTTTATATTTTCCGCCATGCTCACTCTTGCTTACTTCTGGTACCATACTGCTTGGCGTTTTGTTGAGTTAGCGACATCTACAGGAGCGGAGGAGGAGGTCGTTTGGCACAACTTGAATCGATACTTGAGGTTGGACTATCGATACACTATCATAAAAGAAAATATTGCAATAGTTAGATATATCAATATTTTTGCACAGCCCTAATATTAATTGATGTGCTTAATAAAAATAAGCATGACTGATACAGGCGACACAGTGGCTCAGTGGCCTCACAGCAAGAAGGTCGCTGGATTAAGTCCTGGCTGGGTCGATTGGCATTTCTGTGTGGAGTTTGCATGTTCTCACCCTGTTCGTGTCAACCAGGTTTCCTCTAGGTGCTCTGGATTCCAAAAGACATGCGCTATAGATAAATTGAATAAACTAAATTGGCCGTAGTGTATGTGTGTGAATGAGTGTGTATGAATGTGTAGCTGTGGTGACCCCTGATGAGTAAATGGACTCAGCCGAAGGAAAATGAAATGACTGATACAAATGTAGAGTCAAAACCCTAAGATCCCTGCAGTGAGAGTTATCTATCGTAAATGAGCAAAAATAATAAATGTCATTGGTGGTTCATTCTGCTGTGGTGACCCTTGATATATCAGGGACTAAGCTGAAGGAAAATGAATGAATGAACAAATGTCATATTGTTAAATGTATAACATCAAAATAATTGATAAGGGCAGTGATTTTGGTGGATTATAGGGGGAAATTTGTATAACGACATGGTATGACCTGGGTATGTTAAGGTGTTATGTGTCCTCGTAATTCAAAACTGTTAAACATTCTACCTAGCAGGTTTTACATTCAAAATTTGCCACAGGTTTTCTACGGAGGTTTAGGGTTAGGGTAAAGTGTAATAAGCAGTATTTATAGACCATTTCAATATGTCATTGGCCCTTGAATATTTTCTACTTCATAATTGTAACAAGAGGAAATTCAATCCTATTTTCACGTTAAAACAGCTATCATAACATTATTTGTCAATATCTGGACCTTTTTGGATTCTCGGAAGCTATGGAAATTAAAAATGTAAAACAGGAAATATATTAGGACCACTGCTATTGTTTACATCTCTCAAAATGGTCTATATTATATTATTACACCAATACAGACTCCTCATAAAACACCAAAACAATGTGTGTGTGTGTGTGTGTGTGTGTGTGTGTGTGTGTGTGTGTGTGTGTGTGTGTGTGTGTGTGTGTGTGTGTGTGTGTGTGTGTGTGTGTGTGTGTGTGTGTGTGTGTGTGTGTGTGTGTGTGTGTGTGTGGTATTATTATGTTAATGCTGTGCAAAATAGGAAAGTGATGTTTAAATACTGAGAAGAAAACTTGATGGTGATGGGTGATGGAGAAGACATGGGTGTGTTTTCTGGTGATATACATAGTTTGGGCTTTGTTTTGGTTGAGTTTAAACGTTAAAGAGTGTTATTTTTTTTTTCCCATAGAGATGTATTCTGCAATTAGGTTGGTTAATTGAGTGATGTGACATGACTTCCTAGCTTTCCAATTTTAGAGGACTACCTCCTTGGCGACAGTTGGAGAAATGAGTTAATGATTTTTACATTTTAATTCAAATAAAAATAAATGATATTTTAAATACAATGTCAAGTTAGGGGCGACACGGTGGCTTGGGGGTTAGCACTGTAGCCCCAAAGCAAAAAGGTAGCGGGTCCAAAGACATGCGTATAGGTGAAATTAATAAACTTAATTGTCCATAGTTTATGCGTGTGAATGAGTGTGTATGGATATTTCCCAGTACTGGGTTGCAGCTGGAAGGGCATTCGCTGTGTAAAACATATGCTGGATAAGTTGGTGGTTCACTCCGCTGTGGTGACCTTAGATGAATAAAGGGATTTAAGCCAAAGGAAAATGAATGAATGAATGAATGAATATCAAGTTAGTGAACCAGAGTGTAGTGTTGAAAGTGATAAATGTCGAGTTAAAATGGAACCAAAACCAAAAAATATTAGTGTTTCCCACTATAAAAAATAAATAAAGTCAGTTGATCTATTTTAATTGCATCGGTAATGATGATTTGTTATTAATTACTTGGATGTTTGCATTAGACTCAATGCGATGATTCATGGTCCAATTAACTGTGGCTTTGGGAAACAGCCGTTGGAGAGCTGGAAGTTTTTCTTCTTGTCTGTGGCCTGAGAATAGGGTGATCAGAGTGAGAAAGAGCTGATTATTGTCTGGGTCTGAAGAGAAGTGGCTCGCTGTAGTGTGAGAAGCTGACGGATCCTCGACAAGCTAAAACAAAGCTCTCTCTTACTCAGCCGTGCTTCAGCAAACCTCTCCACTTACACCCTTTCCCACTAAATGAGTCAAATCCAGAGAGAGAGAAAGAGAGAGAGGGAGCTGACAGCCAAACGGTTTTGTTTTTATTTCACAAATTAAGATTAAATATCGCTGCTGAAATATAAAAATAAAATAAAGTAAAATGTCTTGATCACTATTGTTTTTTAATAATTAAATATTATTATTGTACTATTTTGTTGGTACTGTATAAGCATAACATCAAAGTAATTTCTATTTGTTTGTTAAATACAGCATTATAATAATATATCTATTATAATAATATATAAGTGTTTAGTAGGCGACACGGTGGCTCAGTGGTTAGCACTGTCGCCTCACAGCAAGAAGGTTGCTGGTTCGAGTCCTAGCTGGGTCAGTTGGCATTTCTGTATGGAGTTTGCATGTTCTCCCAATGTTGGCGTGGGTTTCCTCCGGGTGCTCCGGTTTCCCTCAAAGTCCAAAGACATGCGTTATAGGTGAATTGAATAAACTAAATTGGCCTAGTGTATATGAGTGCATGTGAATGAGTGTGTATGCATGTTTCCCAGTACTGGGTTGCAGCTGGAAGGGGATCAGCTGTGTAAAACATATGCAAGATAAGTTGGCGGTTCATTCCGCTGTGGCGACCCCTGATGAATAAAGAGACTAAGTCGAAGGAAAATGTATCACTGCTGAAATATGTATTAAAAATATCACTGTTTTTTTTATAAATAAAATAATATAGTTGTAATATTTTGTTGTTACTGTAAATGCATAACATCTAAGTAATTTCTATGTATTTGTTAAATACAGCATCATAATAATATATCTATTATAATAATATATGAATGTTTAGTAGCCTAAAATGGGGCAGAAAAAAAATAGTTCCTATTCAAATATTTCATTTAGTTCTTGTTTTTAAAGGAACCCCTAATATGTACAGTTGGAGTCAAAATTGTTAGCCCTCCTGTTGTCTTCCTCTGAATTTTTCAGAGTATTTCCTGTAATATTTTTTCTTCTGGAGAAAGTCGTATTAGTTTTATTTCGGTTAGAATAAAAGCTGATTTAATTTTTTTTATTATTTAATTTAAGGTCAACATTATTAGCCCCCTTAAGCTGTTTTTTTCTTCTTCTTTTATTAATTGTCTACAGAACAAACCTTGCCTAACCTAATTACCCTAGTTAATTACCCTAATTACCCTAGTTAAGCCTTTGTATGTCACTTTAAGCTGAATACTAGTATCTTGAAAAATATCTAGTAAAATGTCATCATGGCAAAGATAAAATAAATCAGTTATTAGAAATGAGTTATTAAAACTATTATTTTTAGAAATGTGTTGATTATGTGTTGAATGTCAGTTGAATTTGCGAATAAGTGAACAAAAATGAATATACGTCAACAAGATGTAACTTCGGCAGTAGCAAGACATTTCATAGATTTCGGACATGACGTTAAACTACTAGAATGTATAGGAATTGAGGAATCATTTGAGTCACATAGCAGAGGTAATCAGAATAAAAGATTATTGCAAAGAGAAGCGTTCTGGATTCAGAAATTAAAATAACTTACAACAAGAGGAAGAAATGAGGAATTTGACCTTTCTGTGTTTCTTTAATGGTTTGTTGTTCATATATAATATTGTGAATCATAGATTTTGAGTATGTAATGACACAAATAATGAGATGAAAATGTATTTTTAATGTTTTGGACTGTCGGAGTTTCATTGCATTGACATAGACTTGAATAAGTAAATGATGATAATTGATGTTTTCCTGTGCAATGGAGATAATGCTTTTAAAGGTGAGGGCAAATATTTCTTGTGAGGTTAATTACAGTATATTGAAACGAAAATTAGATTGTTTTTAGCTATTGCGTGGTCATCTAACTGATGACGTAATGTGATTGACTTTGGGATAAAAGGGTGGAGTGAGAGGATTGTGTCATGCACTGAGGAAGGCATTGTGCTGAAACGTCTGTGTTTTGTATCACCTAAGAATGTAAAATAAAAGCTATGCAAAGAAATTATTTATTAAGTGCAAATCATGACCTTCTGAATAATATTATTAATTAGGTTAACCGCGAGCGCGCAGTGCAAACTTATTTACTAGAAATGTGTTGATAAAATCTCCTTTCCGTTAAACAGAAATTGGGGCTGCAATAATTCTGACATCAGCTGTATATATGCCACATGTAAAATAAGTAATATTTATCAAATATAAAATTCAGTTCAAATGTGCTTTTTGTAATGAATGAGCTAAAAATAGTGCAGAATAGCATAGGTAATTCTTATTCAATAACAAATATTAGATTTAAAAATCTCTAAATCCCAAACATCCATGTTTATTGTTCTTTTGAACGGCTTTTCAATGGACCCAGACGTTTTGGACCCTATTATATAAACCCAGATCTTATTTCCTCCGTCTCTTTCATGTCTTTCTTTATCCTCAGCTTTTCTAGGCCAAAACGTTACGCCAGGAAAACTCAAACATGGCTTTTAGATGACAGACGGCGAGTTTATTCCCCAGTCTCTTCCCTGTGTCCCTTCATATCTCCATATCTCCATATCTCGCTCTGTACATTGCAGATTCAGCCGACTTAATCGCTCCAATTGAAAGTGCCTGTGAGCAGTGCAGAGATAAAAGAGAGGGCCAGTTGACTCTCATCCCCCAGGAGAACTGGCCCCTAATCCTATTTTCTGTACTTTTATGAAATGAGAATAACAATATTCTGATGGATAAAGCGCTGGCGATGTTCATCTCTGGCTTTCTTTTAAATCGGGTGGCTTGAACTCGGACTTGTGTGTGGCTGAAAGGTAAACGTATCTGCAATCGCTATCACTGCAGTAAACGACTATGTGTGTTATCGCTGTCGTTTCTGGTTACACAACATTTTCATGTGACGCCTTTAAAAGTTTGCATATGAAAGCCTTATCTTCATAACCGTTTTCAACTCTTGAACAGTATTTTTCCCATGTTGCTGTTTTTATTTTGGACCACTGCAAACAGACACAATACTAGTTTTCAGAAATGTTAGATGCAATTTAAGGATAAGAACACTATTATCTGTTATATACTAAGGCTCTGTGATTTGGAAAAAAATATCTAATTGTGATTTATTTTTTTTAACAGATATTGCGATTGCGATTTGATTTATGATTTATTTTGTTGTCAAACTTCAGCTCAATAATCTGTAAGCCATGGCAACAATTCTGCGACAGCTCTTAAAAATGGCCTGTTTTTGTTCGGTGTCTGTAACTTGGAAACCAAAATATTCCCTTATTACAAATGCTGATTTTCTTTTATATTAATTTGTCTATTAATGCTTCTGAAGTGGCAGGCACCATAATCCCACTTGTCAGCACTTTCCTGTTTGTTTTCTTTTTTTATTGTGGGCGTAGTTCGGTTGCTCAATCCTGATTGGGCAGATCGAAAGTTGCTCACTCAATTGGCTATTAAAACTGTCACACACATAGCCACCAGTCATGTATTTGCTCTGCGCGGGGAAAATGAAATAGTACATATATTTCATATTGCAGCCTCTTGCAATTGTGATTCAATTTCGATTAATCGCACAGCCCTGTTATATACTATTATATTTATTTTAGATTCTCACTGATAGACCGACCGACCGACCGATTTTAACTAAATGAATGGTGCTTGTTCCACAGCTTTTAGGAGTATAAAACATTTTTACAATTTATGGTTATTTAATGAATGTTTAAGATCAAGTAGATGGGGAAAATTGAGATTATTAGAGTATCCTAAAAAAATATTTGTAATTTAATGTTACTTGCTGTATTATGTGGTTTATTAATAGCAATTTTGAATGAAAATTGATTTTGCACCAATTTATTTGGTGGACCGACCGACGGACCTACATACAAACAGACAGAGAGATATAGATATGATAGATAGAGAGAGAGAGAGAGAGAGAGAGAGAGAGAGAGAGAGAGAGAGAGAGAGAGAAAGAGAGAGAGAGAGAGAGAGAGAGAGAGAGAGACCGACCGACCGACCATTGGTTACTTAACAGAATCATTCATTCATTCATTTCCTTTTCGGTTTAGTCCCTTTATTAATCCGGGGTCGCCACAGCTGAATAAACCGCCAACTTATACAGCACGTGTTTTACGCAACCTTCCAGCCGCAACCCATCTCTGGGAAACATCCATACACACTCACTCACACCCATACACTACGGACAATTTTAGCATACCCAATTCACCTGTACCGCATGTCTTTGGACTGTGGGGGAAACCGGAGCACCCGGAGGAAACCCACGCGAACGCAGGGAGAAAATGCAAACTCCACACAGAAACGCCAACTGACCCAGCCGAGGCTCGAACCAGCGACCTTCTTGCTGTAAGGCGACAGCACTACCTACTGCGCCACTGCGTCGCCTTAATAGAACCAAATAGATACAATAAATAAATGTAAATGAATGAATGAAGGAAAGAAGGAAGGAAAGAAGAAAGGAATGAAGGAAGGAAGAATCGAACGAACGGACGAATGAATGAACGAATACAATTGAAAATGAACTAGTACCTTGTATAAGAAAATGTAATGTTTAATGCAATTAATTAAAATTACTTTGATGTGAAAATTTATTTTATGTCCATTAATTTGTGAGTGTATGCTGATGTTATTGTTGTATCCCTATTTTTCATTGAAAAAATTGCTGCAATTGTGTTTTTTTTTTTTTAAACATATTTTATTACGTTTTTTACTAACACAAAGTTTATTAGTCTGGTACATTCAACATAGATGGCTATTGGAAACTATATATGCAGTTGAAATAAATAAACTGTTATTGTAGGCCAATAGTATATAGTAATAAATCTGGTTACACTTTATTTTGATGGTCCGTTTGTTGAATTTAAGCTGCATTGCATCTACATTCCAACTAATTCTCATTAGATTATAAGTAGACTGCTAGGTTGGGGTTAGGGTTAGGCTTAGTGTAAGTTAACATACTGTATACATGAAAAGTTTCTTATGGTCAGTTAAATGTCTGTTGAAGAAGCAGTATCAACAGATAATAAGCAGACAGTCTACTAATACTCAACTGGACCATCAAAATAAAGTGTTACCATAAATATGTATCTTTTGTAACATTATAAATGAGTTTATTGACACTTTTGATCAGTTTAATGTGTCTTTGATGAATAAAAGTATTGTAAGCCTTATAATCACATCTATTTTTAACGCAGAAAATCCATATTTTCTCCATGTACACTCAAATAATTATTATTTTTGCTGCTTGTTCAAAGCTACTTTTTTAAAATGAGCTAAAACAACACAATTCTTGAGATTTGGATCTATTTTATGTTCAATTCACTTACATTTGTTATGTTAACTTAATCGGTTTGTGTTGGGAAAACATGAATAAAGTGTGTGGAACCCTGCAGTTTTTACAGTGTATGTTGCGTTTTTTATTGAATTTATTTTATTTTATTTAAGCATTGCAAACAGTCGCTGTGCCAGTCGCTGTTTTCAGTAATGCAGTGGAGCATATTTGACATTTTTAATGGTTCTGGGACGCAAAAGCCTTCAGTGTCAGATTTCACTAGCGTCATTATTCCATAATAACTCTGCGTCATATTAACGTAGTAGTCAGAGTCAGTGAAGACAATTAAAGTGAGCTGTTAAAGCCTGTCAACACTAATGGACCAGATACTGACTCCACATTTCCAGTACATTTATGTTACTTATTATTATTATTCTTATTAGCAGTAGCTTTTTTATGAGAAACAGAGCTTATTAAACTGCCTGACTTTACAAAGACCCCACAGTGATGTATGATCAACTGGAATATGCACTCGAGTTTAACCCTAAATGCAAGATTTATGTATTTGTGTATGCACATAAAACTTCCATCCATTTAGATTATGCCGTTTTATCACAGTCATGAATTCAGTTTTATGCATGTTTGTCGATCATACATTTTTATGTTTATTTATGATCATTATCAGTTTTTTTCAGTCTGATACATTTTAACTAAATGAATGGTGCTTGTTAGGGTTAGGTGCTTGTTCCACAGCTTTTAGGAGTATGAAACATTTTTACAATTTATGGTTATTTAATGAATGTTTAGAACCAAATAGATGGGGAAAATTGAGATTATTGGAGCATCTTGTAGAAGAATATTTGTAATTTAATGTTACTTGCTGTATTATGTGGTTTATTAATAGCAAATCTGAATGAAAACTTGATTCTGCACCAATTTATTTTTAAGGTAGTATGCTGTTTATAATAATAATAATAATAATAATAATAATTATTATTATTATTATTATTATTATTATTATTTTTTTTTAATTTACTTATTTTTAATATAGTAATTGTATCCGTTTCTTAAATATTTTATTAATGCGTTATGCTTTTATAAATACATAAAGTTTATTAGTTTGTTAAAATGTATGTAATTTTAATAAATAATATACAATTTTATATATTATATTATATGCAATTTAAATAAAAGATTTCTAAATGTAGGCCAATATATAGGAAATACATTTCAGTTCACACAAAAAAAAAGGAAAAAAAAGGGGGAAAAGACTACTAAATAAATAAATAAATAAATAAATAAATAAATAAATAAATAAATTAATTAATTAATAAACAATTAAAAACAATAGATAATAAATATGTAATCATGAAAAAATCATTTATTGTAAATATTTAGAAACATTTTAACTCTTTATTGTCACTTTTGATCAGTTAAAAAAGTCATTTTAATAACTTTTATGTGATACTTTTTTATAATACAAAAATAATCGTATAAAAGTGAGCATTTTTCGAATGCAGCTCAGGTCAGCTTATAGAGCTCTTTAAAGAACTGCACAAGTGCTCCTATAAATATGGTGGTCTCTAGATAACATACCTTGTGTCATTAGGTAATTATTGAGGCTACTTGCTGAAATTGCTCCATTAAATGGATAATGTTTTCTAATTTAGGATCAAAGCCAGACTCTCCTGCAGGCCCAAGCTGGACATTATATTGTGGCTACCTTAAAACTGTAGCAGCGTCAAATAAAACGCCGCCTGTGTGCAAGATCAATCATCTCTCTTCGTCTTTCTTTCTCTACATCCACAAGTTGGAGAGGCCAAAAGTGGAAAGTACTGAAAGGAACAGAAAGATCCTTTGAAGTCTGATTAAAGTCTGGAGAACGGCCAGATTCAAAACCCCACAACTTAGATTAAATATTGAGGGTTTTTTTTCTTTCTCTCCCTCTCTTTTTTTTTGGGAGGGTGTGGGGGGAGGCAATACATAAAAATGCAGACCAACACACGCATAACAAAGATGTTTTTGCATTTCCGGTCAACTGAAGTCTCCGACCATATGGAACTAATCAGTTTCTGATGCAGTGAATCAGTCTTAATGGCGCTGTCTCTAAAAGTGGTCCGACTAACACAAGCATCATTAATCAAAGCACACATCTTTAAAAAAGAAGCTGCTCTTGTCTGCTCTTTGTTTATTGGCCTGAATTACTGTAATCCCTCACTATTAAAGTAGAGAAATAGCCTTTCAAATCTATAATCACAACTTTTTATTTTTTTAGGCTGTTACTTTTATTGCCTATATCCACCTGAACCACAAGAATTATTCATTCATTCATTCATTCATTTTCTTTTCGGCTTAGTCCCTTTATTAATCAGGTGTCACCACAGCAGAATGAACCGGCAACTTACCCAGCATATGTTTTATGCATCGGATGCCCTTCCAGCTGCAACCCAACACTGGGAAACACCCATACACTTTCACACACATACACTAAGGGCAATTTTAGCTCATTCAATTTACCTATAGCGCATGTCTTTGGACTGTGGGGGGACCCGGAGCACCCTGAGGAAACCCACACGAACACGGGGAGAACATGCAAACTCCACACAGAAATGCCAACTTACCCAGCCGGGGCTCGAACCAGCGACTTTTTTGCTGTGAGGCGATCGTGCTACCCACTGCGCCACCAAGACGCCAAAAGGATTATTATCATTTTTAATCTATTTTGAGTGCAATAAAAATTATTAAAAAAAATCTATTTCATTCATTCATTCATTTTCTTGTCGGCTTTGTCCCTTGCGGGGTCGCCACAGTGGAATGAACCACCAACTTATCCAGCACGTTTTTACGCAGCGGATGCCCTTCCAGCCGCAACCCATCTCTGGGAATAAAATCAATTTCATTTATTTATTTATTTATTTATTTGTTTGTTTGTTTGTTTATTTATGTAATTTTATTTTATATTCTTTTATTCTTTATTTATTTATTCATTTATTCATTTATGTATTTATTTATTTATTTGTTTATATGTTTGCTTGTTTATTAATTTATTTGTTTATTGATTTATTGTGGATATACTGATTTGCTGTCCTATTGTAAGTAATAATTGTTGGTCCCGGTTACTGGTCATTAATAATGGTTCTTATTCTGCCCAATAAATCGTTTCAGCATCAATATCGCATTGTGCGTGTCTGCAATAGTCACATCGCAGGATATGGAATGTTGAGTTTATATGCTGGGATTAAGTTTGAGCAAGAGAAATATTTTCGGAAACATGTGATTTGTGGAGTTTAATCATATTAAAAGTTTATCATCTCTGCATGTGTTTCTAAAACCTGTAACTTTGCATTCAGGCACAAAAATTTTTTACCTTTTGTAAGTTTAATTTAATTTTAATTTATTTTATTTACAATGAAGATTATACAGTGGTTTTACATATGATTGTTCAATTTCTGTACCTGAATACTGTTTGGCTCCTCAGAAAAGCATAAAGCACTGTAAATGTTATTTTCCCCCTTGTTTATTGTGTTTATCTTAGCTTATAAATTGTTTAATACATTGTATGGATGATTTACACCCAGAATGATCCCAAATCAGTCTAAATTAATGAATTCTTTCTAAATAGAGCTATTCAAGCTATCTGGTGAAATTATATTCATACTGCAATATATATTGCAGAAAAACAAAATATTGCAATGTCATATATTTTTCAATATCATGCAGCCCATGTTCTTATTAATGTGGATTCACTTTCTTTTTTCTATTATCTTTCTTTTTACCGTGATTTACTTTTACTTTTCACAATGCTTTGATAAATAGAAAGTTTTAAAGAGGAGCAATTATTATTGTTATTGTATAATTATTGCTGACAGTTTTATATACATTATATTATTATACTATAATACTATAAATATTTGTATTTAATTATTTAATTAACTGTACTTTTCAGTAGTAAAGTTTTACATTTCTATTCATCAATAATAATAATAATAATAATAATAATAATAATAATAATAATACATTTTTGTGAGCATCAAATTGCCCTATTAAAATTATTTTTTAAATGATTATGTGACACTGAAGACTCAACAAATATTTCACAATTTTACTTTATCAAATACATGCAAGCCTTGCTAAAAACTGCTTTAAAAAACATTCATGGACACATCTTAGTGATCCCTAATGTTTTGTTTATTGGCCTGAATTACTGTAATCCCTCACTATTAAACCAGACCAATAGACTTTCCAATCTGTGACCCCTCCCCCTCTGCCAGACCACCATCACTGCAGCTCCTGTGGTTTTAAACACACACAAGGCTCTCTGGTAACAGTGAACAAAGCCTCAATAAAGGACACAACAAGCCATAGATCAGCCCACTGTATTTGGGTAACAACTTAACAGGTGCTACTATTTTTTCCTTCCCATTACATGAGGATTCAATAGCTTTACTGTAATTGGCGATTTTAGGTAAGGCTGATGGCAAGTGTGGGACCACTGTTTGCTGAATACATTGTGACCAAGGCACAATGATGCTCAGAATAAAGCTTTGGCCATTGTGTTCTTGCTTTGTTTTTTTAAGGGAACTAAATCCACATTGTCGGCAGTTAATTGGAGGATGCTGCCTTTCTATTATGTAAGTGGGAAAAATTTTCACTTCATTTAATTGGAGCCACTTCTTCCGTTAGCTGGGGGTAAAGAAGTAAGAAAGGGCTTTCAGAGTTTTTTACACTGGTGTGAAGAGATGTTGTGTTTGACATTTCTATCTGTGACATTCAGACTGGGTGGCCAAAGTTTCCTGCAGCCTCATCCAAACATAGAAGAAAGAGTGCTATAGTGTTGTCATATTGTTGACTTATTTATTGTTTTTATTTTGACATAAAATAATAATAATTATGATATTTTGAAAGTCAGAATCATGAGAGATGTTTGCCAGAGTAGTCCGGCTTTTGGGGCTTCACTGTAAAAAACTGATTAGTTACTTCACGTTTGTCTGTTTGTCTTAAAAGCAACAAGTTGACTTTTGCATAAAAAAACGTGAGTAAATCTGTTGTTTTAAAAGCGACAAGTTGATTTAAAAAAAAATAAAAAGTAAACCTGTTGTCTTAAAAGCGACAAGTTGACTTTACTTAAAAAAAAAAGAGTAAACCTGTTGTCTCAAAAGCAACAAGTTGACTTTACTTTAAAATGTTAGTAAACCTGTTGCCTTAAAAGTGACAAGTTGACTTTACTTAAAGTTAGTAAAATCTTTTGAACTGTTAAGTTGACTTAACAATTACATGATAATTTTAAGGAAATTGATTTACTCACTTTTTTGAGTATAGTCAACTAAGTGCTTTTTACAGTGAAAAAAAAAAACATGGTGAATTTACTGGAAGAGTTTACCAAATATATTTATATTTGCAATAAAATATTTAAAAACATTATACATGTCTTTGTTGTCGCTTTGAATCAATTTAATGTGCTCCTGATAAAAGTATTTTTAAGAAAAAGATTAAAAATTAAGATTAAAAATGTGTAATCATAAAAATAAAGTAAATGTTTCTTGAACGTTAAATATGAATTTTACACTGATTTCAAAAGGATCATTATGATCATGATTTCAGAAAATTCAGCCTTAAATCACAAATAAATTATAGTATAAAATATAAAAAATACAATTAATATTCCACAATATTACAGTGTTTGTTTGTTTCTTCATTCTTTCTTTTTTTAATCAGATATATGCAGCCATGATTGAGTAGTTGTTTGGAACCGTACTGATTTGGCTGATATTTGATGTTTTCATCTGTCAGCGAGGGTTTGTGGTGCTGGATTTAACCTGTTTACAGTCTGTGATGTTTCTGAAAGAGAAAACACACCTGTCTGGACCACGTGGAAACCCCGCTCTGTCTTTTCCACAGATGGAGAGGAAAGGTCAGCAAAAACAGACAAAGCAACACAAAGGCGGCGGTTTGTGTTTTTTGTTTTGTTTTAACAGCATGTGAAAGTGGGCACCCGCTCGTCTTTAAAGCAGAGGGAAAAACTTGCTCTACATTTTCGCAATTTCTGGTTTTTCCTCTGCACTGTCAGGGAAGAAAAATCACATTCCTCTCCCACAAAGAAAGTAAAAGGAAGCAGTTCTATAAATAAACCAGCAGAAAAAAACGTAGCAAGGCGACAGAAGAGCAAACAACTGAGCTTTCCCCTGAGTCTCCAATGGCTCTTTTGCAGAGATCTGCACAGGTACTTTCCACAATGATGTTAATACAGTACAGTTGTGTCAAATGCTCTTGTTTGGTACAATTTACAAATCCAAACAAGAGGCTAAATTGATTTTTTTTTTGTTTTATGAATGAATGAATGAATGAATGAATGAATGAATGAATGAATGAATGAATGAATTAATTAATTAATTAATTAATTAATTAATTAATGAAAAGAAGATATTTTTCATTTTTGTTTAGTTAAACCTAAAACTAAATACTACTACTACTAATAATAATAACAATATATGATAACAATAGTAATAATTATTATAATAATAATAATAATAATAATAATAATAATAATAATAATGCTTGTTTTTATTATAAAATAGTTTTAAACCTGTCTATAGTGGATGAATGAATGAATGAATGAATGAATGAATGAATGAACAGAAGATATCTCTTATGTTCATTTAGTTAAACCTAAAACTAAAATTATTTGATTTACAACAATCAGAGTTGTACTTAAAAAAAGTAAATTAATTTAAGTAAACATAAAAATAAGTATTATTATAATTTAATACAACTATTAATACAATTCTGTTGATGTTACTACTATTACTACTACTACAACTAATAATAATAATAATAATAATAATATTGCTTGTTTTTATTATAATTTTTTTAAACTTGTTTATCGCGAATGAATGAATGAATGAATGAACAGAAGATATTTCTTATGTTCATTTAGTTAAACCTGAAACTAAAATATTTACAACAGTCAGATTATTATAATTTAATACAAATACTAATAAGATTCTGTTGTTGTTTCTACAGCTACTACTAGTGCTACTACCACTAATAATAATAAGAAGAAGAAGAAGAAGAAGAAGAAGAAGAAGAAGAATAAGAAGAAGAAGAAGAAGAAGAATAGTAAATGTTAATAACAATAAAATAATAATAATAATAATAATGCTTGTTTTTGTTATAAACAAGTTTTAAGTCTGTCTATAGCGAATGAATGAACAAACGAATGACCAAGGAAATAGATCTCATTTTCATTTAGTTCAACTTAAAACTAAATTAACTATAAAGTAAATGTATAAAAACTATAGAGACACATGAAACATAAAAAAAAAAAAAAAAATGACAAAACAACTAATATATACAACTAACATATCTGCATAACATACAGTATAATAAAAACAAACGACAAGCACAGTTAAATACAGAGAGAAAAGATGCAAATAAACAATGATTTATGATTTTCTGGGAGTCAGTATTCAGAAGCGAAAATTAAATGTATTAAATTAACTGTATAATAATAATAATAATAAAAATAATGCTGTATCGATTTAATTGATCTTTAAGCTACAAACGTTTAATTTATTGTCCCCAAATTGCTTAAATTTGCACCAAATTCTTAAAGTCAAACCTTAAAAACACATGCAAATAATCAATTTTTACTCTAAGATTAAAATTTGAAATTTATCCACTATGTTAACTGTAATATCTGCTCAACTATTATAATCCTGACTACATTCCAGATCTTGCACATTGTGATATCAATGCTAAAATGATATATTGTGCAGCACTAATAAAAATATAACCAAAATACTACTGCTGTTTTTCCACTCCTGCTGCTTTCCAGCCTATTACTCCGTCCATTATAAAATAGATCTGTTAAAATATTTTAGTTTCAACCCAACACATCATTAAGCCAAAAACTCGACAAATGTGACACACGTGCACAGAGTCACACATACAAACAAAAGCACCTGTGCCCCTCTGTCCTCCTGTTTACATGTGTTCCTGCCTGCTGTTCTGGGGTTGGAGTGTTTCATTTCCTGCAGCAGACGGGCGAAATCAGAGGGGACGTACTGTGGTAGTGTGCGACTGAATTGAGATACGTGTCAGCGGTGCCCGAGAGCAGCTGCCGAAACCTAGCACACTCAAGAGCAAACTCATCGCCTTCACGGATCACACTTAAAACGTGTGAGAGAGCAATGGCGTGCATGTTCATTTGAAGCGTTTGTGTTTGTGTGTGTGTCTGAATGTGAAATGCAGCTGTACAGTGCCAAATCCTTTAACCCTGTCTGCTGCCTGTGTGACAAGAACAAATCTGTGTGCCCGACTGAGTGTGCCAACTGTGTACTTCTTCATAGCCGCCTTGTTAAGCTTGTCAGACTGTGCGAGTAAAGGAATCAGACATATGAACACTTTTTGGTGGGGAAGGATCTTTGCATAATACTGTATCTGATTGTTTCGGAATCCTGATTCTGATTAATCTTATACAGCATATCTAAATTAAATTAAGTTTAAAACCTATTAACTTGGTGCGCAATATATATCGTTTCAGCATCGATATCGCATTGTGCAAATCTGCAATAGTTACATCGCAGGATCTCAAGAGATTTCAAGTTAATTTAAACCATTTGGAAACAAGACATTATAAAGTTTTCTGCTTTAACAATTAGATTAGATTTGAATAATTTGGTTTATATATTTATACAGTGAAGACACTGTTATTTTACATTTGATTATTGAAGTTCTATATCTCAAAACTGTTATAGACTCCATCGAAAACCATAGTGTTGTTTGTTTCATTTTTATCTCTGTTCTATTGCTTTCATCTGTGCTTTAATTGATATTATTTGGTGTATTTTGTATCATTTTGTATATTTTATGCAGATGCACTTCAAACAAAATCTTCACAATCAATGTAAAATTGTGAATCTTTTACAAATAATCATCTTGTGTAACTATATTCATATTGCAATACAGCGGTTCCTCATTATTCACTGGAGTTACATTCTAAAAATAACCCACAATATGTGAAATCCGTGAAGTAGTCGGCTTTATTTTTTACAATTATTATAGATGTTTTAAGGCTGTAAAACCCCTCACTACACACTTTATACACTTTAATCAGACATGCATTACCGTATTCACACTTTTATCTCTTGTTTAAACACTCTCAAAGTTCAAACCTCTGTAGAAAAATAAGTCCAGTATTATAGAGTGAAACCAAAGATCAAAACCATTTGATCTTCATTTATTTATTCTGTAATGGCGTGCTACAGCCGCGTACTTCTACCTTTTTTTAGCATGTCCAGAAGTTCAACTTTTGTGCGATGGTTAGCATCTTCCTCTGCCTTTCAGGTGCTACCGCGGGTGCCTTTGACGGTGCAGAATGTTTCGCCGACATTGTGGGGAGAAAACTTGCAAACAGTACAGTACAGCACTTCAGAGTCACACTACACTAGTGATCGAAGATTTATGTAAATTTGGCAAGCTGAACGTATTCTGTACTATACCGGAAAATCCACGAAACTGCGAGATTGCAAAAGGTGAACCGCATTATAGAGCGGGACCACTTTATATATATATATATATATATATATATATATATATATATATATATATATATATATATATATATATATATATATATATATATATATATATTGCAGAAAAATAAAATATTGTAATGCCTTTTTTTCCCCAATATCACGCAGCCCTACTATTAACCCTTTATCGGGTGCAAGAACTATATATGGTAACTTCATTGACATTAATTATTACAATACATGTATATATTCATAAAAGTTCAAAAGTCTTATAATAAGCTCCAGTAACGCTCTGGGGCTTTTACAATAAGTACCCTAAAAAGGGTAAATATACTAATTACAACATACACATCTGAATGTATAAAAGAAAAGTAATGTAAATGTAAAATCAATGGAATATCTGAAATGGTATAATATAACACATGGAATACACAATATAAAAATAGAGTTTAAAAAATAGTTAAATATATTTTATTAATCATTTTAAAAAATAATAAATAAACAAACAAATAAATATATATATATATATATATATATATATATATATATATATATATATATATATATATATATATATATATATATACACATATATATATATATATATATATATATATATATATATATATATATATAGATAGATAGATAGATAGATAGATAGATAGATAGATAGATAGATAGATAGATAGATAGATAGATAGATAGATAGATAGATAGATAGATAGATAGATAGATAGATAGATAGATAGATATAGATATAGATATATAGAAGATAAAACACCCACTAAAAGCAGGGAAAATGTAAATAAATTAAATAAACTTTCTTCATAGACAGAAACAACTATAAACTACAATAGAAATTATTTTAGAAATGCACCAATACTGTCAAGCTGGGCTTTTGTAAAGCATTATACTGTACACTGAAAAAAAATGTTGTCTGCAAAATTGTTTAAAACAATTTATGTTGAATTTAAACAAACAAATTACATTTAGTAATGTTCAATTGAATTTGTTTGTTTAAATTCAGCCCAAACTAATTGATTACACCCACGTAACTTAAAAGAAAATGTAGTAAATCCAAGGAATCATCTTTGAATCATTTTTGTCAGTGTAGCTAATACTACATTTTTAGGCTCTCGTCTAATAAACTGAAATAAAGCCTTAAAACGATGATCTTAAATGATACACTACATGAAAATATCCCTCTTTTTATGTTATCAAATTGTTTTAACATTTTTGATTAAGGTGGACTTGTCATAATGTTATGAAACAGCCTAAGATTTATTTTATTAGAGACATGGTCTTTTTATATATATGATTAAAGGGCAGAAGATGATGGAAAAGTTCTCCTTTTCCTCATTATTCTGTTGTTCATTGTCTCATCAACGCAGCGTCTCCTGTGGAGAAGGAAACTAATTATGTCTTCATCCCTTCCTGTTCACACCTCCTCTATTCTCTCCATTAGCCAAAGAGATTCTAATGAGTTTTAGTCCACATACTTTTGGCATGGGAATAAGTGCAGAAGAAGAAACGTTTACTAGAATAAAATGGAAGCGATTGGCACCTGCATACATTTATCAACTTTTTTTTGACAACTTCAAACTGTTTCCTAAGTGTAACTTGATTTTTATTTTTATTCATCTCTCACACCTGCTGGTTTCTGTAAGCTATATGTGAGACTAACACACACACACATACACACATGCGCACGCTCGACCATATTGCTCTGATGCCTTTTCATCAAAGCTGCAGGACGATATGAGGGCCATCTGCTCTCCTGGCTTTTAATGTTTATAGTATAAAACAACAATAAAAAGAGTAGCGCATCCACAGACTGACTGAGAGGGATCTATCTGGCAGACAGATGGGGAACACAGCTGGACTGGACACAATTAAAAAGGGCTAACAGGAGGCAGAGAGGATGTTGGGATGGCAGATAGTGACCATCGGCTTTGAAAAACTTATTTTTGTCTTATCCAACAGCAGGTGTTCAGGAAAGCCTTTCTGCTTTTTGTTTAGGACAAGCTTTGTTTGCCATAATTGAAATCATCTCTGTCACTTATGATATGGGCCAGGGGGCTTTTCTTTATCTTTTGGTGTCCATTTGTGTCCTTTTGGATTAGTTATCACAGCTCAACAGTGAGGAAGGCCTGATAGCCTGGAGCCACCGTGAGAGTGTTTCTTGCCCAGTCATGTCTAAATTGTTGCGTATCCTTTAGAAACACATGCATAGGGTTATTTATTGTCTATTTGTACGAAAATGAATAAATAAAAACACAAATGAATCATATTTTTGCCTAACAGAAATATACCTCTCTGTATATTATTAATACACTGTCACTTTATCATATCTATCATATTTACAAGCTTTTTGCATTATATACAGTTTTGCATCTGCACATCTCTGGTTGGAACTCCTTGCCATGTGCCCTTAAATGTAATTGTGTTGTTTACAAATGTTTATTTTTTTACTTATATTTTTAGATTATATTATATGTGAAATTGTATTTATTGTAGTTTCTTTTTAAAATTCTACTTTTTGTATTAATATTACATGTTAGGCACCTAGAGTCTGAGAGTAACGCAATTTCAATTCTCTGTTTGTCCTGTACATGTGGTTGAACTGACAATAAAGATTACTTTGACTTTGAAAAAAGAAAAGAAAAAAAGAAGGTAGCTGGTTCGAGTCCCGGCTGGGTCAGTTGGCATTTGTAGTTTGCATGTTCTCCCTGTGTCCATGTGGGTTTCCATTGGGCCCTCCTCCACCATTGGGCCATTGAATAAAATAAATTGGCCGTAGTGTATGTGTGTGAATGAGTGTGTATAGACCCAGTACTGGGTAATGTACTGCTAATGGAAGGGCATCCGCTGTGTAAAACATATGCTGGATAAGTTGGTGGTTCTGCTGTGGCGAGCCCTGATGAATAAAAGGACTAAAGGCTGATTTATACTTCGGCGTCAAGCGCACTTGTATGGTCCACCGCAGTCTTCGCATAGTCGCACACCCCTCGCCGTGGCCGTCACAGATGCACACCTCTCAAAAAATGTAACTACTTGTCCCAACGACGCGTAGCGCAAGCTCTGTGATTGGTCCATTTGGCAGAGCTGACGAGTGTGGGCGGGGGTGAGAGCTGACGAACCCGTTGGAGCGAGTGTTTAAAAGTGTCGAGTCATGTGAAGGAGCTCCAGATAGAAACTTTTGTTTTGTGTTCACCTTACGATTAAAGTTGTTGCACATCTGCCGGTTTTCACCTCAGAATGAGCGAGGTTAAGCTACTTGTACATTAAGGTAGCGTTCAGAAAAAATAAAACACCAGCGAAGAAACTCGACACATAGCAACATAAAAACCTGCTGCCAGCTAGTGTTTCGGAAGTGTTATTGCAGAGCAACACAAACAGCACGCAGAGAAATAAATGCACAGCAACGCGCAAGGCATGCACCGTGGGGCACGACGATCTCTCGACACAGAAGTATAAACCAGCATTGTGCCCAAGGAAACGTTTTGAATAATAGAATGTTTAAGTTTTAATATTTACGAGCTTAAATATTTGTTAATTAATTGTTACCAGAAACCAATTTTTATTTTCGACTAATGTGTTTATTCTTTTGGATTTGGAGACTGTCAGCATGAGCATGTGTTTTAAATGCATCTAAAAAAAATCATATTTTATAATGGAATAGCTAAATTAAACAGTAACAAGCAAAAATGCAGTCACAAGTTTGTTTATTGTGACCCCATCAAAATAATAAATACACATTATCTATTGTATTCCATCTCTATAGAGAAGTGGCTAATGTGAATGACTGCATCTGGGTTTAAAATACCCTCATAACCTCTTTTTCAGAATCATTGTGAGCTGAAACAGTATTCTCAAAGCCTCTGTGAGAATGTTCAATTAACGCCTGTCAGTTTGAACTGCCCGTTAATAACCCCCCATCGCGGTCGCCACCAGAATTATGTGATGATTTCATTTTGCTTCCAATTTATACGTCTATGTTGACGGCACGTCTGAGGACGTTCAGGTGGAAAGGCTTGGAGAGTTCAGAAGGTGGTGACAATTACAAGCAGACTAAAGCCTCCAACTTGTTATGCATGGTAGGCACCTGGAACTCGAAAAAAGATTGATGCTAATTTGGAAAGCGTCTGATACTCGTTTGCTAAGAGAGAGACGATGCATTTGATGTCAAAAGCCGGGGAGAGAGAAGAAGCGGAGGGGGGGTAGAACTTTGTCTGAAAACTTTGTTGCTGCCTCACAGGAATCTAAATAATTGAACGAGTTGGTATCCGCTCTTCTGACAGAGAGAAAAGATGAGTTTTAGAGCGGGAGGGTGGAGGAAGGGGAGTCTGAACATTAGATTTAGAAGAATGGAATGAAGTTGAACATACAAAAAACAATTTCAAGCCCTAAACCTAAGATAAAACTGTTGTGGAGTAGTAGTAGTAGTTAGGTTAATCTGGCTAATCTCTGAACAGCCAGCTGTGATTCCGAAAAAAGTCCTGCTCCCACTCAATCCAACAGGTATTTTAAGGCGGTTGGCAAACTTTCTTTCCTTTCTCGCTCATGCTGAGAAACAAGTGTAGATCTCTCTTTCTTTTTCTCTGTATCTGTCTCTCTCACTTTCGTGACACAGCGGCCAGTTCAGAAGGACACACTGAAGCAGTGGCTGCTGGGAGTCTGCAGTCAGCCAAGCAGAGAAGATTCTGGGGGGATTTGGGGGGCTTCGTTTGCCAGCAATAAAAGGCTTGCAACAGGATCCTCACTGAGATTAATGACCTAGATAGACCGCCGCAATGCCATTTAAATGAGAAAGTAATTAAAGTGCACCTTCCATGAAAATTATTCATTGCTGACGGATTGGGTGACGGACGAATCGTGAGGCATTCCGCACAATGCCACAGGTTAAGTGCCCAGAGTAAGGCCACCGAGGCCACTGTGAGCCAGACCACCAGCGATTTAACCACAGCTGTTGAATTGTAGTGACTGGTCCAGCTCTTATCAAATTACCACAGATGGAATTACCAAAAGAGGGAAGACAGAAAGAGAGAGAGAGAGAGTAGCAAGGGAGAGAAAGAGAAAGGCCTCTCAGGTAACATAAAACGGCATACAAATGCTACAAAAGAGGCTTGAGGGATCCGCTTAACTAGAAAATTACACCACCTAGCACTGGCCGACTGGGAATCCCGGGAATCAATCAATCCATTCTGTTTAACGCCCCTGCCACAGATTAGGATTTTGCAGAGATCAATCAATGGCCTTATTGTTCCCCAAAGTGTGATTCTTCTCAGGGGTATTGAACGGGATCAATTTTGCAGTGATAACGTGTCGAAAAAGTGGCCGTATTAATTACAAGAGAAATGCTGCAAGGATCATCTTTCAGTCTGGGGCATGAGAATGCTTTTTCGCACTTTATAATGCTTGACGCAACACATTTAGATGGCGATTGAACATTCTGCTCAAGAAAACAGGCAGGCTTGGATTCTCAGAGTGTAATCGAGCTAGAGCTCTGCAAGTAAATTCACTTCCCTGGCCCCAAGAGGCGCACTAATGTTGGAGGATGTGGACTTAAGCGCATTGTTACCTTGTCTGTCTCCTATCCTGGAGATGCTAGTTCAAATCATTCTCGTTCATTGGGCAGGTACAACCAAAAGGTCACGTTCATGCTTACAGACATGAAAGTGAGATTTAGGACTCCCCTCACTCCCCTGACTTCAAGAGGTACACTAGAGACAGATTTTGGGGCTAGTGCACCCACCTCCCATTTTGGTTCAAATCCTGCTTATTCCTTGGAAAAGTAAAATATAAGGGATTACGCCAGTGCCATGACCGAGATTGGAGTGAGGTTTAAGATAGTTTGTGTTAAGATGAAAACCAGCTAGTAAGAGTTGTGAAAGTTACCCTCAATCCCATGGCCTGAAGTGGTACTCTAGCAACTGATGTAAGAGGCTGCGGACTTTAGGGTCCTGTTATTGTGCCTGCGTCTTACCCTGGAGATGCTAGTTCAGGTCAAGCTCGTTCATGGGCCAGGTACAACCCAAGGGGTCACATTGGTGCTGACACAGATGAAAATGAGATTTAGGAGGGTGAGTGTAACGGAGGTCAGCCAGTAAGAGCGGTGTTAGTAAACCTCACTCCCATGACTTCAAGAGGTGCACTTGTGACAGATGCTGGAGGTCGCAGTCTTTAGGGGTTTTTGCTAGCACAGCCACCTTTCAAGTGGAGATGCTGGTTTCAAATGCTGCTCATTTGTTGGATGTAGGAATGCGCTGAAATTAAAATTCTGGGCTGAAACCGTAATTCTGGATAAACTTGGCTGAAAACTAAAACCAGTTGCTATTTTTGGCAGTTTTCAGCCGATAAAAATCAGTGCATCCCCACTTGGGCAAGTATATTTCTAAGGTACAAAGGTCTTACACTGGTGCCATGACCCAGATTAGAGTGAGATTTAAGTCAGCTAGCGTAATAAAAGCCAGCTAGTTAACCTCAGTATGATGCTAGAAGTTGCAGGTTTGTGTTACCCTTGTTAGTGCATCCACCTCCCATGCACTCAATGGGTGGTTTACACAAGATCAGCTTCATTTGATGGCACCATAAAATTAAAATTCATACATTGATAGAATAGTACAGCATTTATTTTTAATTATTCATCTGTATACATCATTTTAATCCATGCAAATTCATAATCTGTTATCAGAAACATTAATGTACCAAACATTAGCAAGTAAATCTGTGTAAAAGCGAGACATTAATCTGTTACTCACATGAGATTATACAAATCATAAAATGACTGATCCAATCAGTTCCAATTGGACAAAATCAGATCCTGCCCAAGACTCTTTTTTTATTATAACTCAGAAATATGTTAGAATAGGGAAGAAAAGATAATCGCATTTTCCATTTCATGCTGACTTTAAAGGAGTGACAAAACAGTTTTTGCTAATGTGACCAAACTGCCCTGAACTCCAGAGAACATTTTCTGTTATTTACCTCAGTCTCGCTACTAAAAACACTAAGATTCTCTAGATCAAAGTACAATACTCATTCGGTGGTGCTCTACAAAGCAATTCTCCTTGAGAGATGAGAGCAAATAGCCCAGGCAGAATCTAGCAGCATTGGGAAAAACTAGGCTTTGTAGGCAATCTGTGTGTCTCAACGAATATAATTTCTTATTTAAGCCATTTCCTCTCTAAGGCAAAAGATAAGAGCAGTGTGGCGGAGTACAGGGTTAATGTGCTTCAAACACTTAAACAACTTTGCAACACTTTGCAACATCCTAGCCAGAGTGGGCCGCAGTCAGAGGCAGCTATCAGCGGGCAACATGCACATCGTGCTCTTCTGACATGTAACCTAAGCATTAAAAATCCATTTCCACAGCTTCTCACCCTCCCTCGCTTTGATTCTGTTTAACGCGCATGCTGTTTGCATCTAAAACACGCGTCTCACATCTGGCTGCTGAATTCTGCAGCACGGAAAGGGCTGTGCTGTGTCTGATTCCACACTGTTCTCCACAGAAGGACTCTCCTGAATAAATATTAATCGTTATTCTTTGAGCTATTTCTGCTCAAGAGCATTGGGAAGAACAATGGGTGTTGTTTAGACAGACACAGAGAGGGATGAAGAGAAAGAGAGAGGGGGAAAGAAAAAGAGATGCATCCGAGGCCATCTCTACAGAGATGTCAAGTGACAATAGAATGCTGATTGAAATGCTCTTCACAAACTTCCCATGCAGTCCTCTAGAACGAGGGAAAAATGCCATTAAATAGAGAGAGAGAATTCACAATCACCTGCAGGGGGGTGGTAAAGAGCGTCAATGGAGGGAAAAATGATGATGATGAACCTGCTGATATAGAAGCAGTTACTATTTAAACCCATTTCATGGAGAGCCAGGAAGTAATTAGGCTTTGGAGGAACAATGAGTACTTTGAGTAGACCCTCTCTCATACGGCCACATCCCTCTCTCTTTTTTTTTGACGCTTATTGTGTCGCTCAGTGGTGCAAGCGTAATTAAAGACAGAATTCCTGAATTCCCCATCAGATGCATAGGCCTCTGAATTCAGGCTCAGCACCTTTGCTGTCTGCTCTTCTTTCCGCTTGTACTCCTACGCTTGATGCCTGAAGCGCCGACTTATTCTCATGCAGATGGAGACAAGCAACGAGAGCGTCTTATTCCCCCTCCTTTCATGCATCTCTCGTTTTTTTTTTTTTCTCTCTGCCTTGTATTCCTTTTGTGCTTTACTGATGTTAAAGGGATAGTTCACCCAACAATGAAAAGGCTGTAATCAGTTACTCAGCCTTTTGGGGTTACAAACAGCTCAAGGAAAGTATTTCTGCTTACTTTTAATCAATTTAAAGGAGCACTCCACTTATATAAAGAAGATCAGCTCATTTTACAAGTTAACCTATGATGAAAATCATCTTTTGTAAGCTATCAAATGATATAAAAAAAATAATCATTGGGAAAGTTCTTACTGTAGTATTTCTCACAAACGTTACGTGAGATCTGTTCCTTCATGTCTGTCACTGTGCTGTTTATCTGACGCAGCCGAGGTGGAGATTGAGGCACACTCTGACAGGCACATGGGAACGGTGGGCGGGGAGAACTAGCATTAAAGGCACAGGCAACAAAAACAGCTACATTGCATTCAGAGTAGGGATGCAACGATTATAGATTTTGGTTGTACGATTATAGTATGAGAAATGATCACGGTTTCACGGTTATCACGATTATTACGCATTCTTTAATTTCAAACACCACTAGTTTAGAAAACAAGATGAAAACTCCTTATATTTTACAGTGTTATTTATTGCTGCTCAGTAACCAATTAATACAGCACAAAATAATATTAAAAGCAAATAATAGTCTTTTTCTCACTTTGTGCTTAAAAACAAGTGAATGTTTTTGACATTTAAACATGATTAATTTTATACTGTAAATAAATGACAGAACAATGAATAAATAAATAATTTTTTTTTTTTAAAAAAACAGTATTTGTCTAATGCAGAGCTTGAAATGAACTTTTTTACCTGGTAGCACCGGTGCTCACAACTTAAAAAAATGTAGGAGCACCATAAAAAATTTAGGAGCACCCACCAAAAATGAATGAGCGCCACTGCAAATTGAATATTAAGGGATTTATTGTATTTGAAAACAACATCAATTAGGACTAACAAAAAACAGAAACAAATATCTAACTAATGCGTTGATGACTTATTGATATTTACACAATAATTCCAAAATGAATGTTTAATAATTATAAAATATTAATGATGATGAAGATGACAATAATACTAACAAAGAATTACATTTCTCATTATCATTCTGCCTTGAATGTGCTTGAATGCGAGTTATCTGCTATAAAAAGTCCTATTGTTACATTATGAAAAATAAATCTATGGTTTGCATCAAACAAAAATTAAGCATTGCAGTAAGAAATATTTATTTTGCACTAATGTTTTATATGCATGTCAATTTAATAAACAGAAAGAATGGACAAAGAAAGTAAGAAAAGTCTCACTTCTGCACCTCTTTAAAACTTTTGGTTTCGGTTTGGTCATTTCGTTATGAGCTGATCTTCATTTTTCTGTGTTTGTGGAATAAATCAGGCGAGTCAGCCGACTCAATATATAAGCGGGGCAGAGCAGGATTCTCATGATGACCACCGGCGCAATACTGTTCCTTGTCATGAGCCGCAGTTTCATTTTAAACTTAGTAAAGGTGAGCTTCTTTGGCGATGATGTATACATTAAACAGCTGATCCGAGTCTTTCAGCACTCTCTCTGAAATCACTCGATTGATCTCTGTCACGGGGGTGGATCTATCTGTTTTCTCGTGTGTGTGTGTGTGTGTATGTGTATGTGTATGTGTATGTGTATGTGTATGTGTATGTGTATGTGTGTGTGTGTGTGTGTGGGTGTGTCTCCACCGCGTGGCTGCCTGTTTTGTTTACGTTTCGTCAGCTGAACGGTCACGTGTTCGCTGTGACTTGTCATCGCTCAGCTGTTATCAGCGCTCCACAGGTGCAGCGCATTTAGACACCTATATCTGTTCAGCGTTCTTGTCTTCATTGTCTGTTCGTTGTTCTTCACATTCTGTCTGTGTCCGTCAGGATCTCGTCGATGAGAGGATTGGTGGTGAACTTGATGTTGGTTCGTACCTTTTTGGACTCTGTCTTCACGTGCCTGCTTGTTGCAGTTTTAATGCTGCTTGAGAGACTCGATTGACGCTTACTTCTCTGTGATGCAAGAGATCCACCTTTAAGCATTCTTGTTCCTGTTGAGAGTCTTCACTTGGTTTACCTACTCACCTGTGATTCAACGAACCATATTATTTGAACTTTGTTTGACTCCTGTCAATAAATCCTTTAACTTGCATTTGGGTCTCCTCGAGTTCATGACAGAACGAACAGACCATTATGGACCCAGCAAGTGCCGCAGAAATTCAGGAGTTCCTCTCGCACAGTTCAGCGCGACTTGATCAACAAGATAAGCAGATGTTGGTGACCAGCCAAGCCATTCAAGCTCTTGTCACACAAGTTTCAGAACTTACCACCCAGCTTCAGGGTTTAAAATCTGGGCTTAATACCATTGCCATCAATCAGAACCCTCCTACCAGTCCTACCAGAAGTCCGGCACGCGAAGATAACCCTCGTACCACCGAACCACGCATTCCACCACCAGCATGCTATTCTGGCGAACCACACCTGTGCCGATCATTTTTAGCGAAATGCTCTCTTTTTATTTCATTGCAACCCTCGTCTTTTCCCACTGAAGACAGTAAAGTGGCTTTCATCATCAACCTGCTATCCGGTAAGGCTGCACTTTGGGGCACTACCGTTTGGGAGCATAAGCTTCCCTGTTGCACGTCATTTAAAGCTTTCTCTGAGGAATTAAAAACTGTATTTGATCGAGCGGCATCGGGCAGAGAGGCGGCCCGTAAGCTCGCCGAACTCAAGCAAGAAAAGATGAGTGTGGCAGAGTTTTCCATCGATTTTCGTACATTAGCAGCTGAAAGTAAGTGGAATGCAGAAGCTCAATGGGACATGTTTTTTTATGGATTGGCTGACTATATCAAAGATGAGATTTACGCTATGGAATTACCAAAGTCACTAGATGGTCTCATCGAATTAGCCATCAGAGTGGACAATCGGCTTCAATACAGGGAGACCCACACACACAGCAGACACACCCACCCTCGACACGTGACCGCTCCAGATTCTCTCTCCTTTTTCTCTCCGGAGATGTCATCTCCTGACCCCGATCCTGAGCCTATGCAGTTGGGCAGATTCCGGCTATCATCAGAAGAGAGGCACCGACGTCGGTCAGAGGGTCTTTGCATGTACTGTGGTGTAGCAGGACATTTTGTAGCGTCATGTTCCACCAAGAATAAGAATCTGCCCATAGGTAAGAAATTACTGGCGGGGGAGGTCATATTAGACGCACCTTCCTCCAATATAACCACGTTACCAGTCAAATTGTGTTTTAACTCTATCAGTCACGATTGTCAGGCGCTGGTGGATTCCGGAGCTGAAGGAAATTTTATCGACGCCAACCTTGCTCACACTCTGAAACTCCCTGTTTTTCCCCTTTCCTCACCCATTGCCGTACACGCGCTTAGCGGTCTTTCACTCCCCACTATCACACACTCCACTGGTCCCATAAGACTTATCACATCGGGTAACCATACGGAGAACATTTCATTTTTTCTAACACAAACTATCACCACCCCGGTGGTCCTCGGTCATCCCTGGTTGGTGTTACACAGACCCCATATTAATTGGGGACATAATTCAGTGTTTTCATGGAGTGAAAGTTGTCATCAGTCTTGTCTCTTGTCTGCTTGTTCTGTTGTCTCTCGTTCTGTGTTTCAGGAGGAACAGATGGATCTTTCAAACGTGCCCCATCAGTACCTCGACCTGAAGAGAGTGTTCAGTAAGTCCCGGGCTGCATCTCTTCCTCCGCATCGTCCCTATGACTGTGCTATAGATTTATTACCAGGTACGTCTCCGCCTAAAGGCAAATTATATTCGCTTTCTGCTCCAGAGAGGGAGGCCATGGAGAAATATATTTCTGATTCTCTAGCAGCCAAGATCATCCGTCCCTCTTCGTCACCGGCGGGGGCGGGATTTTTTTTTGTGAAAAAGAAGGATGGTTCCCTTCGTCCCTGCATTGACTATCGGGGGCTGAACAACATCACGGTAAGGAATACTTATCCTTTGCCGTTGATGTCTTCAGCTTTTGAACGTCTGCAGGGGGCGAAATTTTTCACAAAACTAGATCTCCGCAATGCTTATCATTTGGTCCGCATAAGGGGGGGGACGAGTGGAAAACGGCTTTTAACACCCCTAGAGGGCATTTTGAGTACTGCGTTCTGCCCTTCGGTCTTTCCAACGCTCCGGCTGTTTTCCAAGCACTTGTCAATGATGTGCTGAGAGATATGATAGATCAGTTTATCTATGTTTACCTGGATGACATACTGATATTTTCTCATTCTCTCCAGGAACATGTTCAGCACGTCAGACGAGTGCTTCAGAGGCTGTTAGAGAATGGTCTTTTTGTCAAGGCGGAGAAATGCGTTTTTCATGCACAGTCTGTCCCTTTTTTAGGGCATATCGTGTCGGTCGAGGGGATGCGCATGGATCCAGAGAAGATTCAGGCTGTGGTGGATTGGCCAATCCCAGATTCCCGTAAGGCCCTGCAGAGGTTTCTGGGCTTTGCCAATTTCTACCGGCGATTTATTCGCAATTTCGGCCAGCTCGCCGCACCTCTGACCGCCTTGACCTCCTCCAAAACGCCGTTCAGGTGGTCTAGCGCAGCCGAGGCTGCGTTTTCCAGACTGAAAGGCTGCTTTGTTTCAGCCCCCATCCTTATTGCCCCTGATCCCTCCCGGCAGTTTGTGGTGGAGGTCGACGCGTCAGAGGTGGGGGTCGGAGCTATCCTGTCCCAGCGCTCTCCCTCGGACGGCAAGGTCCACCCGTGCGCGTTTTATTCACATCGTTTATCAACCGCAGAAAGAAATTATGACATTGGTAATCGAGAGTTGCTGGCCGTCAAGCTTGCGTTGGAGGAGTGGCGTCATTGGTTAGAGGGTTCGGGGGTGCCTTTTATCGTTTGGACCGATCACAAGAATCTTGAATACATCCAATCCGCCAAAGATTAAACTCTAGGCAGGCTCGGTGGGCATTATTTTTCGGACGGTTCAATTTCACCATTTCCTATCGACCCGGGTCTAAGAACATCAAACCCGACGCGTTATCCCGTCTTTTTGATTTTTCGGAGCGCGCATCGTCACTCGAACCCATTGTACCATCTAAGATTTTTGTTTCCAGCATTACATGGGAGATCGAGTCGAGGGTTCGCACAGCCTCTGATGGGGTAACGCCCCCGGCTGGATGCCCACCGCGTCGATTATTCGTGCCAGAGGAAGTTCGGTCTGACGTTATCCGGTGGGGTCATTCCTCCAAAGTAGCATGTCATCCAGGGGTGAGTCGCACATTATTTGTTATTAAACAACGATTCTGGTGGCCAGCTATGGCTCGTGATGTGCGTGATTTTGTCTTGGCTTGCTCTATCTGTGCAGTTTCTAAGACTTCCAATCGCCCTCCTGCTGGGTTTCTTCAGCCGCTGTCAGTACCTTCGAGACCCTGGTCCCATATATCGCTAGATTTCGTTACGGGCCTTCCATCCTCTAACGGCAACACAGTGGTTTTAACTGTGGTGGACCGGTTCTCGAAGTCTGCTCATTTCATTCCTCTGCCCAAATTACCTTCAGCCAGAGAAACAGCGGCTGCAGTCATTTATCATGTCTTTCGCATTCATGGCCTCCCGAGAGACGTGGTATCTGACAGGGGACCTCAGTTTATCTCTAAATTCTGGAGAGAGTTTTGTCGGTTATTGGGGGCCACTGTTAGTCTTTCGTCTGGTTTTCATCCTCAGAGTAACGGTCAGACTGAGAGAGCCAATCAGGATTTTGAACGCACATTGCGATGTTTGGTTTCTCAAAATCCCGCCTCTTGGAGTCAGCAACTTCCATGGGTTGAGTACGCACATAACTCGTTACCGGTGTCAGCCACGGGCCTCTCCCCGTTTCAGTGTAGTTTAGGCTACCAGCCACCTAATTTTCCCAGTCTGGAATCTGAAGTTGCGGTTCCCTCTGCTCACGCCTTTGTTCAGAGGTGCCGCCGCACTTGGAGCAGGGCCAGACAGACCCTCCTCCAGGTGGGTGCGCGCACCAAGGCTAAAGCCGATCGCCACCGGTCTAAGCCTCCCGTTTACGTTGTCGGTCAAAAAGTGTGGCTTTCTTCTAAGAACATTCCCCTTCGCACTGTTTGTAATAAATTGGCTCCCAAATTTATTGGCCCGTTTATTGTCACTAAAATCATTAGTCCAGTGACAATCCGCCTCAAATTACCTCCTGCGTACAAGAGAGTTCATCCCGTTTTTCATGTATCCAAAGTGAAGCCCGTTTTTCATACGGCCATTAACCCGCTTACTCCGGTTCCCCCCCCGCCGCGTCTCGTAGATGGGGAGACCACTTATTCGGTTAAGCGCATTCTGGACACTAGGCGGAGGGGACGAGGATTCCAGTACTTGGTGGACTGGGAGGGTTACGGTCCGGAGGAGAGAAGTTGGGTTCCTGCTAGGGACATATTGGATCACTCTCTTATTGATGATTACAATCGTCAGGTAAGCTCTTCGAGGAGCGCCAGGAGGCGCTCCTAGGAGAGGGGGTACTGTCACGGGGGTGGATCTATCTGTTTCTCGTGTGTGTGTGTGTGTATGTGTATGTGTATGTGTATGTGTATGTGTATGTGTATGTGTGTGTGTGTGTGTGTGTGTGGGTGTGTCTCCACCGCGTGGCTGCCTGTTTTGTTTACGTTTCGTCAGCTGAACGGTCACGTGTTCGCTGTGACTTGTCATCGCTCAGCTGTTATCAGCGCTCCACAGGTGCAGCGCATTTAGACACCTATATCTGTTCAGCGTTCTTGTCTTCATTGTTTGTTCGTTGTTCTTCACATTCTGTCTGTGTCCGTCAGGATCTCGTCGATGAGAGGATTGGTGGTGAACTTGATGTTGGTTCGTACCTTTTTGGACTCTGTCTTCACGTGCCTGCTTGTTGCAGTTTTAATGCTGCTTGAGAGACTCGATTGACGCTTACTTCTCTGTGATGCAAGAGATCCACCTTTAAGCATTCTTGTTCCTGTTGAGAGTCTTCACTTGGTCTACCTACTCACCTGTGATTCAACGAACCATATTATTTGAACTTTGTTTGACTCCTGTCAATAAATCCTTTAACTTGCATTTGGGTCTCCTCGAGTTCATGACAATCTCGGCTGGCGGATTAACATTCACCACATCATGATCGCTCTTATTGGAGCCATTATTTATAACTTTAAGTGGGTTTGCAAACCTGTGTACTTTTCATGTACTGCTTCTTCCTCAGTCTTCAGCCATTTGCAGTTCCCGCGGTCACAAAAGCCCCCTGTCATATCAACGAGGTGCGTCTGAAAAGCATGAGCGTGTTGCGTCGCACGCGCGTCCCTCCTTGGAAATAACAAACTTGCGAGAACTTGCCTTAGTTAATAGCCTCAGTCATAGTTAATCTAGTGTGCGTGGTTATTAGTTTAAGTGTACAAACACAGTTAGCATAAATGTTTTGTTGCTGCAGTTTTGTTCCGTACAGAAACGCGGGAAGAGAAGCCTTTACGATTAATTAACCGTGAATAATTAAAGTGCGGTTAATAGTGAAACCGGTTAATCGTTGCATCCCTAATTCAGAGCAGGAAATTCTAATAATCTAAAAGATATAATAAATAGTCTGATGGGTGTTTTTTCACTTTTAGCTCAGCTTAGGTTATTGAATGAAATTAGACCATTACCTGTGGTCGTGTATCATGGCTGCAGCAGGTGCAATGATGTTATGCAGTGCCTGTAAAATGTCTCCAGCTAGGTACTCTAGGTCTCTCACAAAGGTTTCAATGGTTGCATGGTCACGTTGGTTATATTGATTCACAGATGCTGTTTGTTATCATTGTGCTTACTGCAGTCAGCAAAGTTCCTCAGAATGAGAGTATGGTTCCTTGTCATAACAGCCTAGAAACTAGCAACCTTTCATTTCCATCACACTTCGAACACAATGTTAGTACAGAAGAGAAGATTTAAATGGGGAATTTATTGAAAACGCATCATTTTTGACCGAGATGATAATCCAATTTAATGATCTAATCTAATTTAATGATCTATGATAAGTAGGGCTGCATGACTAATAGAAAAAATATTGTGATCTCGATTCGACCCTACTAGGCATGGGCCGCTATAAGATTCTGACGGTATGATAACCTTGGATAAAAACATCATGGTATCACGGTATTGTGATTACTGCTCTAAAATATATTCTTTTTAAATGTCTGGGTAAAAAACTAAACTTTTTCCCTCTTTGAACACAATATATTTTTTTTTGAGAAACATTTATAATATTCTGGAGCAGTAAACAGGTCAGGCTAAATAATTCAAATGAATCATTGACTTCTGCTGTCTTCATTAGTTTCAAACACACAGATTTTGTTACAATTTAAAATGACATCTTTAGATATCTTTTCTGCTGGAGATACTGCTGTCCTAAAAAAAAAAAAAAAAAAAACGTAAATAAAAAAATCTTACACATACCTTAGAAACGGTATAGCAGAACATTTTGGCGGTTTTAAAACCTTGACTTTTCCAAACCGCGGTATACATTAAAAACGGTTATCGTCCCATGCCTAGACCCTACACACGATCTTAATTCAGCATTTCTACAATGCAGCCAATTATATTTTCAAGGTCAGGAAAGAAGCAAAACGGCGGTCGCACAAGTCTTCACATAGTTTTAGATACGTTGCTCAGCAACATGGACACTTCCAAATGGTGTTAAAAGTATCACATACTGTATTTATAAGGAATAATTCACTCTAAAATGAAGTTTCTGTCTTAATGTAATGATGTATTCATGGTCGCAAAATCACACATGAGCTGATGCACTGTTTGTTTACTACCGAGAGGACGAGCGTGTGCCCACCAATGATGTCTACTTAGTGAATAGAACCTGCATAGGCTGTGGATAACAGGTAAAAAAGTTGTGAATAACGTTCAGTTTGTTGCACGGTGTGATCGTTTGGGAGCCACACAGGAATTATGATCTGCATGTATGTTTTTTTCTCAAAGTGACGACAGCCATGACTTTAGCATGTTTACTTGGCAGTAAAAGTGAAACCGAAAGCGCGCACATCTTTTAAACAATCATAACGCATTTTACAGTTATGTTTACGACAAGCGTTTGATTTGTTTTTGCTTTCATAGCGAACACAAAGTTTTGTGCTTAAAAAAATGTTTACTGGGTCAGCCTACTGTATATAATGTTCAATATAATGCAGAGGAAATCTGATAATGACAAATGTTTCATTTTACCAGTGGAAAAAATTTGTCTAATAATGCCAATGAAAAATGACAAGCATATGTCTCAAATATAATAGTTCAACATTAGGATTATGAATAGTTATATTCTGATGTGAC
The DNA here is from genome assembly GCA_903798195.1 of Danio kyathit. Taxonomy (NCBI): domain Eukaryota; kingdom Metazoa; phylum Chordata; class Actinopteri; order Cypriniformes; family Danionidae; genus Danio; species Danio kyathit. Next base: position 28,148,259 of record LR812538.1, read on the forward strand.
TTTACTGTGAATTAACAAACAGGACATATTTAAAGTCTGTTCAAATCCACCATTCCAAGTCCGTACATAATGTAGCATTTTTATATGTGTTTATAATGTAACAGTAGACCTACACATAGCCCTAATATTACCATATACAGTATTTGAGAAATAATAGTCTAATCATAATAATCTTTTTTTTTTTTTTTACATCTACAGAATCGTGAGAAAATGGTGATTTTAAGCAAAAAAAAAAAAAAAATTGTGATTCTCATTTTAGCCAGAATTGTGCAGCCCTAATGATAAGCTAAGCTAAACGTGTTCCCACCAGATATTGAGATTGGCTGAATTGATTCAAACATTGTAAAACTCAATTGTTTAACTCTAGGGGGAGTTCTAAAATAAGCCTTTATTTTATGTTTTTATTTTTTTAGATAGAGAGCTCATCTAATAAGAGCTTGCTGAATGAATGCATTAATTTCTTTTTTTAAAAATGATACTAAACTGGAACTTTAACAGATTTGAACAGTGTCAGTGAGGCTGATTCAATTGAGATGGTTTCGATTTTAGAATAATATGCACTGATGAGTCTTGAACAAAGATATTTATTAACGTACATTAGATCAATTTTAATTCATTCTCCTCACCCCAAATGCTCCTGTTCTTTCCTTCCTCTCCTACGCTTGCTGGTGTCTCCCCCAGGTTAATAAGAGTTGGACAGAGCTTCAAAGATGCCATTCGGTTCACTCTAAAGGCCATGATAAAGTCATCAGTGTTAATGAGTGTCCTGCTCTGTCTGACCGGCAGACAGCTTATTGTTTCAGGAAGCTCCATTCTCACTCATTATGAGGTAGTCATCCATTGCAGTGGTAACCCAGGGGTAAAATTGCGCCTGTAAGGCTTCGGCGAGCAGAGAATTGAGCATGCACTGATAGGGTTAAAATTTTCCATCTTGGCTCTAAACAAGGGGCTGATTGTCCTGGGGTCCTATCGGTTTGCCATCACAGTGAGCCTGTTGTATTCAAATGGAGCCTGAGCTTAATTATTAAAGATATAATTATTATAAAGGTGTTTAATTATTAAAGATTTTAAGGGTTAGTTCACCTCAACATGAGAATTCTGGCATCATTTACTGACCCTCATGTCATTCAGAAACCGTAAGAATTGCGGCTGTTATCTGAACATGAATGGAGATAGTTTAAACCAAATCTAAGTGAGCTATGTGTCTCTATTTAAAATCTATTCACACAAAATATGCATTAAAAGTTTTTTTAAATGCTTTTATTTGAATTGAGAAATTTAAACATGTACTTTAATCTTTTGATCAGCTAACAATGTTTAAAGCATTCAGATTGATAACAAGCTAATGCATGCTTGTTTAACACATGAGAACCAATGAGGTTGATTCTTGCATGTCAAACCATCACTTTGAGCTTCTGTAAGAACCAATGAGTTTGAAATTCTACAAAAACGAATGAGGTCTGTTCTTTTGTGTCAAATTATTATGGTTGATTTTCTTTTTGTGTTCACTGATCAATGTTTTTAATCAATAATCACATATTAAGAGTTCGATGCAAAATCCTCCAAATGCCATCTGAAATTTTCTCCTAAATTGAGCGTTTTTTTTTCTCAGCCTTCTATGTTTATGTTCGAGTATTTTACTTTAAAGACAATGAAAATAACTTTTTCATCACTATAAAAGTTACATTTGTGAGCCTACACACAAGAGTCAGAGCTAATGCTAATTTTAGAATAAAATATCAAAGGTTTTTGCATCTAAACTCTTCATATGTTTACTTTTTTTATTCTTTTTTTATTTTTGCTTTTGTTTTTGGTGAATATATTTTCTGGGATACAGAAATCTATCAGATTTCATTATAGATATTTTTATTTGTGTTTTAAATATAAACAAATGTCTTAATTCTGTAACAGCGTGAGGGTGAACAGATTATGACAGAATATTGAAAATATTAGTTAAAATCAGAATTAATAAACCCTGTCAGATTTTTTTTTTCAAGTATTTCCCAAATGATGTTTAACAGAGCATGGACATTTTCACAGTATGTCTGTTAATATTTTATCTTCTGGAGAGAGTTTTATTTGTTTTATTTTGGCTAGAATAAAAGCAGTTTTAATTTTTTTAAAACAATTTTAAGATCAATATTATTAGCCCCTTTAAGCTATTTTTTTTAAAAATAAATAATTAATAATTCAGGCGGTTTAATAATTCTGATTGCAACTGTATTTATTTTCAGGCACATGTACATTATAGAAGATAAATTCATATGTTTAAAATGTATTTAAATTATTTTAAAAGTATGTAAAGTATTTAAAATTTTGTAGCTAAAAATCCAAAATTTAAAAGTAGTCAACCTACTGTAACTAAATGACTAGACTGTTGATCATGGAAGCTAGAATCTATTGTACTTTCAAACATGAACAAACATGCAACACATTTACTACAGTATTCATTCAACTTTGTTAACGTTAGTTAATTAAAAAATTAAGTTGTTCTTGTTAACAGTGCATTAACTAATGTTAACAAGCACTTCATACGTTAATACTGCATTTGAACTATGATTAATAAATGCTGTACAAGTATTGTTCATTCTTAGTTCATGTTAGTAAATATATTAACTAACATTAACTAATGAATTATTAATGTAAAGTGTGACCAATATATATATTTTTTGTTATGCTCTCAATTTTATTTATTTATTTTGTCTCAATGACCTACTCTTTTATTTTTGAAAGACAAGAAGAATTAAACCAGTAATAGTGCCACTACAGAAAACAGGGCTTTACTAATATATTTTCTCAATCTGACAATAACTAATGACTAAATATTGCCCAGGGTGGCTGGTGTAATTGTCTGTTGTCAGTATGCCAGACATAATTACGCACGACTCTCACTTGGAGACAAGGGTCTTTTCCCTCGCTCTCTTTCTGTCTCTCTCTCTGTCCCTTATCTCTCATTCCTCTCTCTCTCTCGCTCTCTCTCTCTAACCTACCAAGGTGTCCGCGTGTCCTTGTGGCTCCTTACTCCAGCGAGTGTCTCTGTCACGATCCCTGTCATGAAACATACATCATCCTCTCTCCCCTCCCTCATTTTACTGGCCGCCGGTCATTATCGCCTCTCCCTCTGTGTGTCTTTCCTCATCTCTCTGTGAACATGTGCATGCGTGAGCTCGTATTATCCTGTCACTGACCTTGTTTTGTTTGCCAACCATAAAAACAACAAGAATGCAAATGAGAAGTCGAGTTTTGAATGCAGGTGGGGAAACACCAGGGATGAACAAAAACCGCACACTGTCAGAAGCAACGAGTCTGTGAGTTTTCCTGAATGGCCGGATGACTAATTGGTCTACATGAAATAACTTTTTTTGCATTTCTTAGGCAATGTTTACATAAAACATGTTCAGGTATTCAAAAACAGCTAAACTAAGTGTAACATAATGGAGCAGGAAGCAGGAGTATCGAGGCACAAAGCAGCAGACAAAAAAGGTCTGTTTTAAAGAGTTTCACTTAGTATCTCAATAAAAAAAAATTACATAGCTGTTTTAATAATGTTAAAAAAAGAGGGAATGGTTCTAATTCAGATTTTTATAAAACATATATTATGTTGAAAAAAAATCTAGATATTCTAGTAAACTGATTTCAGATAAATAATATAGATACATTAGATAGATAAAATGTATATATTCTAATATTTTCAAATAAAAATAATAAAGAAATATATATATTATTGATGGATTATTTCTGCATTAAAAAAAAACGCTGGGCAGAACAAAAATAATATATATATTCATATACACTTGAAGTCAGAATTATTAGCCCCCCTGTATTTTTCCCCAACTTCTGTTTATAGGAGAGAAGATTTTTTCAACACATTTATAAATATAATAGTTTTAATAACTCATTTCTAATAACTGATTTATTTCATCTTTGCCATGATGACAGTAAATAATATTTGACTAGATATTTTTCAAGACACTTCTATACAGCTTAAAGTGACATTTAAAGGCTTAACTAGGTTAATTAGGTTAACTAGACAGGTTAGGGTAATTAGGCAAGTTATTGTATAACGGTGGTTTGTTCTGTAGACTATCAAAAAAATATTCAGCTTAAAGAGGCTAATAATTTTGACCTTAAAATGTTTTTTTAAAAAATTAAAAACTGCTTTTATTCTAGCCTAAATAAAACAAATAAGACTTTCTCTAGAAGAACAAATATTATCAGACATACTGTGAAAATTTCCTTGCTCTGTTAAACATCATTTGGAAAATATTTAAAAAATAAACAAAAATTCAAAGGGGGGCTAATAATTCTGATTTCAATTCTATATATATGTATGTTTTAAAATCAGCTTATTCTGCTCACCAAAGCTGCATTTATTTCATCATAAATACAGTAAAATTGTGAAATGTTATTGGATTTAAAAAAAAACTGTTCAAAAGAAGTTTATAATTTAATTTAATCATTTATTCCAATGATTTTTAAAGATGATTTTACAGCTTTATTACTCCAGTCCTCAGAGTCACATGATCCTTCAGAAATCACTCTAATAATAATTATTATTGTTATTATTATTAATAATAATATTATTGATATTAAGGGTAATAGTAATAAAAGCAATAATGACTGGAGTAATAATGTCATTTGAAACTACAATATGAAAGCAGTTGTTTAAATTTTTTTATAAATATTTATAAATAACAATTTAACTTTTTTTTACATTTAATAAATGCTGCCTTGCTGAACAGAATATTTTTCTTAAAAAAAAATAATAATAAAACTGACCCCAAACTTTTGACTGGTAGTTTATACAGTTGAGGTCAGAATTATATATATTTTTTCTTTTTTAAATATTTCCCAAATGATGTTTAACAGAGCAAGAAAAGTTTCACAGTATGTCTGATAATATTTTTTTCTTCAGAAGAAAGTCTTATTTGTTTTACTTCGGCTAGAATAAAAGCAGTTTTTAATTTTTTAAACACTATTTTAGGGACAAAATTATTAGCCCCTTTAAGCTATTTTTTTTTCTACAGAACAAACCATAGTTATACAATAATTTGCCTAATTACCCTAACCTGCCTAGTTAACCTAATTAACCTAGTTAAGCCATTAAATGCCACTTTAAGCTGAATAGAAAAATATAGTGTCTTGAAAAATATCTATTAAAATATTATTTACTGTCATCATGGCAAAGATAAAATAAATCAGTTATTAGAAATAAGTTATTAAAACTATCATGTTTAGAAATGTATTGAAAAAAATCTTCTCTCTGTTAAACAGAAACTGGGGGAAAAATAAACAAGCGGTCTAATAATTCATGGAGCTAATAATTCTGACTTCAACTGTATATACACACACATACACATTTTTATATTTTATATATATATATATATATATATGTGTGCAATTTCAGCGTTACGGATGTGACATTTGCAGTAAAATCTCAAAAAATTAATTCACATAGAAAGTATACGTTAACATTATATTGAAACATCTGTTTATATTTTCCAAAACACCTGACCACAGAATTATGGGATCAGAAAAATATCAATCTGTAAACATTTTTTATATTTTAAATGAGGAAAATAAACATGCATTATGGATGTGACCAAAAACGTCTGCGAGTTTACAGTATACAACATACTATCAAATGTTGTGAAATATACTGCACAAGCCAAAAGAAACAATGCTAATCAAAGGGATTAGAGTTGGCTCTCTATAGAACAAAAATGATCGAATTTATTTTACATTTTTGCATTTATGAGGAAAAAGCTTGGTTATGGATGTGACACATCTCCGTTATGCATGTGACAGATGTGAAATTGGCACTTGTGTGGCTTTGGTAAATCAAATATAATTGTTTGAAAACACTTTTTTGAGGCATTTTTGAGTATTTTTACAGTGCTGTAAAATACAAGCCTACACAAAAACCTCATGTTTTTCATGGCAAGTTTGACATTTGCATGAAATTCCTCAAATATATATAAAATAAAGAATATAGATATATAAACCTGATTAACATGTCTACATGATGATGATGATCATCATCATTATTATTATTATTAGTATTATTATCATTATTAAATATATAATAAAACTATGTACAGTATATGCTTTATTTAGAAAACATATAGTATACTGCATATACACTGCCTTTAGTTATTGATTAGTCAATCATTCGTCTGCAACACATCACATATGATGGGATCACTTTTCCCGACACGAAACACTCACTAAAAACAGACAAATTTGACAAGTATTTGTGTGTGTGTTTGCATATACAACAACACTGCAGTCTCTGCTTTAGCTTCTGAAGCACAGCGCTAAGCTATCACTGTCTACTAACCTCTTGTTAATGACCAGAACCAGTATGCATCTAAAAGCAAATTGCATTTCATGGATGCTTGGGCATGAAAAAGAAATCTTGTTTTGCAGATCCATAAAAAAAAAATAGTTCATTAAAAAACATGCATTTCTCTAGCATGTGCAGTCTCGGAAACAGCTCTTAAATTATGGCCAACTCCCGGGAGAAGGAGAGAACGTGAGAGAAACAGAGCCAAAGACAGGCAACCACTCGTCGAGCTAATAATGTTTGCGGCCATGACTTCAGCACCAACGCAAGCATTTGCCACCCATTTAATTTCAGGGGATAAAGTGAAAGCTCATATCATTTATCATGAATTCGACAAAGAGTCTTGTGGAAATGTCAACCATGGCGACTGTAAGTGATATTTAAAGGTGGCGGCTCTTCTGGCAGACAATACAAACCAAAAGGGGAAACGAGAGAGGTATTCTTGTGCGTGACTTCTATTATTTATCATCTGTTGCTGTTCACCGCAGTATCGCTGCCTCCAAACCACAAATTATGAACTGCAGGAAAATGGCTGCCAGATAATTTGTTAAATCATCCCAAAGGCAGTACAGCATGTTGGAAATGATACAGGCGCAAGTAGAGTGTTGAAACAACCAAAGCAAAAAAAAAAAACATTTCACTAAAAACACACATCCATCATACCTATCCCAAAAACAGTATTCATATTTTAAAATCCAGATTTGGTTGCGCCATCAAATAACCAATTGAAGTCTTACCTGCTTGGCTGGTTGCGATGCTGACGGCTGCAAATAGGCGTTGGGTTCGGCTGAGGTCAGACACACCGTTCACAGCCTCGACCTCGAAGGTGTAGTTTGCGTGAGCCAACAGGTCGGTGATGGTGACGTAGGTGTCCGTTAATCCACTCTGCTGCGGTGCGTAGCCAACGTTGCTCCCACAAGGAAAGCACTCCTCGGGCTCCCAGGTGCAGCGGCGGCATATAATCCGGTACGTCACGTCGTTTCGCCCGCCCGTGTCGGCCGGCGGGGTCCACTCCAGGCTGACGGTGGTGTGGTTGATGTTATAAAGCAGATTCTGAGGAGCTGATGGTGGCCCTGTAAGGAGAAAACGAGAAGAAATGTTTAGTATATGTGACTTTGTTAGGTAAACTTCAAATAAGAAAGCATTATGGAAATCTAGGAATCTCTAAAACTGTAACGCTAACCCTTTGGCAAATCTTGACATACAGTTGACGCAAACTGACATAGTGCTTTTTTCCCTCCGATATGTGGTTGAAGTCAGAATTATTAGCCGTCCTGTGATTTTTTTTCTTCAGGAGAAAGTTTTATTTGTTTTTTTTTTCAGCTAGAATAAAAGCAGATTTACATTTTAACACCAATTTAAGGTCAATATTATTAGCCCCCTAAAGCGATATTTTTTGGATTGTCTACAGAACAAACCACTGTTATACAATGATTTGCCAAATTACCCTAACTTGCCCCATAAACCTATTTAACCTAGTTAATCGAAAAATATCTAGTAAAATAGTTTGTACTGTAACCATGGCAAAGATAAAAGTAATCAGTTATTAGAAATTAATTATTAAAACTATTATGTTTAGAAATGTGTCAGAAAATACTTCTTTCCATGGGGAAAAATATACAGGGGCGCTAATAATTCAGGAAGACTAATAATTCTGATTTCAACTGTATGTGTAAATTTCACTAGATGACTTGAATAGCTCTATTTGAAAGGAATTCATTATTTCAGATTGATTGGAGTGATTTTGAGAAGTACATCTGGAGAAAATACACAAATTACAAGCATGGGTAAATACAAATAGAACAAAGATTCGAAAGAAATAAACAATGCACTGCTTTATGATTTTTTTCCCTGCAGATTCTGATAAGAAATTGAATAATTAAGTGTAAAATCACACTGCGTGGTCCACATTGTATAAATTAAATACAATTAATCTTTGTCAAAGCTAAAAATGTATTGTTTCTTTTTGCCTGCCGGTATACTTTAAACTCACTTTTATTACACAGAAACAGCTCTTAAAGGGATAGTATCCTTCTTATCCTTCACCTGTCACAAACCTGTTTGACTTTCGTTTTTCTATTGAACATTAAAGAAGTAAGTCTAAAAATTGGAAATTAGTAACCATTGACTTATATTCTTTAAAATATATTTTGTGTTTAACAGAAAAAGGAAACTCATATAGTTTTGAGGCCAACTGAGGATGAGTAAATAGTACAGTTCATTTCTGGGTAAACTATCCCTTTAAAACAATGTGCAAATGATAAGCTGTTATTAAACTTGGCTGTTAATCCACAAAATACTTTATTTTAATATGCAATTCACAATTTTGAAAAACCATAAAGAATGCATTAACTAAGACTTTAGCTCAATAAACTTATAATTATCTGCTTACTAATAGTTAGTAAGTTAGTAGTTGGGTTTAGGTATTGGGTAGGATTAGGGGTTTTGAGTAAGATCATACTTTATAAGTGCTATATAAACAGCTGATATCCTACAAATAGGCAGGTAATAAGCGAGCAGTAAATAGGCATGGGACAATAACCTTTTTCAAGGTATACTGCGGTTTGAAAAAGTCAAGGTTTTAAAACCACCAAATTTTCTGCTATACCATTCTCAAAGATTTTTTAGTCATGTTTTTTTTTTTTTTTTAGGACAACAGTATCTTCAGTAAAAAAGATATCAAAGATGCCATTTTAAATTGTAAAGAAATCTGTATTTTAAAAACTAATGAAGAAAGCAGAAGTTAATGATTCTTTTGAATGATTTAGCCTGACATATTTACTGTTACAAAATATTTGAAATATTTCTCAAAATAAAATATATTGTGTTCAAAGGGAAAAAAAGTTTTAGTTTTTTACCCAGTTATTTAAAAAGAGGATATTTTATTGCAGTAATCACAATACTGTGAAACCATGATATTTTTATCCAAGGTTATCATACCATCAGAATCTTATACCGACCCATGCCTGGTAGTAAATGGTGTGAATTGTTAATTAAACTAAAGTGTTATCTGAATTTCTAACTGTTCTGCCTGTTCAACTGTGATTCCTACTTGAAACTGCACATCATTTGATATGACTATTTCAGAAGCGCACTTCGCAAAGTCGATCCTGAAACAATATATATTGTGCAGGCCTAAAATTACACTGTAACCCAGATACATAGAGATATTTTGCTCAAGAATGCTGGGGAGTTGAACTTGAACTTTCCCAAGGTCAATAATGGACAACAAGATACTGTTTTGAGGTAGAAAACCATTAAAAGATAATACCATTGTTCTTCTACTTGGTGCTCATCTTCCCAGTAGCATTTCATTACCAAGCTGTGGAAAGAAATGAGGTGATCAAATTGGCAAAAATTGCCAATATATTCTTTTTTGTCTGCCAGGGTGACAAGAAGTCTAAACCTTAGAAGACAAGGAGTCTGAGTCACTTCCAGCATTTAGGAGTCAGATCATGAGTGAGTTATCGCCCTGACAATAGCAACAACGGAGAATCCCGCTCAGCCTACAATAACCAGCTCACAGACGGATGACCACAGTGGAAAACAACCCATCATCCCCTAATCCCCGCCAGTGCCAAGGAATCTGGCGCGTCTCATAAAGCAATGATTTATACTTTGCTACTTTTATCCAACCACCGAGCCCTTGCTTTTATCACCCTAATGTTTTTATAACGGCACCGCGGCCTGTTCAATATCTATTTTATTAGAACGTGTCTTTGTGATGGTCTAGCATCATGGGGTTTGCCGTTTTGGAGAGGTTCGATTTTTGTACCTCAGAGTGAAACAGAGCCGTACGTGTCCACTGGTGTGGAGCTGAGAGGGCGTTTTCAATCGGTTCCATAGGGAAGATGACTGGCAGGCTCTCGAGAGGGATTATTGACAACCGAGCAACTGGTGAGCGTTTAATAAGAGTTGAGAAATGTTTGCGGAACAACTATTGTCTGCCAGTGGTTTCTGTCATACAGTAGGAATTTCAAACACGCTTTTTTGTTTTCGATATATACTAAACTAAAATATATATTTGCACTCTGTCTCTTTCTCTCTTTCATGGACATACACATGTACACAGATACAATTAATAATCTACTGTACTGTATATACTGAGATAATGTTATTTTTCTCAAACCCTCAACATACTTTTAAACACCACCCTCACAAAATATGTCTTCCTTTGTTTTATAGTTGCACACAATTAATGGGCATCGTATTTGTGCAAATATGTATATATAAATGCTAAAATCATAATCCATAATTGTGTCATATATGTTACTTTCATTTTTTGCATATGACAATCTACATACATGTCAACCCTGCTGTTTTATGTCAGGAGTCTCCCATATTTTACAATTCTATCCCACTATCATCCTGTAAAGATATTTTCCCGTATCTCTCCTGTATATTGCATCTTTCTATGAAGGGTAGCAATAAAGGACCGATCCTCCCTATACGTAACCCATACCGCTGAACCACCAGGGGATGCCCCGTGATCTTAAATGTGAATCTGTTCTGTGCTTTCATTTAATTTAGGCATGAAAACACTTTTATTTAATATTAAATATAAAAAATTTATATAAAAACGGATTCCCCTCCTTTCCATCACAGGCACCGTTGCCCCTCCTATGCAATCCTCAAAACAGTCAGTTCATGTAGTGGTGCATGACTGTCAGACATGCTCCATAGTGATAAACAGATGCTGTTTCCTAAACAGATTCTGAACATGATTTTAAGCGGAGCGAAAGTGGACACTCTGGATTTTGGGTGCGTGTTTGAACAGACATATACAAATAATAATAATAATAATAATAATAATAATAATAATAATAATAATAATAATAATATGTGTGAATGCAAGAGTGAATGCAAGAGTGTTTCCCAGTACTGGGTTGTAGCTGGAAGGGCATCCGCTGTGTAAAATATGTGCTGGATAAGTTGGCGGATCATTCCTCTGTGGCGACTCCAGATTAATAAAGGAACTAAGCTGAAAAGAAAATGAATGAATAATAATAATAATAATAACAACAACATCTAAACATGTCGATCTTGTTTAGTTTTCTTTTAAACGCAAATAATGTTGTCTTAAACGAGCATAAAAATTTAGGAAAGCAATCGAATGTTTTCATTATAGATCTGTGTGTTTTTAAAGTGACACCTCTGTTATTTAATGTAATCAAACGAAAAGTCTAAATGAGAGATTCATTTGCTGCTCTTTAATCAGAATGTTTAAATTATACAGTGATGAAAAGGATGAGATTTGATAACTTGATACAATTTCTTTAGTTAGTAATTTGAATAGGCTAAACTGTATGCTAATTTATTTGGAGCTTTTTGTAATGTATGCTATGTATAATCTATCCTTTGTAAATAATGATTATAATAATACAACATATTACTGACCATTTCAAATGTTTATTTACAATGAAACAGCTGCAGATCAACATATTTATTTATTTATTTATTTTTTTTTATTTATTTTTTTTTTTGGGGGGGGGTATCCCTTGTTTTTACATTCCAATGTTGAAAGGTATGATAATCTTTAAATGGACAATATATTAATAAATGTAAAATAAATATATAATGGAACTTAGCCAAAGTAGAGTGGGTGAATAATTAAATATGCAAAGCAAAGTAAATTAATGCATTGCAACATTATCATAAACAGCACAGCATAAAAAAAGTAAGCCGTTTTCAATTTGTGTAAAGATCATGCTGTAATTATATTTAATTATTCACGTTTAAAAGATCCATTTTAAATGAGACTTGGGAGACAGAATAAATATTAAGAAATTAGTAAAGACCAATACCTTTACATTTAAAAAATCAATAACAATAACCAATGACTAATGCGCTTGTTAAGTCTTGACATATTGGTGACATGGAATACTGTTTCCAGGTTCAAGCCGCTACTCATTTGAAATGAGAAAATATTCGTTCATGACCACTTTTTAGTCATATCACACATTAAAGTCAATTTTATATAAAATTCATAGCATACACAATAGCCTCTGGACTTGCGGCATCACAAATACCAACATTTTAACAATTTATAAAAAGTAATCAGTTTCTGGCGCCCGGATATTAGGCATGGATGTATATATTGCGCTCGTGATTTTCGAAAGTATTACATCGCTTTGTAAACGATTATTATTACCATTTGATAAGTCTCCCCATTCAGTTTGATATAGTGCTTGAATCTAGAAGTCGCTTTGTGTGACGTCACACTTAACAAGCGGATACAGAACTGATATTCTTTACATTCCAATTATACTTTCAACATTCTGAAATAAAGTGAGCATTTTTACATGAGCGACATCTGAACAAAACACTGTCGATGTGAATGCTCCCTTGAGTCATGTGTCACAGTTCTGCCTTTTTTTCTGCCAAACTGAGGACATTTACTAACAAAGCACTCACTTACATATGCATGAGGGGAAAGAGCAAGCATTAGAATTGTGCGAATGGTTAATATGACACTTAAAGTTTGCTCCTCATTAAAGCTAATGGCGCACACAGCCATCCATATTCAACAAAGTAGGAGGGGAACGAGTGAACGGAGGAGATGAAAGGGCCACCTGTGGCAGGTGAAGAGAAGCGGCCCGTCTCTCCATCTCTCTCTTCTCCATATCCATCTCTCAAGCTTAGAGCACAACTTCACCTACTGATGCTAATGATGTCCCTCCTACTCCATTTCCCTCAGGGACAGACGCACACACTCACAGATCCTCCTAGGGCTTTAGCATTCTATTTCTATGGTTACCTGCAAGAATAATAATAATAATACTAATGGCTCCTCCATTCGGCGGGCTCGTCCTATTCTGCTGTTGAGTGGCAGAGATCAAGGGATTGTTTATCTTTAAATGGACAGCGGAGACAAGAAGGGACTCAAGTCAAGCTGCCGTTGAGCACATCTATTCAAGTGTTGAGGTAGCGCTGAGATGAATCACTATTCAAGGCTCACTGCGACAAGGCTTTATTGATTTAATTCTTACAAAACGTTACATAAAAGCACCATATCTAATAACAACCTGTGATGTTGTTCTAATTTCTTGATTTGAGGCTTTGTATGAGAGTGCTGTCAATCACTTAACAGACTTTTTGTCTATGAAGATATGAAAGTTTCAATGCAATTTCACAGCAATTCATAATTTATTGATTTAGTGGCTAATTCATATTAATTTGAATGATCTCATTTGCACATTGTATAACAATTTGCTCATCCCCCAATGAGGGGTATGTTAAGGGTTTATTCTCAACGCCAACCCTACTTTTAAACATAAACCTCACAGAAAATGTTCTTCCTTTCTTTTTTTTTTTAAGGTTGCAGGCAGTTACTGGGCATCATATACAGTTGAAGTCAGACTTGTTAGTCTTCATGAATTATTAACCCCCTCTACACTTGTTTCCCCACTTTCTGTTTAACATATTTCTTAACATAATAGTTTTAATAACTCATTTCTAACAACTGTTTTTTTTTTAATTTTTGCCATGATGACATAATATTTTACTAGGTATTTTTAAGATACAAGTATCCAGCTTAAAGTGCAATTTAAAGACTTAACTAGGTTAATTAGGCACGTTCGGGTAATTAGGCGAGTCATTGTACTGTATAACAGTGTTTTTGTCTGTACAAAAAACAAACAAACAAACAATTGCTTAAGGAGGCTAATAATATTGACCTTAAATTGGTTTAAAAAAGAATAAAAATTTGCTCATCCCCCAATAAGGGGTAGGTTTAGGGTTGGGGTTTGGGGGCACGGCGCCTTTTAAAAATGATATGTTTTCACATTAATGAAATCGTATAAATTCATACGAATTAGCCACTTTTCTGGACTGTAAAAAATGATGGGTTCCATTTTGTTCAATTTGTGTTGGAACAACATGAAGGAATTAAGATAACTTACTAGTTTTTACAAATTTAAATGGATTGAACATAAAATGATTAAGTTATTGCAAAAGAAAACCCTCAAAAATTGTGTTGTTTTAGTTAATTTTAAATAGCTGATCTGCAGCAAGTTGCCTTACAATATTGACTTGGGTCATTGTTTTATTACAGTGTAGTTTGAACAAACAACAAACATCATCTTTGAGTGAACCAATTAGTAAAATAGTTAATATTCCCAGCAAACTACTTTCAGATAGCCTAAAAGTTTTAAAATAAAGGTTCTTCATTGGCATCCATGGTTTCCATTTCATAAAAGGTCCTTAATAGTCTAAAAAGATGCTTTACATTCCCTTTTTAAACAATAATTATGCTTTTAAGAACCCCAAATAGTTATTTTATGGGATCACTCTGAACCCTCCTTTATGAAACATTAAGTCTAGAACAATATAGATGTTTTAAGCATTTGCATATGTTAGCACAAACTCAGAGAACAGCATTGTATGGATACTTAATTTGATAAAGTGCATGAACACTCACTTGGCACTAGAAAGGTTCATCCTTGTCTGCACTTTTTTTGTCCAAACTTATGAGCGATACAAATTATAAGCGCATAAAAAAGTACTCTTTAAGATAGAGTTGTTGGTATCAATCAATCAATCAATCAATCAAAACACACCACATGCAATGTATGGTTACCCTATATAGTACACTTCAAGTATACTTTGCAAAAAATAGAAACTACAAAGTGAAAACAGACATTCATTCATGCATTCATTTTCTTTTCGGCTTAGTCACTTTATTAATTAGGGGTCGCCACAGCGGAATGAACCGCCAACTTATCCAGCATATGTTTTACGCAGCGGATGACGATCCAGCTGCAACCCAACACTGGGAAACACCCATACACTTTTGAATTCACACACATACACTACGGCCAGTTTAGCTTATCCAATTCACCATATAACACATGTCTTTGGACTGTCTTTGAGAAACCGGAGCACCCGGAGGAAACCCACGCGAACATGGGAGAACATGCAAACTCCACACAGAAATGCCAACTGACCCAGCCGGGGCTCGAACCAGCGACCTTCTTGCTGTGAGGCAATCGTGCTACCCACTGCGCCACCGTGATTGCCTGAAAACAGACATTTATTGAATAATTTTCCTGTCTTGTTGCGTCATTGTGAAACCAACTAAAGCAAGTCCTGTCCAGTGTACATCTGGCGTCTGGACTGTCCTGCAGTTGTTGTTTATTTCCGTGCGCTGTTGTGAGCGTCATCGTCTGCTGGTTAACAACAGAACGCCGTCTGAGTTTACTGCTCTCATTTGCTCTTTCACACACGAGTGCATATGTGTTTCTATATATGTAATCTGTCACCTCCTCTGCAGTCTGCTTTGAGACTGATTCTGCAGGGACACTGGAGGAAGTCTGGGGGAAACTGGGACAAATATCAGCCACAGACAGCTTCATTCTCTACACCGCAAACCAAACTATTCTTTTAATGGATCTGGAGTTTGCTTAAAGCCTCTTTCACACTCGCTCCTTTTTTTCCGCTCTCCCTTTCAATCTTCTTTTAAAATAAGTTTTCTTTTTAACCCACACTTTATGGATTGTACACCCTCAATCCGCCCACAGCTGGTTTACAGAGAATCTGACTTTTTTTTTTTTTACAGTCATTTACATTTTCTTTTCTTCAATTGATGTGGTATAATCTATTTTAGATAAACCACCCTTGAATGGCAAGTATAAACAAAGATGTGATTTAACCCTTTAAATGTTGGGTTTCCCATGTCTAAGTGAGCAGTTCTTGGCCAAGATGGCAAGGAATAAGATAACATTTCAACCAAACTGTCAAGCCTTAAAGGAGGAGTTCAGCTAAAAATGAAAATTATGTCATCATTTACTCATCCTTTACGTGTTCAAAACCTGTTTGAAGGTTATTGAGAAAATAAGTTATTTTGAAAAATGTAATTATTGACCTCCATTGTATTTTTTTCCTACTATGGAATTCAATGAGTGGTCCTTGAGTGGCCCAGCCAGAGCCCAGACCTAAATCCTTTTGAACATCTCTGGAGAGATCTGAAAATGGCTGTACACCTTCGCTTCCCATCCAACCTGATAGAGCTTGAGAGGTACTGCAAAGAGGAATGGGCAAAAATTCCCAAAGACAGGTGTGCCAAGCTTGTGGCATCATATTCAAAAAGACTTGAGGCTGTAATTGCTGCCAAAGGTGCATCAACAAAGTATTGAACAAAGGCTGTGAGTACTTATGTACATGTGATTTTTCAGATTTTTTATTTTTAATAAATTTGCAACAATAAAAAAAAAAAAAATCACATTGTCATTATGGGGTGTTGTGTGTAGAATTTTGAGGAAATAAATTAATTGAATCCTTTTTGGAATAAGGCTGTAACAAAAAAAAAAATGTGGAAAATGTGAAGCGCTATAAATACTTTTTGGATGCACTGTATGTTTTCTGTTCAACAGAAGAAGCTCATTTAGGTTTAAAACCACAGAGTAAATAATGAGGTAATTTTCATTTTTGGGTGAATTTCACTCTGATGCCTAGAGATTAAACGGCACATGGCATGTTGTCTCACAGTAATTCTCAACAAGCAAAGAAGCTGAATATCCTTCTTAGTTAATGTATGCAAAAGAGATAATAAAATCATCTTTGAAATTAGAAAAATGTGGTCACGAATCTTATCCTTGCTGTTTTCCTGTGAGAGAATGCTAATTAGGTCAACCTGCTGATCTTGTGTGTGTGTGTGTGTGTGTGTGTGTGTGTGTGTGTGTGTGTGTGTGTGTGTGTGTGTGTGTGTGTGTGTGTGTGTGTGTGTGTGTGTGTGTGTGTGTGTGTGTGTGTGTGTGTGTGTGGTGTGTGTGTGTGTGTGTGTGTATGTGTATGTGTGAAACCTGAAGTCTGGCCAAGTAGCAATGGAGCTTAGCTCAGGAATCCAGTTGTTATCTGCTTTTGGCGATCTCAGTGCTACTCCTCCTAGTAAAGGATAATCGCACAATTTGCTCACCCACTCATTCCAATCCTGTGTGCCTGAACATTTACACCAAATAATTTAAATCAAAAATGCAAATTGTCATTATTTACTCACCCTCAACTTGTTCCAAACATGTTTGTTTATTGTAGAACAAGATAATATTAAAGAATGTTGGGAACATTTTTAATTTAATTTAATTTAATTTAATTTAATTTAATTTAATTTAATTTAATTTAATTTAATTTAATTTAATTTAATTTTTAACAGAAAAAAAAGAAACTCATGAAGATTTGGAACGACTTGAGAGAGAGTAAATGGTGAATAAATATTCATTTTGGGGTTACCTGTTTATTTAATGTATTTAATTAGTCAAAATTTCAAAAGTTTGAGGTCAATTTTATTTATTTATTTAAAAAAAATAAAGTTTTCCATACATATTAAGGCTGTTATTATAATACAAACATAAAGTAAAAGACAATTTGTAGCTTACACCGAGACGCTGACAGTATCGTTTTCAGAAACATGCATTTTGAAAACATTTATTTTCAAAAGGTTGAATATTTAAGCCCCTCAAAACAATGCTCTTATGTAAATGAATGGCCAAAGCCAGTGCTTAATTTGTAAATTAATAATTTTCAGAACAAAACCAGGAAACAGGAGTCACCGTGACCAATGTCCACCACACAATTTCAGTTTTCACTGGAACATGACATCATTAAACGGTGATAGCGAGAGAGAAAAAGCATCAGATTTCTGAACAGGCTTTTATTATTTTGTGCCATGTAACTTTATGGGTCAATCGTGGATACAAACAAACACGTAGCCACAAACATAAATCTTATAAATCAGCTCTATTCTGTGAAAAAAAAGACTCACTCAGTCTAATCTTCAAGAAGAGCCCTCAGTTACCTCTTCCGTCGTGTTTTCTGGCTGTCTCACTTTGCTTCTGTCTGCTGCTATCCTGATCCAGGGACGCAGTTCCATATTCTCGAGATCTCTTTTGATCAGGCTCATTATTAGATTTACTCATGGTTAAAAAAAAAAGAAAATATGCTTGACTGCCTCTTTGCCATTTTGAAAATACAAATATTACTTAGGTAGGCCACCATGACATTATTTATTTCCGCTGCTCACTGCACAAAAAAATAATCACCAACCAATGAGAGTGATTGTAAACGTAAAAAAAGCTGATTGGCTGAAAATATTGTTGAGGGCCAATAGTTAAACGTACCTTCTGCTTTAACTTGTGCATGGTGATACTGTCGTGTGCGTGCACACACAATCCACGCAGCCTTCGGTTGTAGTCATTCACATTCCCTCGGACACACACACACACACACACACACGCAGGTATTCACCACACAGAAGTTAATGCTGGATTAATTAAAATAAATACTGGAACGCAAAACATGAATATCTGACATTTCCCGGAACAGGATCCGTCAAGATCTGGCTCAAATTAAGCACTGGCCAAAACGCATATAAATGTTATCAGCTTTTAGTTATAATTAGCTAAAATGCCCCCAATATGCAGCCCAAATCAAGTGATATATATTTTTTTCTCTCATTATCAAAGTTAAAAACACTGCTAATAAAATTATTTAACTTAACTTTAAATTTAGTCACCACATAATAAATAATAAATAAATAAATAAAGGTTTGGAATGACTCAAGAATGAGTAAATAATAATAATTAAATTTTAGTGTGACTATGCCTTTAAGACTATCCCCACTAATGAGAGTCCCTGAGGGCTGCTCTATGTGACCCGTGTTTAAGCAGTCCAGCCTCTAATCCTTAATCTACAAACATGGTATCTGAACTTTGGCCTCACTTGTACCAAGCAGCAAGGGTTGACTGAGGAATGAAGCCTGAGAGGCTGTTTTACTACTGTACTCCTGTCCCTCAGCAACCGTGGGGGGAAAATGAAAGTCTCACACCCAGAGACACATCAGTAAACGAAAAGCCGCTATGTAGGTTTTGCGCTCACACTTTCTCTCTTTCTACTTCTCATCCTTGGCTTTTTCAATGTCTCGTGCTCTCTTTTTCCCCCTTTTTCTCTCTGTCACAAAGTCCCACCCTCCTCCCGCCCCCCGCTAGTGCCATCATCACATGCAGCTGTCGAATGATCGACGTCGTCTCTGAAAGCTGTCAAGAACTCCCTTCTTTCATTCTAAAATGAGCAAAAAAATCTCTCATAAGCAGCAGGATTGCTTAAGAAGCACCCATGTATGTTGGCGCCTATCTCAGGTTGTGGTAAACTGGGTGAATTTATTCTAAGCTATTAAAGTTATTTTTTGTTGCTAAAAATCTCAAATAAGTATAACTTGGTGTGTTTTTCCCCCTTCTTTCAACAACGACTGAACTCTCTTTAAGTGCATATTAATTGCATTCACTGTGGAAATCTAAATTCCATTAAGGCTGCTCTTAATCCATGTTCTGAGTGCATATTGACAGAGCTTAAGATCTGGCAGGTTGATTTCTGTAGTATTTTTGTACTATAAATGTCAATGGCTACTGATTTCCAACATTCATCAAAATATCTTTTGTGTTCAACAGGATAAAAGCAAAACGTAAGCTTTGGAATCCCTTGAAGGTGAATAAATGGTGAGTACATTTTAATTTATAATGTGCCATTTTTATAGCCTGTGCAACTATTAATATTGAAGTTAATAATAAATCTAGTCTGAATTTGCTGAATATAAGCTAAAATATGACTTATGATAGTATATAGCTACATTATCGTTCTAAAGTTTGGTGTTTTAAATGTTTTTGAAACAGGTCTTTCAATTGCATTTATATTTATTAGGGATGCTACGATCAGGATTTTTTACAGCTGATACTGAGTGCCGATTTTTTTGTCATGGTGATCGCCCGATACAGAGTATCGATTCTGATTCTTCAAGCTTTATATAACTTTGCCATTGCATAAGCACAATTACCCTTTAAGTATGACATCACGCCTCACCTAAGATAATAAAGTATGGATGTTGCATACATGTAATGGTCAGAAGCAGCTTTACAAAAAAAATAAATAAATAAAACAGATAAACAATGGTAAGAAAAATGACTAACAATGCAATTTGGAAACATTGCTCATGTGTTGTAGCACTGCTGATGCATAACCCGGGTGCACACGTGCATCTTCCTCTGAGTTTGTTGTAAACTCATAAACAAACACTTGCGATCGGCCAGATTAACGAGTTGTGAAATGTGATTATCGCCCGATACCAATCTGTGGTCGATCGATCAGAGCATCCCTGATATTTATCTATTTTATGGATCAAACATAAAGTAAAGTAATAGTGGTAACGTCCACACAACGTCAAGCTGTAACATCATTAGACGTTATTTGGTTGGTTTTAGGTTGGACATTGACGTTGAGTTCTGACGTCAACCAGATTTTCATTTCCAAACAAAATGCAACGTCCCCATGACGTTAGGGTACAACGTCAATCTGACGTCACTGTATAGAAGTGTCTTGAAAAATATCTAGTAAAATATTATTTACTGTCATCATGGCAAAGATCAAATAAATCAGTTATTAGAAATGAGTTATTAAAACTATTATGTTTAGAAATGTTATTAAAACAGTCTTCTCTCAATTAAACAGAAATTGGGGGAAAAAATAAACAGGGGGCTAATAATTCTGACTTCAACTGCACATATCAGAACCCATTTTCAAGATGTTGGTAGTTCAAGCCACGCAAAACTACGTTGAATGGATGAAAAAAAGACTTTAACTGTTGTACAAATGCTGTCTTTCTGCTTAAGGAACATTTTATTTCTACTATTTATTTAATGATAATTGTTAATATTGTGAGTAGCAAATTTCAGAACAATGTGGTGCTGTTTTTTTCCCTCTTTTCAACAATGACAGAGCTCTCTTCAAGTGAATATTAATTCCATTCACTGTGAAAATCTGAATTTCATTAAGGCCGCTCTTAATCCGTGTTCTGAGGAGCTGAGTGCGTATTGACAGAGCTTAAGATTCGGCAGGTTTACACCTCGCTCATTTAAAAAGCTGTCCATCAGGGTGTTTATTCAGTGAATGTAAATTCACCCCCAATTACCATTCAGTTCCACGCAGCTTTAAATCCATAAAAAAAGAGACCGAAATCTTCATCCCAGACAATTCAGATGGTCACAATAACTTAATCCCGAGATAATTAAGACAAGTCTGGTGAGGACAGTATTTGGAATGCACAACACTTGAAAAGAGACGCGATTTTTGTTTGTTAAAAGTTTTTTTTTTTTAGTTTTACATCCTTAATTTGCATTTTTTTCCCTCCTGTCACATCCTTATTATCCCAAGCTCTTGCCACATCCACTATGACTCACTGTGATTTAGAAATCCCCCCTTAATTCTGTCTGTATCTGGGTTTCCTCTTTAATGTTACACATCCATGGTGTCGCCCACATAAAGTACTGTCGCTCTTTGATACCATTAGGAAGTTTCCTATAAGATTTATTTTTTAAAGCTTTAAAAAAGAAATCTCTCATGCACACCAAGACTACATTCATTTGTTCATAAACAGTAAAAGCAATAATGCTGTGTTAAAGTTTAGAAAGGTTGCAATTACCAATTAAGGTTGCAATTATTTTTTTATTATCAATATAAATCTCTAATGTGTGTTGAATAGTGTTTTTTACTAATTAAAATAAAAAATACAGTACATAAAGCTTAAATTCTTAATTTTCAAAAGTATCCCAAAAACTTTAAACTGGTGACAGTGCTTCCCACAGGTTTGAAATATACTTGCGGCGGTAGCCGAATTGAAACACACCATTTACCCACATCACATAAATAGTTAACTATATGCGACAAACGAAATATAATTTAATTTTTAACAATAATTTTATTTATTATTATATTCAGGTTCAAAGCAAACTTGAATGCATAAGCATTTTAGATACAGTATAACCTATGTAACATAGCCTAATGATATCTTTAAATTAATCAAATAAACAGCAAATGAGAAATAAATGACAGAAAAAGGAATTACAGACAATATCTCTAAAAAGTATAATAATTACAAGATTAAAATGTGTAGATTATTTAAATAAGGCAAATGCGTTGATTAACCATTACTAATGGTGTACATACACTACCGGTCAAAAATTTGGGGTCAGTAGAACTTTTAAATGTTTTAAAATAAGCTTATCGTGCTCACCAAGGCTGCATTTATTTAATAAAAAATACAGTACAAATTGTACAATTGTGAAATGTTATTGCACTCCAAAAGTAGTTTATAATTTAATTTAAAAAAAAATGTATTCCAGAGGTTTTAAAGACGAATTTTCAGCTTTACAACTCCAGTCATCAGAGTCACATGATCCTTTAAAAATCACTCTAATATTAATTATTGTTGTTATAATTTTTTTTATTATTATCATTATTATTATTATTATTATTATTATTATTATTATTATTATTATTATTATTATTATTATTATTATTACTGGTAATAGTAATAAAAGCAATGAAGACTGGAGTAATATTTCATTTGAAACTACATACAATAAGTAATAAATAAATATTTAATAAATAAGTATTTAACAATTTAACAATTTTTTTTTACATTTAATAAATGCCACCTTAATAAACAGAATAATTGTATTTAAATTATTAAATAAAATGAATAATTAAAAAAAAAATGACCCCAAACTTTTGACTGGTAATGTATATTTTGCAGCCAGTTTAGACAAATCATTTGTCCTCTCCGAGTATATAGTAAAGTTTTTCTGAGTTGTTTAGATTCAAGAAGGAATTACTGAATGTATATCTCACTCTCACAACTGTGCGCGCGCTGTTAGCTACAAAGCCAAGCAAAAATAGGCTTAAGTAAAAAGGTAATGCAAAAACGAATACGATTAACGACAGCTTTAGAAAGCAAAAGCTGAAACCCAGACATTTTGGGAAATTTAGAAGCCCGGCCGGACTAATTTTTTAAGTACCAAAAAGGAGCATCTTTGTGTGTCTGCAGAGTACGTGAGACTGTCTGTGGGAGTGCTGACAGATCTCGTGCGCACAGAACGAAACGGGTAAACGAGAAAGTTTTTTCCACTACTTAATTGATCACGGATGTTTGCTTATATTATGCGGATAGAAAATTGTGTAAAAAGATGATAATAGTAGCAAAACAAAATGTGTCACTAAATATACTTGGGTGGCCGTTAATATACCCGGGCACAAGTAAAGTCTATGTGTGGGAATCACTGGGTGATCTGATAAATGAAAATGTACGAAAAATGTTGTTGTATTTCTTTTTTTTCCAAGCATTTGGCTCCTGACATTGGGTATGCTTCACTTCGAAACTGGTACTGCACACATATTTACTTAAATCAAAGCCTGTGCGATGTGACAATCATGCTAAGCAATATCTCTCAATATACAGTGCAGCCCTATGTGATTTCATTTTTTTCAGGGTTATTTGATAAACACATCCAAAAGTACATTGTTTATTAGGAACAGAAACCTTTTTTGCAACATTATAAAATGCCTACTGTCACTTTTGATCAATTTAACCTTTTAAAATCAATTTTCTTTTAAAAACACACGCATATTTCTGCACTGTCTCATTTCTGCACTACCTCTCATGCAGTACTCCTTCAAGGGCATGCATCATCTTCATAACCCATTACTTTTATGAATCACCTTTGTAATGAGTCCTACTGTGTTTCCACATTGTACAACTCGCAAGATTTCACCATTCATTTAACCTCTGGAAGCCACAGAAAGAAAACAAAAGACTTTAAATCCCTCTCTTCAGTGTCCATTTTACAGTAAATTCACCGTTTTCATGCCCGGACGGAGTAAAATGAGCCAACAAAAATGATGGTCAGATCTGATGCGCACTTGGAAGAAACAGAAGGAAAGAAAACAGAGTAATTGTGCGGTCAATTTGAGGTCTGTTTCCTCTGTTCTCTGATTGGAAAACAATGGACAACAATTAGACGGAATCAATTCGAGTCTGATCCTCCCTTTTGGAAAGCGAACACATTTTTGGGGAATTACTGTAACGGAACAAAGGAGAATGAGGGTGGATGAGGAGAGTGGAAAGTGCTGTGGAGGTAAAGCGTATAGTGAATGATTAATGAATGGCATATGTGTCATCATAGGAGAGGCTGCACATTTGGCCTGATCCGCAGCAGCACAGCTAGAGCCTAATATGTTTCTCTCATCTACCCAAATTCATTTCTCATTCTCAGTTGTCTATTGTAGCATCATGACATTACAATCAAGCAACTTAAAATCAGTGCCATATGGTTTTGTGCGCATAATAAAAACAAAAAAGGCTGTGGTTTAATGCAGTGCTCAGTTCTGCCATGTGACAGCATGATACTAGAGTGGTTTCTGTGATGCACGTTTTGCTGTATTATAACAATATTATGCTATAATATTGTATATTACACTTTATACAACAGTTCTGTCTGGTTCTCGATTCTGATTGGCTGATAGCCATGAAATATTCTGCAATATCAGAACTTGTACAGCCTCTTCACTCTTGTGTATTGTGTATATTTTTTACTATTTATAATTTCTGAGATACAGCACATCGGCATCCGTCAGCCTGTCATTGAGCAGAGCAAAGATGGTTGACATTGTCCATCCACAAGATGGCGTCAGAGACCACATAATAAGCCCTCGTCATTTCTAACTGCAGCTGATCAAATCATTATTAAACTGGTTATTGACCCTTTAAGTTGATCTCTCTCTTTGGTATGTTGTAGTGCTGTATTTATACCATATAATTGGAGTGTGAGATGAGACATATCAGGAATGTATGTATTTTGTGTGGCCACTCTTTGTATAAGCCTGAGTTACTTTTTGGTTGCCCATCTGTTCCCAAATGAGTCTCCTGTTTTCATTACTGCAGACTAGTTCAGTAAACAGAAAGAAAGAAGAAATGCCTGCATGTGTTTAGCGTTTTTTTCTTATCGCAAACACAACAGTTATCTGGTAGTGTTTGCGATGCTTTGGCTTTTTTCGGGGTTAATTAGTGTGATATCCCGATTGCAACAGAGAAATACTGGGAAATATCTCTAGACTGATGGCATTTCAGTGAGATTTCATTTTCATTGAGATGGCATCTCAAATGTAAGCAAAATTACCTGTTTTGTCATCACTTTAGACATTACGCTAGAGAATCATTCAAATACTAGCTCTAAAGTGACGTTTGTGAAGCAGCAGCGATTTCTGCTGTTTTGACGTCAGATGCAGATGTGAATGAATGGCGGAGGAAAGTAGTTAGGGTTTTTGAGACTCTCTGTGTTTGATTTTCTTTTTTATATGCACGATTATGCCACTGAACTGTTGTATAAATGCAATGTCACACTCGTAGCAGTGCAATATCACTGTATATCGCCACTATATAGCCATATACAGCCATATCGCACTGCTATGAGTGTGACATTGCTCATATATATATATATATATATATATATATATATATATATATATATATATATATATAAATACTATAGTTTAACAATATTTACAATCATCATTTCATACAAAAATTCATAATATTTAAAGTAGTTCTGCATTATTATTATTATTATTATTATTATTATTATTATTATTATTGCTGTTGTTGTTGATGTTATTGTTGTTGTTATTGTTATTATTATTATTATTTTGCAATTTTGTGTACTGTAAATAATATATTTTATTACATTATACTACTACTAATACTATTACAATTAATAATACATTTCTCAAATAATAATAATAATAATAATAATAGTTGTTGTTGTTGTTATAATTCATTCATTCATTTTCTTTTCGGCTAAGTCCCTTTATTAATCTGGGGTCGCCAGGCAGAATGAACAGCCAACTTATCCAGGACATGTTTTATACAGCGGATGCCCTTCAAGCTGCAACCCATCTCTGGGAAACCCCCATACACACTCATTCACACTCATACACTACAGACAATTTAGCCTACCCAATTCACCTGTACCGCATGTCTTTGAACTGTAGGGGAAAACGGAGCACCTGGAGGAAACCCACGCGAATGCAGGGAGAACATGCAAACTCCACACAGAAACGCCAACTGAGCCAGCCGAGGCTCGAACCAGCGACCTTCTTGCTTTGAGGCGACAGCACTACCTACTGCACCACTGCGTCGCCCTGTTGTTATAATAATAATAATAATAATAATAATATTTATTATTATTATTATTATTATACAATTTGGTAATTAAATAATGTCATAAACAAAAAAGACAAAATGACAAACTTTTAACAAAGTTTTGTTAACCCCACTTTAATGATTTGATTCAAAGCTTGTTATTTTGTCATTTTTCTTCATGTGCAATTTTGTAGCTTTTTGTTCTTCAAGCTTGAATTCTTGAGATATTAAAGATTTCATAGTGTCCTGATAAATTGCATTAAACATTACTTTTTTCACCACATTGTACAGCAGTAACTTTAAAGGTCTCACTCCATCTCTTTGTGTTCAGGAAGTTGAGCACATCCTGTGATTCTACCTGATTGAACCTGTCCTTGAGCATATTTCCAGTTAGATCGACTTGCCCCGAACTCCCTCCCGCCTCTTTTCACCCTTGTCTGGCCTGTGTAAATAAGTCATCAATGGCGGAGGAATCGCTGTGCTATTCAAAAAGAATGATGGCCGAGTAGAGGAAAGAAGAGGACAGGTGCTTATTAGAGGGGCGGAGAACATAAAAAAGAGAGAGAGATGTAGAACTGCTGAGACCTGCTTCTGTTACTTCCAGCTGTAATTATCAGAAGCATTATGCCCATTTAGACACGTGGCAACTCACACTTTCTGAATATCCAGTCTCAAGGTCCTTACACATGGAGTCTGGAATTCTCATTAAACTTTTTTGTGTTCAAAAAAAAAAAAAAGTCCTCAAGATATGTCAATTGCAATTACACACTGCTTTTGCAACTTTCATCCACTCAAAGAAATAATAATAAAAAATAAAAATTTTAAATTTCCGGCAGAATTTTCTGCATCCGTACAAAGCATTTTGAGAGGTGTTTTGACAAATCAGAGCCACCGTACAAGCAAATGTCAAAATCCAGAATGGGGTCTGGTTTGATTCACTTCATCTCGCAACACAAGGCACATTATGACAGTGTCAAAAGTGTGAAAAAATAAAATAACGACAAATTGGGGTCCAACTGAGATCCCGAAGTAGACTTTGAATCACTTGGCATACAAAAGTTTTTGACTCAGTGTATGGACCTTAATTCTTTAAATTAGCCAGGGCTGCCACAATGCTCACTTAAATAAAATAAAATAAAATAAAATAAAATAAAATAAAATAAAATAAAATAAAATAAAATAAAATAAAATAAAATAAAATAAAATAAAATAAAATAAAATAAAATAAAATAAAATAAAATAAAATAAAATAAATTTAATTTAATTTAATTTAAATGAAATAATAAATAAATAAATAAATAAATAAATAAATAAATAAATAAATAAAGATTTCATCATTCATCTAACCTCTGGAAGCCACAGAAAGAAACAGAACGACTATAATTCCCTCTCTTCAGTGTCCATTTTACAGTAAATTCTCTGTTTCCATGCCTGGATGGAGTAAAATGAGCCAACAAAAATGTAAAATGAGTCAACAAAAATTATGGTCAGATCTGACGCGTACTTATAGTAACAGAAGGAAACAAAACAGTGATATCAATCAATCAATCAATAAATAACCTCATCTGACCTAAAATAAACAACATCTTGTCCGATTGTGTGCTTAAAGTAAGTGGAATTGAGATGCATATTTGCAGTAATAAAACACATAGAAAAGGGAGGTATTGGGGAGGAAAAAAGACCAGAGAATTACAAACGGCTCACTCACTAGTGCAGGCGACTGAAGGGGGGTCCGAGAGGGCTCTGTAGTAGCCGTCCTCACAGTCACATCTCCATGAGCCCTCTCTGTCATTATAACTGTGAGCAGGACAACGGGAACACTGGAGATCCTGAGATGAAGACTTGTAGAATCCACGACCACAGGCTGCATAGTGTTGGAGAGAAGAAAGAGAATTAGCATGTGTTCACATTTTAAAATGATCTAGTATTTAGATCAGATTGCATCCTAATGAGATATAAAAAAAGACCGCAGTTATTTCTCCTGTATAAAAATGAGATTAAATAGAGAGCAAATTGAGACATTCAGATTTTTCTTTCATGACTTTATATCATGAATTTTGACCTAAACATTTGCCATTAATATAATATAATATAATATAATATAATATAATATAATATAATATAATATAATATAATATAATATAATATAATATAATATAATATATTATAATATAACTTTAAATAATATAATATAAAATAATATAATATAATATAATATAATATAATATAATATAATATAATATAATATAATAAAATATAATATAATATAATATAATATAATATAATATAATATAATATAATAAAATAAAATAAAATAAAATAAAATAAAATATAATATAATATAATATAATATAATAACACATTATATAGAAGAAATGTAGACAATTTTCTCATTTGTTTCTGATCATTATTTCTCCAAAGGCATTTCCAGACTAAATTTGATTGAAAATCATGATAATAACTTCTGAACCCTAACATTTTCTTTCGGGCCATAATAGCACACAGTCAGTCAGTCATATGTTGCCTCAATCAAAGGTCTAACATCCCTGATCACCCTGAAAGCACTAGCACGCCTTCTTTCGCAGCACCTCTAGCAGTCAGAAATGTCCTAGAGGCAAGGTTACTGTGGAAAATAGGAAACTTAAATGGATTATTTCAGTATTTCACCTTTTATGAGGGAAAAAAAGGACATCCCACAGGCAGCCAGGGATCAGAGACAAAGCAGAAATTAGGGCCATATCGCTTTAGGCTATGCACAAGAATCACCCTCGCACGTCCCAATGACAACGAGTCATTTACTCCCACACTTTATTTCATGTGCCCATATGGGCTGAATTTCCAATGAAGCACTATCATCATATATTACTATTTGCATTATAATTAGACAGCATTAAACACCTAATAAAATGATTTTTTTATCCTTGTATTGAGTTTTTCCTGCCTTTATAATTCATCACATGGAGCTTTTGTGTTAATTAACCTTGTGAAAAGAAGCGAATAAAAAAAAAAAGAGAGAGAGAGTCTGGGGTGACTCCAAAGACCGAGGTATTTTCCTGGTTCACATCAGTAAGCAAAGAGAAATAAGCTATTTTCGGTTTGGCCTTTTGGTCGGCACTGCTGAGAGATACTAATCCACACTTAGCAGCTGTTTGCTTAAAACCCCCTTCAGCCTAAAGAAGGAATCGGGCCCACATGATTTTGCTTAAACCCCAGCCACGCCTGTATCCCCAGGATAAATATTACTTTGTTCACAGCTATGCATTTTAATCATTATTACTAGGGACGCGACACTACTGATTTTCAATTCCAGACCCAGTTTTTAGATCTCAGTAGTTGCATTGTTGATTTAGAGCCTTCCGAAAAGGGACGAAATGCTGCAGCTTTCCGTGACAAGACTAAAATGGAGATCGCACAGGAGGTCGAGCGATTTCCTCATTTTAAACATCACCTTGTTGAGATGGAGGGTGGCTGAGCGGTACGGTATCCCCATTTCAGCTACATGAAAGCCCTGTCACTGCGTATTTAGCTCAGAAGCGTGGCACGGTGTGGCCGTGCAACGTAAAGAATAAGAGCCTTCTGAGGCAGAGAAGTGGAGGAAAGGGATGTGATTTTATCTGGGATCTTTCTCAACCAGTGAGGACTTGTAATTGAAAGCAGCAAGTCTAGCTCGTGCTGTAAAGAGGTGGTGCTGGCAAAGTATAATGTCAAATAGGTATGGGACGATAATAGTTTTCAAGGTATAGCGTGATTTGGAAAAGTCAAGGTTTTAAAACCTACAAAATGTAAGGTATTTGTAAGATTTATTTTAATGTTTTTTTGTTTTTAGGACAGCAGTATCTCCAGCAGAAAAGTTAAGTCAGTTTTAAATTGTAAAGAAATCTGTGTTTTCGAAACTAATGAAGACGGCAGAAGTCAATGATTAATCTAATTATTTAGCCTGACTTGTTTACTGCTCTAAAATATTTTAAATGTTTCTCAAAATAAAATATATTGTGTTCAAAGCGGAATTTTTTTGTTCTTTTAGACATTTTAAAATAATATATTTTAGAGTTGTAATCACAATGCGGTGAAACCGTGATATTTTTATCCAAGGTTGTCATACCGTCAGAATCTTATACCGGGCCATGCCTAATATCAAGTAGTATGGTTAGAAAAAAGTATTCAGGATTTTCATTGTGAAAGGACATAATTACATAAACTAACATGCATATTCAAGAGAAAAATAGAAAAGAAACATAAATATATTCTGAACAAACAAAATGGAAATTTTGGAAAAGTAGAATTAAATAGTACGAGGAATGGAAGATAAACATGAGTAAGTACAAGATAAGTAAGGAAAAAAGCAAAACAGATAAGAAACCAAAATAAGAACAAGAAAAGAAAAGACAAGCAAAGGGAACAACAGAATGAAAAAGAAAAAAAGTAAAAAATAAAGAACATAACCAAGACAAAATACATAAATGAAGGAAAATGACAAAGAAATGATCATGTAACCCTTTAACTGCCCCACCAAGAAAAACATTTTTGGATTGCATTTCTTAGCTCCTAATGTCGCTAGTTAACACACACAATGCATTTTTTATTAACACATCCCATAATTTCAAAAATATCAGCCTCTACCAAATGATTAATATGTCAGTTTATGGTAAAAGTACAAAGTTTATGGACTTAATACATACAGTTGAAGTCAGAATGATTAGCCCCCTGAATTAGCCCCCTGTTTATTTTCATTTCTGTTTAAAGGAGAGCAGATATTTTCAACACATTTCTAAACATAATAGTTTTAATAACTCATTTCTAATAACTGATTTATTTTATCTTTGCCATGATGACAGTAAAAGATATTTGAATATTAGATATTTTTAAGACACTTCTATACAGCTTAAAGTGACATTTAAAGGCTTAACTAGGTTAATTAGGTTAACTAGGCAGGTTAGGGTAATTAGGCAAGTTATTGTATAACGTTGGTTTGTTCTGTAGACTATCGAAAAAATATAGCTTAAAGGGGCTAATAATTTTGACCTTAAAATTGACCTAAAAAATAAAAAATTAAATTTTTAAAAATTAAAATTTGCTTTTATTCTAGCTAAAATAAAACAAATAAGACTTTCTCCAGAAGAAAGAAATATTATCAGACATACTGTGTAAATTTCCTTTCTCTGTTAAACATCATTTGGGAAATATTTAAAAAATTCTAAGGGGGGCTAATAATTTTGACTTCAACTGTGTAATATGAAAATATGCAGTGAAAGACCAATTTATTTAAAAAAATATTTAAAATAAAAAAATTGTGAATACTAAATCACCTTTATTTTTTTGAAATATGCCATAAAATATTTCAGATTCTCATTTAACACATTCTCTTGTTTTTTTTTTTTTTGTTTTTTTTTTACAATAAAACCAAAATCAAGTGTAGTACTGCAACAGGATTATGTTTGTTTGATTTATTTTTTGTAAACCAACAATGCTGTGTGTGTGAACCATTATTTAAAACAGTCATTCTTTAAATGACATTATTAAAAACATTCAAAATTTGGTCAACCATTTGGTAGAGCAGGCAGTTAAAGGGGTAAGATGAGAAAATTTAAGAGGAAAAAGGAAAAGAAAAAATGAATAAGAAAAGCTGCTGGAAATGTAGGGAAAAAAGAAAACAAACTGTCAAAGAAAAGGTTAGAGAAGAAAGAACAGGAAAAGATTAGAAACAGGAATGAGAAAATGAAAAGTAACAGAAACAGGAAAAGAAAACAATAGCAAGAACTTCAAGAGTAAAAAAGCAGGGGAAAGGAAAATAAAGAGAAAAAGGACAGGAAAAGGGAAAAAGGGAAAGACAAGAAAGGTCAGGTAAGTTAAAGAAAAGTAATGGGAAAAAGTAACCGATCAAAGAAAATGCAAGTTAAAAGTAAGAAAACTACCGGAAAAAGAACAGAAAATAAAAACAAGAGACAGAAAGAGAACATGAAAAGTGAAAAGGAGATGGAGGAAATAAAAATAAAGGAAAAACATTTCTCTAGTATAAGCTGGTGCGTCTGTTAGCTTTAGCGTGAGCCGCTGTGTACGGGGAAATGATCTCGCCTGAGCCTGAGAGCTCAAGACCTAGCCACAGGCACTCAACGGCTCTCTCGCGAACACGCTAAGATTAGCACCATCACAAATCACCAAAACAGGAGGACTCTCCACTGCCGACACGGCTGCCTTTTTACGTCTCTGAAGTGGGGACGGTTTATTTTTACATCCGCACGATCAGGATTTGTTTATTGCCGCGTCTGAGAAGCCCAAGTATCCCTGAGTTGTTTACACAAGCAACCAACCAGCAAATTAGGCCTCAAATCAAAAGTAGCGCTGACACGGGGGCCCGCCTGAGAATCTGCCTCCTCTCCACCTCTGTGGCTTTACTATGAGTGACACGCAAAAACACTGCCATCTCTGAAGCCCAAATTCCTTCCCTCCAAAGTCAGACGTGCAAACACTGACACTGAACTAGCCAAAAAAACACGCTGTAGCATTGTGCTAACGCCACCACAGAGATAAATGATAGCTTTGTTTTCCCCCATCCTGACAGCTTTATTTCTGTGGGAGAAAAAAGATGAGGCTTGCCCAATTATGCCTCCTTCTGCCATGCTGCATAATGTCTGCTAGCATGTAATCATGACTGAATTAGCGCTACATGACCCCGTGTGCCAGCGGCTCTTGAGAGCATGGTAACCAATCTATGAAACTGACACTGAGACGATATCCTCCACTTAACTGCCCATTTCTGCTCTGAATTGAGAACATGTCTTGCCAACAGAAGCGCCTGGCTGCTAAAATGCGAAACGGGACGGAGAAACACTAGCTTAGGCGGGTTTAAAAAGTGCGCTGAAAGACTTGGCTTTATTGGAGCTGCCACTAGCATGAAGGCGAGCTAATGGGATGTGCTTGTTGACATGGACACGCAGAGCAGGCAACAGCAACCTCATTTACTGCACAAAGAAATTAGTCGGGCCCCTTAGAAGAAGGGGAAAAAAACAGGTTGAGGTTAAACAGAATAACAGAGAAAGAGATTAAAACAGCCTGACATTCCTCCCAGAGTCTTTAGCAGGCGGCGGGTGCCAGCGTCAGTAATTTACCTTTCATTGGTCAAGCCCTCTGGTTAAGCTAAAGGGGGAGAAAAAAAACAGGTCTCTCTGCGTTTCTTACATGGCACTGATAATGCAGGAGGAGTTTGCTAATAATGTATTTCAATCTCTAATATGTATTCTGTGATTAATAGAAATGATAACAGCATCCAGATGATCGTTAAAATAAGAGTGCATAATCTTTAGAAGTATTGCGAGTTTGGAGCAATTAATCCCTCTTGATTTTTTTAAAGACATATTAAGATTTAATAGCCACCCAGAGGTAAAATTCAAGATGATGTCCAGCTGAACTGCACAGACTGCTGACTTGTCTAAAATTAGCGTATTGACTACGGAATTCTCAAATAGTTCTCCCTCTAGGGAGGGTGAGGAAATGTCCTAATCACAGGCTTTCCTAAAGCGAGTGCTGGTTTTTCTCTTGCTCTCGCGCTGTCAGTTGTTTTCTCTTGTTGGTTTTCTTCCGATGAATTTCCTATAAACCTCCGGGTTGCCCTTTTTTAGACCTCGGTATATTATTTTCTGATCTCAGTCTATGTTCAGAATGGAAAAGTAGTTTGCTACTTACGGAACACTGCACAATACACACAATATATTCCCTTGAGAAGAGTAAGTGTACTTTACTGTATCAAGTGTCTTCTTATTGTGTACTCTGTTAAACATATATGATTGGTTACTTATTGTAGGTTAGGATTACGGTTATGTTTAGGGTTAATATGCATTACTATAGTATGTACAGTTGAAGTACACCCCCCCCCTCCCTCTGAATTATTAGCCCTCCTGTTTATTTTTTTCCCCCAATTTCTGTTTAACAAAGAGATTTTTTTTCAACACATTTCTGAACATAATAGTTTTATTAACTCATTTTTAATAACTGATTTTATTTTATCTTTGCCATGATGACAGTAAATAATATTTGACTAGATATTTTTCAAGAAGCGTCTATACAGCTTAAAGTGACATTTAAAGGCTTAACTAGGTTAATTAGGTTAACTAGGCAGGTAAGGGTAATTAGGCAAGTTATTGTATAACGATGGTTTGTTCTGTAGACTACTGAAAAAAAGTATATAGCTTAAAGGGGCTAATAATTTTGACCTTAAAATGTTTTTTTTTTTTAGTATTTAAATTTGCTTTTATTCCAGCCGAAATAAAACAAATAAGACTTTCTTTAGAAAAAAAAAATATTATGAGACATACTGTGAAAATTTCCTTGCTCTGTTAAACATAATTTGGGAAATATTTAAAAAAGGAAAAAAAAATTTAAAGGGGGGCTAATAAATCCAACACAGGCTCATTCTGAAAACATAGTCCTGTGGACGTTTCTGGAGACCGCAAATTATGTAGCCAGAGGTACGTATGGCTTGCATTTCATTTTTTTTTTAAACGAACGCAAACGAGCAGTTTGTCCTGTTAGCTCGTCGTGTACGTCGGCGGATTTGAGACGCGGAGTGGAGTTGACCATGACGACGACAACGGGGTTCGAGTCCGGGGAAGAGTAGTTCCAGAAATCAGGTAAGACAAAAACAGAATCCAAAAAATTAAAATGTACAAGTGAACAACAGTGTGAGAATGTGGTAAAATCCGAAAACGTGGTAAAAATCAGATGAGGGTTTTTCTTTTTCTGGACAGCTTTGGGTTTAGGGAAGCAAGTGGGTGGGCGGGTCAATCGATAAAATTGGTTGGGTTTAGGGAAGGAGGAGGGTGGGTCAGTCGATTGGTCAGCCGGCCAGTCACTCATTCGTTCAGTCAGTCAGACAGACAGTCGGTCAACAGTGGCCTCTAGTGGGATTATGCGAGAACATCGGGCGCAGACGGCACTCGCGAGAGAAATTTGAGATGTGAAAAAGCGCACACTGTGGCCTCCCGGGTTGTATTTTGTGGTCTCCAGGAACGTCCACGGGACTACGTTTTCAGAATGAGCCTGTGTTGAATAATTCTGACTTCAACTGTAAATGAAACAAGGGCATTGTGCTAGGGCTGCACAATATTGGAAAAATTTTACATTGCGAAATTTTTTTCTATGCGATATATATTGCGATATAATTTCACCAGATGACTTAAATAGCTCTAAATATTTTATTAAATAGCAAATATTAAAGTGAAATAAACCGTGCTTTGTGGTTTTCTGGAGAGCAACAGTATTCAGGTACAGAAATTGAATAATCAAATGTAAAATAGGACTGTGTAGTCTTCACCATATAAAAAATTTAATAAAATTTATCTTTAAGAAACTTCTTTCTGCACTACTAAAATGCTTTCAACTCTTTTCAAATGCTCATACAGTCACAGGCCCTAAAACACATGCAGAAGATAAACTTTCACTCTGTTATGGTTCAATTCCGCAGTGTCTCCACAAATCTCACGTGTTTTGACCTGTGGTTTCTGGTCATTTATATTATTAGTGAAATATACGTTGTGATCTCGATGCTCAAACAATATATTTTGCAGCCCTATACTGTACAATAAAGTGTTACCAAAATTGTGTCTTGTACATCATAGAGAATTAAAGATTGAAGGCCACCTAAGTGTACTTAAAGACCTAATGTTTCTTAAAACAATTAAGCATACCTTTGTGAAGTGTACTTTGCATCTATTTATTTATTTATTTTATTATTATTTTTTAATTTGTTTGTTTGTTTGTGTATTTGTTTATTTACTCATTTATATTTAATTTTACTTAATTACTTATTTCCTTATTTATTTATTTATTATTTGTTTGTGTGTTTATTTATTTATTTATTCATTCATTTATATATATTTTTTACTTAATTACTTATTTGTTTGTTTGTTTGTTTATTTATTTATTCATTTATTTATCTATATTTTATTTTACTTATTTATTTATTTATTTATTTGTTAATCATGATTTACAAGCAACTAAGTGTCAGAAAACATTACATTCACCTTAAGTAAATAAATAAATAAATAAATAAATAAATAAATAAATAAATAAATAAATAAATAAATAAATAAATAAATATTGAGTTTAAAAAAAAAGTCTAAACATCTGACATTGAAATCAAAAAGTACAAGTAAAAAAATATATATCTACTAATTAAATCCATCACACTGGTTATGGAAGGTCAAGTCCAGCACGTGGCATTGTGGGATACAGTATCTCACACAGTGTGCTCAGTTGTATACTGTGCATTTTGGCAAAAATAGTAGGTCATCTGCATATTTCATATACAGTATAACATGTTCATGCTGTGCACAAGACAAACACAATCTTTCTGCAGCAGTGAAAAACATACTGGTATTTTCCTGATGTGTAGTATCCAAAGAGAACTGAGCATTAGGGCTCCACAATATATCGTTTCAGCGTCGATATCGCAATGTGTCAATCTGCAATAGTCACATCGCAGGATATGCAATGTCAAGTTGGGATTATAGTTGATCAGCATCACAGTTGAGAACATGTGTTTTGTGAAGTCATCACAAAGTTTAACCCTAAAATAGAGTGGAAGATTTTCATTTGGATGCATTTTTAAGACATGTGACCGTGTATGATTTAGTGATGTAGCGGATCACAAATATCACAGTTCAGATCACACTGCGGTTTTTGATTCATGGATCGGACCATTTTAAGGATTAGCAAAAAAGGGAGGAGACAAATGTAATTTGCTTTCCATTTATACAAAAATATTACTGCAAAAACTATAGGTTTTAACAAACAGAACTTAGAACCTGTAATTTTAATAAAAATAAAAATCAAGAAAATATTCAATATGATAAATGATATTTGCTACTGTTGCTGATAATGCTAAATATAGAAATCTAACATCTTGTACAATATATTATATTTATTTTCAAATAAGGATTCAACAATTCACACATAAAACTGCATTTTTCATTATAGGTGGATCATTTTGGAAACCTATTCAGTGACATAATTTTTATGGTTGTTTGTCACCACCTGTTGATCACACAATGTAATTGCTACAACATTCATTCATTCATTCATTTTCTTGTCGGCTTTGTCCCTTGCGGGGTCGCCACAGCGGAATGAACCGCCAACTTATCCAGCACGATTTTACGCAGCGGATGCCCTTCCAGTCGCAACCCATCTCTGGGAACTTCCACACACACATTCACACTCATACACTATGGACAATTTAGCTTACCCAATTCACCTGTACTGCATGTCTTTGGACTGTGGGGGAAACCAGAGCACCCGGAGGAAACCCACGCAATTGCAGGGAGAACATGCAAACTCCACACAGAAACGCCAACTGACCCAGCCCAGCCGAGGTTCGAACCTACGACCCAGCGACGTTCTTGCTGTGAGGCAACAGCACTACCTACTGCGCCACTGTGTTGCCCGCTACAACATTCATTTTAATATTTACCATAAACATCAGTGTTTATATCTGAACTATAAACCGTTCTCCCAGTACTTCTGTGTTATTTAATTGTTTGTAACTAACTGAAAAAAGTATCAAACCTGAATCTCTCTCCATCAAACACAGATTTGAATGCAGCGCTTCAAAGGATTAATAGACATATGCAAATCATTATCATTTATCATTCATGTTGCAATTGTGCAGCTTTACACTAAATGCATTAATGCAGGCTAAACAAACATTGACAGAAAACACTAACACTAATAAAGCATTTAGGTAGGTCCCACCACAACTTTTTCAGTCATCATTATATTTTACAGAGAAGCCAAAATGCTTTCATACACGTGACTTGAATGACGTGGGAGGTGATCTCTGTGCAACTGTTATAAATGTTGGATTAACATTCAAGTTCAAAAAAGTTACTAATCAGCGGGTCACGTGCGTTCCGAACTGTGGGTTGTGATCCGTACGGACCACGGATTAACCGTGAACCATTACACCCCTAATGATTTAAGCAAGCTTAAACCAAGAGATTATAAAGGTATAGAAACCAAAATTAATTGTATATAATTATTTTTATTTATTATATTATTATAGTATACAGTGTAGACTCTACACCAGGGGTGCCCAAACTAGGTCCTGGAGGGCTGGTGTCCTGCATATTTTAGTTCCAACCCCAATTAAACACACCTGAAGCTGCTAATCAAGCTCTTTCTAGGTACAGTATACAAAAACTTCCATGCAGGTGTGTTGAAGGAAGTTATAGCTAAACAATGCAGGACACTGGCCCTCCAGGAATGAGTTTGGGCACCCCTGCTCTACACTATAGTGTTATTTTATTTATTATTATTAAATTTCTGTACCTCAATACTGCTAGATTCCACAGAAAACCATAAAATTTATGTATTTGTTCATTTGTACTTTAGTACAATTGTATTTGTTGTTGTATCGTACTTTATGCAGATACTCCTCTACAAAATATTACAGTCAATTATAAATATTATTTCATTCCAAATAGAGTTATACAAGATCTTGTGAAATTGTATTCATATTGCAATTTACAGTTGAAGTCAGAATTATTAGCCCCCTTTTGATATTTCCTAAATGATGTTTAACAGAGCAAGGAAATTTTCACAGTATGTCTGATAATATTTTTTTCTTCTGGAGAAAGTTTTATTTGTTTTATTTAATCTAAAATAAAAGCAGTTTTTAATTTTTTAAAAACCATTTTAGGTACAAAATTATTAGCCTCTTTAAGCAATTTTTTTTCTCGATAGTCTACAGAACAAACCATCATTATACAATAACTTGCCTAATTACCCTAACCTGCCTAGTTAACCTAATTAACCTAGTTAAGCCTTTAAATGTCACTTTAAGCTGTATAGAAGTGTCTTGAAAATATCTAGTGAATTATTATTTACTGTCATCATGGCAAAGATAAAATAAATCCATTATTAGAAATGAGTTATTAAAACTATTATGTTTAGAAATGTGTTGAAAAAATCTGCTCTACGTAAACATAAATTGGGGGAAAAAAAAACAGGGGGGCTAATAATTCAGGGGGCTAATAATTCTGACTTCAACTGTATATCGCAATATCAGTTTTCGTCCAATATCGTGTAGCTATACTAGGCATTTATGAGAGTTATGAAAATTATAATAATATTACATTTTTTTTTTTATATATTTTAAACATTTTAAAACCTTTTTTTGACCAAACAATGCTTTAAAGGGGTAAATAAACTACACTGGCTTTACATTTTCCTCCAAATTACACATAGTCCACTTTCAAGCTATGAAAAGAAATGGTTATCAATGGATGCTATTATTTCCAGCCCTGATGAAAGCAGCCTGAGCGAACCTAAAACCTTTCAAACTCACTGAAAGCCTGTTTCCATGCTGTCAGGCCTTGTGGAGCAAGCATTTTAATCTTTCCTTCTAAGAGGGCGAGAAATCTACCCAACTCCAGGAAACAGGCCGAGGGCACAAAGGAAAGGGGAAAAAATCAAAAGGCAGCAAGAAAGCAACACACCAGGATGGGGTCCAGTTTTGGCCCTATACCCTTTGCGTTTTTCCGACAGCTGCTAGACTGAGACGGAGAGCCGTAATGGTTACAGGAAAAAAAAGGAATGAAAGTTGGATTAGAGGGTTGTGAAAATGTCAGATTAAAATGTTAAAAGATGGATCTTGTTCAGAGTTATTCGTGCTAGTGCCCCCACGCATTACTGGGAGCGAACAGGTTGGATTAGGGGTGTGTTTCTTTACATGCAGACAAGAATCTCATTCATGGCAGCTACCTGTGTGGAGGAGAGATAAGTAGCTTTCCATCAGAAACAAAGAGAAGATTAGCATTCTCTTACACTGTGCTGAAGGACACACCGGGATGCCCTCTGAAGCCCTCAGAGAGGAACAAGAAAGACTTTTGAAGGAAGAACGGATCAAAGCCTGTCAGAGCCCTCTCCTAAATATAGTTAAAATGTTAACATCATGAATTGTGCCAAAGAGCAGCTGTTCACTTAAAATAAGTCGTTTTGGTGCCAGATGTACTTATTTTTAAAACAGGTTACATGTTTTCTGGAAAAAAAATAATAAATCTAATAGGAATGTAAACAAATCAAAAATTTCCATATAAAAGCGCTAATTGTCTGGTATTTTTTTCTATTTATTCAAAAAATGCCTAAACACAATATGGTTTACAGGAACTATCAAATTGCAAAGACAGCATTGTAACTATATAACATGTAATCTGATGCACAGTGCTGTCCTTTTACACCTGAGCTGCTCATAATAAATGTTTTCTGTGTTCAGTAATTCAGTTCACAATAAACGATCCCACAGAAACACCATATCTGAAAGTGATGTGAGTTTGACTAAACATTAGTTTTATAAATAAATATATAGGAGTCACGGTGGTGCAGTGGATAGCGCTGTCGCCTCACAGCAAAAAGGTCACTGGTTCGAGCTCTGGCTGGGTCAGTTGGCATTTCTGTGTGGAGTTTGCATGTTCTAGGTCAGGGGTGCCCAAACTTTTTCATTTGAAGGGTCAAAAACCAAATATCACTAAGAGCTGTGGGCCGAAGGTAAATATACCAAACTATATTACATTAAAAATGCCATGGGTAATTTCCTAATTTAATTCATAATATTTCAAAATAAAAAAAAAAATATTACTTTAAACTGTATTATCTAATGCAGTATAACTTTTAAAATGATAACTTGAAGCAATAAAAAAAACATAATCACATTTATAACAAAGTGTAGTTCAATGCTGAATACACAAGCAGAATCTGCCTTTGTTTGATTTGCTCAACAAAGTCTCTGCATTGTCGGGTGACAGTATTTACATTTAAACAAAATCTGATTAATTTACACCCTTTAATTGAAAACAAACAAATTGACAAAGTGTTACATTAAATTTGAATTGACCATTTCTAAACCATCCTCTTCATTCTCCCTCTCTTCTCAGATGGGATGGCGGGACAAATTAAATGTTACAACGGGCCAACTTTGGCCCACAGGCCTTAGTTTGGGCATCTCTGTTCTAGGTGAACATGCGCTAGGTGAATTGGGTAAGCTAAATTGTCCATAATGCATGCGTGTATGTCCTGGTCCTCCAGGTTGGGGGTTGAGTGTTGGGCTAACGACCCACCTCAAAAAAAATGAGATGTTACTAAAC
Source organism: Danio kyathit (assembly GCA_903798195.1). NCBI lineage: Eukaryota > Metazoa > Chordata > Actinopteri > Cypriniformes > Danionidae > Danio > Danio kyathit. Next base: position 28,189,750 of record LR812538.1, read on the forward strand.
ACTAATATGGCATCAACTTCAATATAAACGGTCCTGGAAGTAAGTAAGAGTAAGTAAGTAAATAAATATATAAATAAATAGATTTAAAAAATAAATAAATAAGTAAATAAATCAATAAATCTATCAATAAATAAATATTATATTCATTTCTCCAGCTGGTTTAATGTCCAGACAGACCTATAGACCTTTATATTCTCAATCCTGATGTCACTGGCAAGTTTTCAGCTTTAGGCCTTGCAAGCACTGAAAAAGCTTTGGCCGAAACCTTTAAAAACAGCTGTTAAATTCATCTGCATACCACTATAAATACATTTTTCCTATGTAAATACAGCAAATATATCATTCCATCTTTTCACGCACAACAGCACTTCTCTTTTACATGTATATTTAAAACAGAAGAAGATTAGGAATGGTATACGGTATCTGTGCAATTACTGCTAAATGCATTATGCTTTTGACAGTCACATTTGTGTTGGCTGGAGGTGGTCATTGTCTGTGCCAAGAACAGATCTTTTAACTTGCTCCTCATTTCTCATGTGAGGCAGACTGCAAATAAATGTGATTATGCTCAAAATACTGTCTGGATGGACAAGAAATTGCGGCAAACTACTGAAAGAAAAGATTTGTAATATGGTATTGCTGTTAAACAGACCAAAAAAAGCAAGATCCATTTTGGTTAAATGAAACCGCTCAACTCATCCCCTCAGCATCTGCCCAGATGGCTTTCCTGGCAAATGATATGTTCTGTGATAGCGCAAAAGAAGGAAACATGAAATGTCACTTTACAGTGAAAAGGAATGCTTTTTAGAACAAAGCAGGCTTTTAGGAAAAAAGGAATTGGGCTTTGACCAGAATTTAAAATGCCTTAGGAAAAATGCTTCCTTCCAAGTGTAAATGTTGGTCGCTTGTTTGCAGCTGATTGCAAAACACAAAATATAAGCATAACCCGAGGCGTCTGCACTTCCTCTTCCACATCATTCGGCCTGATTTACTGCACTGTTAAGCAAATAGAAAACAAAGAGGATTTGAATAAGAAAGATACAGAACATATCACTTACATTTAATGTGTAATCTATGTGCGCAAATCATTACATGTATTAAGGAAAATGGATTTATTTTATGAAATGCAATGCAGAGTTTACCCAGAAATGTAAATTCTGTCATCATTTGCTCACTCTCCAAAAAAGTAAAGTGAATTACAAATGTGAACCCTTTTTTAATTCAATATATGGATTTTGTTCTATCAGTCCGATAATGGAATAATGTTGACTGTATGCTGTGTAGATCAGATCAGATTAAATTGGATTAATGAAAATCAGTGCATGCAAACATATTTGTAACAACGATTGCAGCTTTTAGTATTGCTTGTTTTTTCAGTCAAACACAAAAGTAGATATATAGAAGAATGTTGAAAACCTGTAACCATTGAGTTACTATGGATTTTTACAGGTTTCCAACATTCTTCAAAATATCTTATTTTGTGTTCAAAAACAAGTCAAGAGTAGAGGTGTCAAAATGAATTGTTTCATTGATGCACCGCAATGCAGACGCGAACAATTCGGTATCGGTTCAGTAATAATCATAACCGGTTATTACGTACTGACGTCATTTATCACATATGCGTTATATGGCAGTAGCTTACTGTGGCGAGGGAGGAGACTAGAGCTGTGCTTTTTTTGGTGCTGGTTGTTGTATTTCCTCATGCTGGCAACAATTCTGTGACAGTTCTTACAAATGACCTGTTTTTGTTTGGTGTCTGTGACTTTAAAACCAAAATATTCCCATATTACCAACGTTACCGCATCATTCGTTAATGCGTCTATTAAGGCTTTTGAAGCAGCAGACGCCATCATCCCACTTTCCTGTTTGTTTGTTTTTTTATTGAGGGCATTCCGCATTGTTCTGTTGCACTATTCTGATTGGGCCGAATGAAAGTGTGCTCACTCAATTGGCTAGTAAGACTGTCAAACACAGACGGCAGTCATGCATTTGCTCTGGGTGGTGGACATTAAATAATATATACTTATATTGCAGCCTCTTGCGATTAGCTAATCGCAATGTTTCAAATCACGATTGCAATTCGATTTTGATTAATTGCACAACCCTAGAGAAGACTGTGAGTAATTAAAATGCTCCAACTACTTAAAAACAGACAACTGTGCACAATTCACTGTTCTCTGTGGCCCCTTTGACCTGCTGGCGTGTTCGTGAGGTAACGTTTTAACTTCTCTCTCAGCTTTTACAACAATAATGTATCTGAGGATCCAGACACGAGTGTGTCTGCAAAGTGAGTTTTCTCCACCGGGTTGCCATTTATGATGGAGCAGCTGATAGTCGCAGCCGTTTAACAGTGTCCGAGCCAGAGATGCGCTGACTGAGCCAATCGCCTTTTCTGTTGAGTGGGTGATCAATCACGAGGGCAAGCAAGCGGTAAATTTGTTTATTTGCCATAAATGTTTATGTTGTTCTGTGCATGTACTTTAGTTTTGTTTGATACATTTAAAAAGAGTGTTTTCTTTGAGCAGGTAAAATTAAAGGTACATATATCTGACTGCTTGTATTACAGGACAAAAACAAATAATATATAAATATATTATATTCATAAATTATAAATTTTAATACAAGAATTATTGTGTTGCTAAGTAAAATATCAAATTGTTTATGGTAAACATCGTCAATGCACCGAGATATCGAACTGAACCGAATCGATGGCATGATAGTAAGCAAACTTAACTGGGAAACCAGTGTACAGTATGCTCAAACCCGTTGTCAAGAGTGTGCAAATCATGACAGAATTTTTTTTTTTGGTACGCTATCGGCTCAAATAACCACAAGGCCCATAAACCCATTGAGTGCATCTGCTCATTCATTGTTTTATCTTTTATTTTTGTTTACAAAGTGCTGCAGTGATACACAGCTGTTACCGTGGTAAGCAACCCCAAATGTGGTATTTTCTTAAAAGATAAGAAGTGCAAAACCTCCTTAAGAACTCTACGACCACGGCTAATCAGATCTAAATAAAACCACTACCATCAGCAAGTTATCTCTTTCTCTCTCTCACACAGACACACAGAGCGTCTGGATGACTTTGCAGCTTTGACAGAGGTGACTAAGTGAATGCACAATAGCAAACAGGCAGAGGTCCTTCATTTTGGAGCCAAACACAGCCATGACCTGTCCGAACGTGCATGAACGCACACCCATTTAAAAAAACGCACATCCACGCACACCCAAAGCCACCCACACACACACATACACACACACATACACACACACACACAATTTAATACCGTCTCTATCATTGCCCAGACGTTGAATGATAAAGCATTCAATCAAACTTCTGGTGATCCATGAAAAACCAAGATGCAGCACGCATTTCTATCTTCCAATAATCATCTCCTCAGACAAATGACGGTTTCATGTAGTCTTGATTACTGTGCCGCTCGTAGCTGTCCTCACAAAAGTAGAGAACAGCATTACTTTCTAATTTTATTGATTCGTCTTTGGCACAATGTGTTCACTTCGAGTTACATTCCGTAATAAGTTGGCTGAGAGACAGCGCTCTGTGTGTGTGACATTTCTTCTCCTTAATCTCATTTTATGAGCAGGAGAGAATTTAGTCTGCTTCTCATTAACAAACAGCATCTCGGCCCCAGCAGAGCACCGTGAATGTGGAACGATTTTGAATATGAATTTTGGAAAGCTTCAATAATCATGCTATTTGTTGAAACGCTGGATCTCAAAGGATTCGATTGTAAAAGTACACCGTGACTTTCACAAAAAAACATAAACCGTGTTTGTATAAGAGGCGGTTTTGGTGTCCAAGGCATTACTGGTTTTGTTTATTTTAAAATTTCTCATTAACTTGAGCCTTTTCCATGAGGGATTTCTGATTTAGCAAATCGCAATTATATCCTGAAATAAATAATGATATGACTAGAAGAAAAACAACATTACAGTTTATTTACAACCTGTATAAACAGCACTTATATTATAACTACATATATATATATATATATATATATATATATATATATATATATATATATATATATATATATATATATATATATATATATATATATATATATATATATATATATATATGTAGTTATAAATGACTTGTTTTTAATACAAAAAGCATCAAAGAGACAATACAAAAAGTTGATTTAAAAAGTATCTGCTGGCATCAGTCTTCTAACATTCAAAGAACCTTTCCATAAGACAAAAACATTCTTTAAAGTTAGCAAAAGCTTCTCTTAGGGCTGGGCGATTTGGCCTAAAATCAAACTCTCGATTAATTGAACATTTTAACTTGATTTTGATCAATGAACGATTATTTTATTTATATATATATATATATATATATATATATATATATATATATTTATATATATATATATATATATATATATATATATATATATATATATATTTAACACGTTTTGTACAGTAAATAGAATAGATGTCCCGATCAGTTTGTTTTTTTTCCCTCAAGTCCGAGTCATTTGATTTTGAGTCATCTACTGATACCAAAACCTGGTCTGATACTTCTATAATACATAAAAAAGAATAAATAAAAGCAAAGAAACTAATTCAGGATGTTCCTTATTTTTTATTTAATTGACCTTATTTTAACATTCAACAACTGTGTTAAAAAACAGAGCACTTCTGTGAGGTAGCTTGAACAATCAAGTAATATATAACATAACTGCTTCACTATTGGACTTTAGTGCAACAGTAAATATAAAAAAAAATATCTAATATAAAAACAAATAGCACCTCAACTTAAAATACCCTGCAGGCAATCCCAAATGTATGTATCTCACAGTTTGCTATGGCAATGTTGTCGTCATCAACTTTATAATATTTCCAGACCGCAGACATACACGTGCTTTCCGCTTCAAGCTGCTTCTGTGTTCTACTTTGCCGCCATTTAACCAATAGCGTCTCTGCAACAAAGTGATGTCATGCTGCACACGTTGCTGTTTCAAGTCAAGCTGTTTCAAGTCAAGAAAGAGGTCTAACTCTGTGCCACCGCATATCTATAGATGTGTTAAAAAATAACAAGAATATACAGTATATATATATATATATATATATATATATATATATATATATATATATATATATATATATATATATATATATATATATATATATATATATATATATACATATTCAAATCCTGATCGGGAGGTAACGACTGATTCCGATCGAGTCTGAAACCACATGATCAGGCCCGATTTCCGATCACGTGATCAGATCTGGACATCCCTAACTGTAAATATGCTCATATTACAAGTGAGAGATTTTTGAATGAAGGGTGCATTACTTGATTTCAAAATCACTGAAGGAAACACACACTATGAGCTAACTATAATTATTTATTGAACATCAATGTTGAACAACTGAAATTAAAACACACATTGCCTAAAACCAACACTCACTATTTTCTTATAAAAAAGTGAAAATAAATTACTTGCAGTTTTGGAAATAAAATTTATTATTTTCAATATTAAATGTTTTATATTAAAAGTAGAAAATAAGCAGTTTCTCCTCTAAATAAAATAACTTGTATATCCTTTAAATAGTATTTTAACTTGAATCTTTTGTAAACAAATATTTTTATAATTTTTTTTAAGGGATTTCAGACAGGAAAGCATTCGGAGCAGAGTGAGGGGAAGGATTGGCAAAGGACCTCAAGCTGGGAATCGAACTTGCATGTCGCATGCACAGGTCAGGTGCACAGTACCACTAGGCTATTGGCGTCGACGTAAACAAATATTTTAATGTAAATAATAACTTTATTGTAATGGAAAATATGCCGTCTCTGACACCAGACCATACCCGTGCGTTTGACACAGAAGTATATGTTCAAAATCATTTACTCTTTATAACTGCATACATTCTGTATCATGTCTTTGTATTTTATCATCTTCTCTATTTTTATACTGTCGGATTATTTTTTAATGATTGAATTGTGTATATATATGTTGTACAATTTTAAATGATTGTATTGTGTATATATATATATGTTGTACAGTTCTTAAAAGGCGCTTTAAATAAAATGTATTATTATTATTATTATTAATATTATTACATGACTCAACGCGCGGTAGGGAAAGTAATTTTAAAAAATGACCTAGAAAAATTCAATCGATTACAGGTTCTAAATGTTGATTTCGATTACTTTTTCGATGAATTAACCCAGCCTTAAGTTTTTTAGATTATTAAATTCATTCATTCATTCTCTTTTTAGCTTGATCCCTTTATTAATCAGGGCTCGCCACAGCGAAATGAACCGACAACTTATCCCTAATATGTTTTACGCAGCGGATGCCCTTCCAGCTGCAACCCAAAACTGGGAAACAGCTATACACACTCTTTCACACACTTATATGGCCAATTTAGCTTGTTCAATTCACCTATAGTGCATGTCCTTGGACTGTGGGGGAAACTGGAGCACCCGGAGGAAACCCACGCCAACATGGGGAGAGCATGGGGCTCAAAACCAGCAACCTTCTTGCTGTGAGGCGAAAGTGCTACCCACTGTGTCACCGTGATGCCCCTAGATAATTAAATTGTTCTTCGCAAACACAAAAATGATCCTTTTAAGAAGTTCCTTTGAGAAACCGTTTATTTTCTGTGGCATGTTTTGCAAAAAATACATTTCCTATCCTTTATGATATGCATACTTTTTCTATTATATATTTATATATTCATTTTAAAATCTTTGCTTTAAATGTAAAGTGCATGGAATTTGGAAACATGCCATTTCAATCATATACAATGCATACTTTCCATTAACCGGCTACACAATGAAGCTTAACATGACTCAGCAGAGAAATTCAGCATTAGATCAAACATGCATATTTTGACAGCAGAAACAAAACCACTGTCATGATAAGAAATAAACTGCTGAAGAGAATAGCCGGGAATCTTTTTGTCGCTTCATTAGTAACGCCGGGATTTCTGTGGTGTCACCGGGGTTGCTCATGGGCTGTGCATGGGGTCAGTGAATATTAACTTCATTTACACATGGTTGCAAACAGAGCAGCTTGCACAATACAAGCCTGCCTGCTCTGCTTAGTAACGTGAGCAGTCGAGCTGACAGGTCACTGCCAGGCTGGAAGATGGATGAGCTGAGCAGTTGACCCTTGGCTTGCCTGAGGAGCCAGCTCTATGGCTTCTTCCCCCTCCAAACAAAGACCCCCTACCAGCAATCGCCCTGCTCGCAACTATAGCAGCACTAACAGGTCCCGACATCTCCATCAACCCTTACACGCTCGCACACACACAAACAGATTTTGATAGGCTTAGTCTTTTTACCCCCGACACACCCAGCGAAACGCTCTTTTATGTGCGCATACACAGGCACATGTGGCCGTACTATGGGCGGCTTACCCCCTTTAGCAAGCTAAACGCTGGCACACACACTTCTCTTTTCAAATTCCTCTCTGCTCATCCGTACTAATGGATGCAATTGGACAAGCGGACACTGTGTTAAAAGCAACAAAGCAGCTGCGTACGTGTGTGTGTATGTATGTGTGTTTGGAGCAGCTTTGGCCCGGGGCGACCGGGTGAAAGTGATATGTGACCAGGTTGAAGGCCTTAACACTCGGTGAGCATCAGGGAGGGTCTGTTGTCAGAGTGACTCTCCTCTGGGAGAGCGACAGAGCAGGAGACTCAGCAGCTCAATCTCTCCCTAAGAGCAAAATCAATAGCTTATTACATAACTGCACACTTTTCTCCTTTACAGAGAGAGAGGGGGAGAGAGAAAGGAAGTCTTGGGAGGCTTGATCTAATATGAAAATGTCGTCTTTTTTTTAAACTGTGCTAATGTCTCTACCTGGAGTCTTGATAATGACAAGCCACCTAGCAAACAATTCTGTGTTTAATAGACATCTAAACGTAGACAGCTTGGCCAAAACAAGGCTAAACTTGGGCTGTCAGTGAAAATCTAATAGACATCTAAGAATAACCCAAAACTAGACTAGTCGTCAAATAGACAGATTAGGCAGACTTTATATGTGTAGTTATTCATTTCTGTTAATTTGATGACTAGTCTAGTTTTGGCCTATTCTTAGACGTCTATTAGATTTTCACTGAGAGCCCAAATTTAGCCTTGTTTTAGCCAAGACGGCTATGTTTAGATGTCTATTAGACATCTATTAGACATCTTTTAAAAACAAAAAAATGCTTGCTGTGCATTGGCTTGCATAACGGATCATTTCAAGAGTCAAATGACATTTAGCTGACAAATTAAAAATCACTTGATATAGATGGTTGTTCATAATGACCATGCTCATGTTTAAATACAGTCAGCTTTTGTGAAGGCACTGACAATTATGACAATATTATGACAGACAAATATTATTCCTCACCACTGACAGCATTTTCTAGAAATCTATTTCCACTGTTATATGGTTTAGGGTGGAACATTTAAGATAGCGCAATTAGCAAACAACAAATTGATCAATCAATCAATCTTCTGAATCTATCTATCTATCTATCTATCTATCTATCTATCTATCTATCTATCTATCTATCTATCTATCTATCTATCTATCTATCTATCTATCTATCTATCTATCTATCTATCTATCTATCTATCTATCTATCTATCTATCTATCTATCTATCTATCTATAGTTGAAGTCAGAATTATTAGCCCCCCCTGAATTATTAGCCCCCCTGTTTATTTATTTCCCAAATTTCTGTTTAATGGAGAGAAGATTTTTTTCAACACATTTCTAAACATAATAGTTTTAATAACTCATTTTTAATAACTGATTTATTTTATCTTTGCCATTAAGACAGTAGGATATTTTTCTTCTAAAAGCTTAACTAGGTTAATTAGGTTAACTAGTCAGGTTAGGGTAATTAGGCAAGTTATTGTATAACGATAGTTTGTTCTATAGACTATCGAAAAAAAAATATAGCTTAAAGGGGCTAATATTTTTGTCCTTAAAATGGTTTTTAAAAAATGAAAAACTGCTTTTACTCTAGCCGAAATAAAACAAATAAGACTTTCTACAGAAGAAAAAATATTATAAGACATACTCTGAAAATTTCCTTGCTCTGTTCAACATCATATGGGAAACATTTAAAAAAGAAAAAAAATTGAAAGGGGGGCTAATAATTCTGACTTTAACTGTATCTCACACAAAAGTGTAGTCATTCTCTATTTAATCATTTAATTATTGATGACTATAAACTCTTTCCTTGCTAATTTTTTTTACAAAGAAAACAAATGCCCAACATATTAGCACCAACATATTTGATCACTTTTGAGACTTTACTATGCCTCTGAATGATAAAATATCTAGAAAATGCTGTCAGTGGTGGAATAATATTTGTCTGTCATAATATTGTAATTATTGTCAATCTATCTATCTATCTATCTATCTATCTATCTATCTATCTATCTATCTATCTATCTATCTATCTATCTATCTATCTATCTGTCTATCTGTCTATCTGTCTGTCTGTCTGTCTGTCTGTCTGTCTGTCTGTCTGTCTGTCTGTCTGTCATTCAGAGGCATAGTAAAGGCTCAAAAGTGATCAAATTTGTTGGTGCTAATATGTTGGGCATTTTCTTTTCTTTGTAAAACATCCAGTGAGGAAAGAGATCATCATCATCAATAATGAAATGATTAAATAGAGAATTACTACAATTTTGTGTGTGATTTTGAATAAAATATAACCAGAGAATAATTCACAGTTTAGTCAGTTTGCCTGCTCTAAATTATTCACTAAATGAGTGACGGGTTTTACCTGTTAATTCCAAGTTTAGCTTGGATTAATTTCACTTTTTGTATTTTTTAAAATGTGAATACAGCACCTTATAAGATGATATCTAGCAAAACCAAATGAGGCCATAACAGATTTTTATTATTAACTTTATTATTATTAAAGTTTATTACTTTTAAATTGATTTTTTTTTTGTTCACAGTAAATATTTTGATAATTATTTGTACTTTAAAATGGAGTAAATCATACCCAAAATACAGCCCTTTATTCCTTTATTTTGTTATGTTAACCATTCGTTACTTTACCTTTGATCCAGCCAAACAACAGGAAATGTGATTGCGAACATGAAGACACATCAATAACTGGACTAGTGCCAACTGACAGCCTTGACGACATGACAGAGTGACAGCTCAGCTCGTGTTCAAAACAACCTTCCATCTGACAAAACCAAGGGGGAAAAACAAACAGTGTCGTAGGAGCATAAGGCAGTTCTCCAAGACCCTGACCAGGCGAGAAGGCCATTATCCATCAGCAGATGATTCTAACCCTGACAGCTTCAGACCCAACGGGCTTCCCTGAGGAACTTGTCTCCGTTTGAATAATTAAGCCCACTTACAGTTCTCTAACGGATGACCGTTTGTAGCCTTTACTTTCACACCTTATCAATCACTTGCGTGTCAAGCCTTTATACAATCCGCCCACCCCCGACTCCTGGTGGCATCATTTGAAATGCAAAGCACGGCCTCACCGAGCCGGAGTCTTGCTCTTGCATCCCTCCACCTCGCCTGCTTCTGGAGCTTGTCTCCACAGATAGCAGCCTCCTTCCGTGTTCTGGCAATCCATCAGGCTTTGACTAACTTCTGTCCAACTATTTGACATCTGGGAGATGGATGGTGTCAGCGCCTGCCGTTGCCAGTGCCTCCTCCTGTTAGCATGTTAGCCAATGCTAGCTTGTCCCCCCCGCCTCCCCCGCCAATAATAATAAACAGAGGCTTGCCTGGTAAATAACACAAGCGGGAGTGGGTGAGCTATCAGTTAATATTAGGCGTTTCTTCAGACAAGATATGATTATTGATGTGACGTGGTGTAGTTGAGCAACATACATTCCACAGATTGTTCGCAAAAGCTTAACGACAACAAAGAGATCAATGTCTGTCTACAAGGACTCTTTTTCTGCCTCCAAAGGACTTAGTGTCTCCATTTTCTCTGAGTAGCCACTGTTGAACAGAGCTTCGCAAATGAATGGCCGCCTATTTTTACTTGAGCTCTATGCAAATAAACTCTGGCATGCTGCTGAACACTTCAGATTGCTTTTTCTTTTTTTTTTCAACACTCATAACACTGATTCTTGTGACTGCGAGGAACAGATCTCTGGAAAAGCAGGGAGGAGTGAAGCGCTGCATTGAGACTTTTGAGAAATTATTTCAAACCTGTATGAATTTCTTCTGTGACACACAAAAGATGAAATATTAAAAAAAAGGTTTTGCTTAGTGGGTCCAAAACTACTTTCAAAGTATTTTTTTTTTTTTCAAAATAACTTTTCCACAGAAACGGAAAACAATTGATGACAGACTTTTCTTTTTTGGGGTGAACTGTGCCTTTAACCCTTTACAATGAAAAGGTTTGTGGTGTCTCAAACTAGGCATGGGCCGGTATAAGGTTCTGATGGTATGATAACCTTAGATAAAAATATCATGGTTTATCGGTATTGTGATTACAGCTCTAAAATATTAATTAATTAATTAATTAATTAATTAATTAATTCATTCATTCATTCATTCATTCATGTTTAACTGCTTTTCCAGGGCCAGGTCGCAAGTCGCTCCCAGGCCAGCCGAAAGACATAGTCCCTCCAGCCTGACATGGGTCTTCCCCGAGGTCTCCTCCCAGTGGGACATGTTTGTCCCTAGGTAGGCGTCCAGGAGGCATCCAAAACAGACTTCTCTCGATTTTTATATGTCTGGGTAAAAAAACTAAAACTTGTTTTCCCTTTGAACACAATATATTTTATTTTGAGAAACATTTAAAATATTTTGGAACAATGAACATGTCAGGCTAAATAATTAGAATGACTTATTGACTTTTACAAAAACACAGATTTCTTTACAATTTAAAACACCATCTTTGGATATATTTTCTGCTGAGGATACTGTTGTCCTAAAAATCAAACAAAAAAAAGTAAAAAAAAAAAACTTACATATACCGTAGGAACGGTATAGCAAAAAATTGTGACGGTTTTAAAACCTTGACTGTTCCAAACTGCAGTATACCTTGAAAACAGTTATCTTCCCATGCCTTTCTCAAACATTTGGCGTCAAAGCCATCAGGCTAGCACAAGTTTACATAGAAAAGCAATTAAATACTGTGTGAGCGGGTGTGTGTCCTGTGCGAATGTCTATTTAGAGGAAGAGGAAAAGAAAAAAAAAGAGGAATAAATGATAGACACACAATCCTCCATCAGGAGTTTGATGAATGAGATGGTCAAAACAGCCATTTTCTTGGGCCTCCTTAGGTTTCCCCACTCAATTTTTAATGCAAGACATTTTAGACTTTATCCCGTATGCATGAGCGCCTGTTTGTATGCGTATCAGTATATAAATAGAGTGGATTTTATATCAGAACACAGTGAAATGGTGTAAAAACACGAGCATTCGGAGCCATCATGGTCACAATGTCTTGGCCAGGCCCCAGAGGGAAAGAAAAGAAAGGGAGGATAACGAAAAAGCATGAGAGAGCTGCAACATGAGCTGTATACTCCTGGAAAGATCAGTCCTCCATATTAAAAAGACCCCTGTCACTCACAGGCCTTCAGCCCCAGATACCTTGCACTGCATTACTGTTTGTCTAACAGAAGGAGAAAACACACCAGTATTTTTCAGTCTGTTCGGTGCTCGGGGGGAAACTCTGAACAGGCAATTTAATATCGGGAGGATCGCTAAGAGGAAGTGCTGATGCGGCAGTCTCATGCTCATTTTATTTAGATTAACTACAGCGGTAATATCACAGCCACTCATGCCAGGAGCGACGCACAACTCATAAAGTGACAATGGAAGGGGGCAGGAATCTAAATGGGTGACAGGGTTTGTTTGTCGACGACTCTGAGAGAAACATGCAACATTGTTTTTGAGGAATGCAAGTTGGCTTCTTGAACAGCGATTAATTCTCGGGGAAAGCACTCGAGAGTTTTTGAGAGTTTGCCGTTCCTTTTACACTGCATGCAAGTTACACTGTTCAATTTAGGTTTTTATTCTTCCTTTGAGTGAATAAAAATTCCTGAATATTTAATAGGTTAAAAGGGTGGAATTGTAAAAAGACATAAAATGCATCTTTTTATTATGCTTAATGTGTGCCAGATAGCCCATATTACATAGAAGCACCATCAACTTTCTCCTTTGCTCCCTTTCTGCCTTTTGAAATGGCTTTCAGCTTTGCAACAACCTCTCAGCGTGAAGCAGCCTTGCCCATTTTAGCTTTTGATAACATAATAGTGTTCTGAAGCACCCTTTACGTGATAACTTAATGATGTAGACGTGTATGTGCACCGCATAAAAGCTATCCAAACCTTCCACAGATATCAGATAAATCATTACTGGTCTGCACACTTGATAATCCAGAGGTGACCCAGATTGGCAGTAAAAAGGGTGGACGGCCACTTAAACCATACAAAACCAAGAGATCCTGTCCCTTAGATACTAATCATGTGCCATGTGATTGGCAAAAAAAATGCTTAGCACCATTAGTGACGGTGATGGCACTATAGTGTTTTAGTGTTAATTGCAGAGTATATCAGACGCTACTGTAATTGCGTTTCCTGTTTGGACACTTCCTAAATAACTCCTCTGTTGTTTGTTTGTTTGTCTTTCTTTAAGGGTCATTTCAAAGGTCCAAAGAGGGAATGGGCTATGGGCTGAACCTCTTCTGTACATGGTGTCATTTGCAAATGATTGGTTTTGGCTTGTTGCCAATTGGAAAGAAAAGAAAAGAGTTGAAAAAAGAGAGTGTGGCTGTTTCTGAGCGCTAGACTGGAGTGCTAGTTATCATTTAATATGTGTCAATGTGCATAAGGCAATAAATTAAAAGCCCACAAATCAAACGACTTACAGGGATTTCAATTACTGTGCCAAGGATTTTTGCCCCCACATTTAATCCATCATTATTATCTTCGCCCAATAAGCATGCGTTTTTTGTTGTTTTTTTCTTCCATTCAGCTTTTCTTTTATTAATCGTTCATCAGCTGCTTCGTGTTTTTCAGCATGGTTTGTTTTTGCTATCGCATTGGTTTGGTATAATTCGGATGAATTACCTCGCATTGGGATAATTCTATGCTTGGGCACTCAGTCAAGCAATTGGAACAAGGACTGTCTTGGTGAATGCACACATAAACGAGTCTTACACATAATAATAACTTATTAATTGCTTCATTGTCCTCTCTTCTGTCGTGCATAAGGTTAATCAGCTGGGCTCTAATACATGCCAACAGATTTGTGCAAATGAAAATAAAGTACTCACGTTCACATGCATCTCCCTTCTGGTGAAATCCAGCTTTGCATATACATTTCCCAATGGGCACCAGCCATTCTCCTTCTGCGCTGCAGTGCATTTTGGGAGAATTGTCGGCCTCCTCCTCTGCGTCGTTGACGCATGTGCCCTCCACTTCCACCAGAGATGAAAACTCCGAACCTGTCACTGTATCTGGGAACGTGGCCAGGTTCTCAATAATCGACCAACACTTCTTATAATACACTTTGACGGAGACCAAAGCGATGCAGGCGCCTACATCCTGAAAGGCTAGGTAGAAGCCTCGGCGAGAAAGGGGCCCGATTATACGCACCTCTGTGTTGAGCTTCATCTTTCTTTCCCCCAGGTCACCCTGAGTGAAACTCTCGTCCGCGGCTATAGTGTCAATTTTCACATACTGACTCTCCCTTATATTCCTGCCCACCTCCACATCGGTTTCCTGGTAGTACAAGTTGAACGTCTCCTTGCAAGAGCCAACCACCCCTGGAAGGCTGTTACAATCCCTCAAGGTAAACTTCAGCTCCACAAAAATCCTCTGGGCATCGCCCTTCTCAATCCAGTTAGTCCGTAGCCAATTGTTCTGATTTGGCTCCATGACCTGGCAGACCTGGTATGTGCGAATGGGTGTGTAGTTTTCATCCAAGCCACTGATCTCTTCCCACTGAGAAAAAGGAAAACGCAGTTAATCATCATTACACTAAAAAGCTCAAAACTAACCTCAAGGGAGAATGTTACAGCATGTTAAAACTGGTCTCTGTGTGAAAATATGCGGGATATAAAGATGATCTAAATGAATTCATCTGCAGCCAGCTGCTACATTTTTCAAATCGCTTAAATAAACACAGTTTAATATGTATGTCTTTGTTGAGTGTATTCGCCTAAAATATTTATTTTTAGTGATTTTTTTTTCTTGATAACAGCCAATAAATGTGAAAAATAATATGCACCTTAAAATAGATTTTTAAATATATATTTTAATAATCTCTGAAAAGCTTTACAAACAATATCAATGTAACAATGTACACAGTCAAAATAAAAAAAGTAACTCCAATGGAAAAAAGTTTTAGATTTTACAGCAAACATAATTTTCGGTGTTTTTAACAAGTTTTCCTACCATGCTTAAATGTATCAGCACAACTTTATGAATTATACAAACACATGAACAATGCTTACTTTTAGACAACTTTGAATACAAGTAATTGTGAAAAGTTTAGTAGAACATTACAGCAATTATGACAAAGTAAATGAATAAAAATATAAACTATAAAAGCATTTATAAGTATTAAAACTATTTAATCTAGTAAAAACACCAGGTTAAAATGTTCTTTTTTTTGTTCCTAATATAACTAATACTTTTAAATTGCTGCAACATATTAGTTATGATTTTTATGTTCAAAATATTTTTTTAAATCACTTAAGACTTTTAAAACCAACAAAAGCAGTATAACAAAGAAAATAAGTTAATTTACAAAGTCCAGCAAAGGCTCAATTAGTTGTCTTTAGTTAAAACAAATGTACTTTTATTTTAAACGCATGAATAAAAAAAGTAGTTTGGGGACTCACAAACAACTTTTTTAAGAAACAAAATCACCTATATATAAAGTAAACCCCAAATGAGTCATTGTTTAGCGTTTAGAATCATTCAATAAAGGCACGCAACTGAAAACAGCAACATATTACACCGCCGCATAATTTCCGGTTGTACTTACAATACTACACGCAGTAAGCGCGTTATAAAAGAACAGAAACATCATAAATGTTTGTTGCAATAAGCAAAAGTTGCAAAGTTTTCAGCTTACCCCGCTTGGAGGAGACGATATCCATTCCAGCTCTGTCTGCTGCGCCTTTGAATCCAGCAGGATCACTGCCGACGACACATAAAGCGCACACTTACAATAATGCATCTTTAATTGTGATTAATGTTTGGCAGGCATCTCGTACATATTCCAAAAGCATTTTACATCGCGAGCGAGCGCAGACACAGACGAAACGTGAGCGAGCGCGCGAGTTTGACCCATTTTCAGCAGACAGCGGTGGAGATTTATGACAATAAGCACCCAACACCTCTGAAACCTGCGCGACACCTGTTCGTGTGTCAATATAACCGACAGGCACGTTTCGCTTCTGCTGTGCGATCGAAAAATCGCTAAAGTTCCCTTGTGTAAACCAGTGAGAATATTAGCGGATGCGCGCGCGCCGGCTAAAACGCGTGAGAAATTAATCGCTATTTTGTTAGTCAAATACATTTCGCTGAACTGTTATCTGCTTTTTGAGTGATCGAGTGACTAAACTGAAGAGAATGAGTTATAATAAATAACAATTCAAGGGGAAATTGTAATTACAAACTCTCCAAGGGGCATATTAACAGACAGCATAATCCAAAATAAATAAATAAATACAATTAATCCGATAAATAAACGAGGAACTGTTGGGTATTCATGATTCTTCTCATCTAATTGGACTAGCCACAGCAAACAGCCATAAGATCAATGTATTGAAAGTAGATTGTCAAAGAGGAATCCTACAATTCCACGTTTCAGTTCGGACGAACGATACCTTGGGTTTATGCTATATGTTTTATAGTCGATGCTGATGTGTGTGATACATATATTTTTGCAGTAGCTACAGACATATAGCTGCTATAATAACACAGCGATCTGTGTGTTAATTCTGTAGGCTAGCTACTCGATAACTTGGTAATGAAGCAGTTCGATTGCTGTATGATTGCAGGAGGTTTTCATCCCGGACAATTCCTTTTCTACTAACTGAAGCTGATCGCACATGTCGCAGTCCAGTTGCAGAATTGGCCGTATTCTGCCCAGCTGGTTAACAAGCAAGGCACAAGCAGATCTTTTTCAAGTTTGATATTGCTGTTGTTTCACTGCACCGAATGGAAAGCACGACAAACGAGGAGCTGATAACCAGAAGATACACGGAGGTGAGGGTATCTAAACCAGATAAAAACTGCTGTCTGTGTTTTCATTTTTAGTCGCGTTGTGCAGTTGTAAATCACTCGTCTTCGTGTCTTGGCGAAAGTCTATGCGTCAGGGATATAAATACTCGCATTATCTGAGACAGTTAGGCGCATATCATTGTCTAATGTGTGATAAAAACAATTATCTGTTTGTCTGTCACATTGTCGATACAGTATCTGCTGTAACTAATGATTTGCTCGCGCTGTCAAGATGCAATAAAGGAAACTTTCGCACTCACCCTCTCTTGTGTTCTGTGCTATTCCAGTGTTCACATAAAAACATAAATGAAGGCAAAATATAATCCACACACACGAAACTGAGGTGCAAACCATGGTGCAGTTGAAAGTTGGCTAAACTGTGCGCTTTTTCCAACGCGGCGTTCCCTTCCCATTGACTACGCTCCAGCACCAGCTCTCTGGGTGAATAAAACAGCCGTCTCTCACTCAAATACCTCGGCAGTTGGGGGCGGGGCTTAACGCATTCGGCGTGTCACTCATCTTGATTGACAGAGAGCACACCCACCTTTGGCGCGCGAAAGGCTTTCGTGTAAAAACACGGGCGAATCAGCTTAAAGCGAAGGCGGATCCTTAATTTTAGTCTAAAACAGAGTAACAGACAAGCGTGGGTTTCTCGGACTTCTAGATTTAAACATGTCGGACAATGCATGTTGTCGTTATTACAAGAATAAACAACGCTGTAAAGTTCGACTGGAAATACTGAACTGAAAGGTAATAAGGTTTTTTGAACCGTTAAACGTGGCTTAATGAATTGTGAGTCAGCTACAGAGAAAATATCAAAACATCTTTGAGAGCGGGTGAGGAAACTTTCCCTGTCACAGCACTTAAAGCACAGAAGTCTACTCTATCAAGATAAGACTTGAACCGTGGGTAGGGCACTCAAGCATGTCACGACATCCGATGAAACGTTTATGTTTTTCCCAAGTCATTGAAAAGCATTACATCATCATCAGCAGGTAAACTCTTAAACATCATCATACCTGTTTTGTCTGGCAGTTGTTTTGAGCTTGCAATTGTCAACATTTTCTTTTGTCATTAACCTGCACGAGTCACAGCAATGAAATGATTTCTGTAAAGGTCAAATAGAAATAGCTCTAAATGATCACATCTAACTTAGGATATTTTGTATTTTTCTTTATTAATTTATAAATTGTAGATAGATAGATCTCAGTTAAAAGGATAGTTACCCCAAAAATGATAATATTATGCTGAGAATCTACTCACTCTCAGGCCTCCCTGAGATGTGGGTGATTTTTTTTCCCCGAAATTGTGATTCCATAAAATGCAAGTTAGCTATCCAAACCTACATTAGTTAGTGCAGTCAGTTAACATGAACTTCCAATATTCATTCATTTTTCTTCGGCTTAGTCTCTTTATTTATCAGGAGTCGCCACACCAGGATGAACCGCCAACTTGTCCAGCATAATTTTTTACACAGCTGATGCCCTTCCAGCTGCAACCCAGTACTGGGAAACATCCATAGACCAGGGTTCATACGGTTATGAAAAACCTGGAAAAGTCATGGAATTTTGACATGGCATTTTCCAGGCCTGGAAAAACTTTGGAAAAACAGAAAAACCCACAAAGTTTTGGAAAAGTCATGGAAAACAGATTTCTGTATACTTGAATATAGGTTAGTTGTCTTTACTTTTTTGTGCTTGGTTAATCACATGCTCTCACATTATTATTGCGGTGTAAGCATTATCAAAATAAATTTTTATAAATAAAAATATAAATTGGGTGTCACGGTGGCACAGTGGGTAGCACAATCGCCTCGTATGTGCGTGAATGAGCGTGTATGGATGTTTCCCAGTGATTGGTTGCAGCCAGAAGGGCATCCGCTGCGTAAAGCATGGATAAGTTGGCAGTTCATTCCGCTGTGGCGACCCCAGATTAATAAAGGGACTAAGCCGAAAATAAAATAAATGAATAAATATAAATTGAAACTAAATAGGGTGACGCAGTGGCGCAGTAGGTAGTGCTGTCGCTTCACAGCGAGAAGGTCGCTGGTTCGAGCCTCGGCTGGGTCAGTTGGGGTTTCTGTGTGGAGTTTGCATGTTCTCCCTGCGTTCGCGTGGGTTTCCTCCGGGTGCTCCGGTTTCCCCCACAGTCCAAAGACATGCGGTACAGGTGAATTGGGTTAGCTAAATTGTCCGCAGTGTGTGAGTGTGAATGAGTGTGTATGTCTGATTCTCAGAGATGGGTTGCAGCTAGAAGGGCATCCGCTGCGTAAAACATGTGCTGGATAATTTGGCGGTTCATTCCGCTTTGGCGACCTCAGATTAATAAAGAGACTAAGCTAAAAAGAAAACAAATGAAACTAAATAGATTGTTGTGTGTTTTACGATATACTGTAATAAATTTTTACTTGTATTGTTTTTTACCACTCATGCAGACATTGCATGAAACATTAGGTCATGAAAATTTACTTAAGTCTTGGAATAATCATGGAAAAGTCATGACATTTTAGTAGTAAAAGTGTGTATGAGCCCTGATAGACACTCATTTACACACATACACTACGGGCAATTAGGTTAACCCAATTCACCTATAGTGCATGTCTTTGGACTGTGAAGAATGGGATGTGAACGTAGGGAGAACATGCAAACTCCACACTAAAATGCCAACTGACCCAGCCGGAACTCAAAACAACGACCTTCTTGGTTTGAGGCGACAGTGTTAACCACTGAGCCACCCTGTTGCCCACAATGAACAATATAATTTTTATTAACCAACATCAACATAGATGAATAAATACTGTAATGTAGGCATGGGATGATAACCGTTTTCAAGGTATACCGTGGTTTGGAAAAGTCAAGGGTATCATACCGCCAAAATTTTCTCTAATACCGTTCCTAAGGTATGTGTAAGATTTTTTTTTTAACAACAGCATCTCCAGCAGAAAAGATATCCAAAGATGCCATTTTAAATTTGTGTTTTTGAAACTATCGAAGACAGCAGAGGTCAATGATTCATTTTCATTATTTAGCCTGGCATGTTTACTGCTCCAAAATATTATAAATGTTTCTTAAAATCAAATATATTGTGTTCAAAGGGGAAAAAAACTTTTAGAGACATTTAAAAAGAATATATTTTATAGCAGTAATCACAATACCGTGAAACCGTGATATTTTTATCCAAGGTTATCATACCGTCAGAATCTTATACTGGCCCATGCCTACTGTAGTGTTCGTGTTAGTAAGTACAATAATAAAATGTACTAATGGATAATTATTGTAAAGTGTTACAGATAATATAATGCTTGTTGTTCATGAACAGTTCATGCATTAACATAAATTAATGGACTAAATAACTAACTAATGGCTGTATAGTGTGATTGTGCATGATATGTATTGAAACTAAAATGGTTACTTAAAGCATGCAGTCTTGTTGATTGGCCAGTGAAGGGCAGGAGGTCTGTTGTGCAGGTATAAAGACATCGAGACAGACAAACACAGATAAACATTGACTGCTGTGTTTTCAGAAGGTCACCTAATGAAGGAAAGTGCCCTGCTGATTCTGGCCGATGGGTGTGGATGCATTGATTCATTATATGCGTTACTGCTCAAGAAAGGTTCTCTATGAAGATTGAGCTGCTGGGGTTTTAAGCGGCGCCCAGGAATCGAGATAAACACAAAACACAATTAAAAAGTGTAAAGTTAATTTCCTGCTGCTCAGATGACTTGCCAAATCACTGATAAATGAAAGCATGAAAGGGACCTCATTACCCCCGAACGTATAATGCATTTGTTACAGGTCACTTATGAATCTCCATTTCCTAGAATGAGTAAAACAACTGTAATTATGCCCCACAAATATTGATTAATAAACTCTGTGCTGCACAAATGGATGAAGGTAGACAAGGACTCATTTCAAGGTTTATTTACCTCATATTTATTTATTTTTGTTGTTGTTGTTTGGCCTGTTTACTATGCAAATGATTTCTAATCCTCTTTACCCTTGATGCACACTCCTGTGTTGCATATTTGCATGTTGTTTATTATCGGCATGTTAAACTAGTTTCAATTATAGTAATATTTCGAACAGGCATATTTTAGTAACTTAAACTAGCTAACGGGTGTGAAAAGGACGTTTTCAACACTTGTTTGGCTCACATTATCTGAGCAGGATTAAACCAAACCATGTAAGCATGTATGAATTCACGTTTGAATATTTATAATCAACAAAATGTTGATTAACATTCTCATTCAACTGAGTCTCAAGTGATAGCGGCAGGCTTGCCAGGTTCCCTCTTGCGGTTGTTCACATTCTAATTGCAGTTTTTAACATTTCTGTTAAAACAAATCTTCGCAAGAGAAACTCCAGAATACACGTTCAGCAGCCACATTAGTGAGTCCTCATCAGCTTAATGTTGTCATGGCATCGGTTAATTGAATTCTTTTGTTTAAACTGGGATTACACTCTAGTAGTCATGTGGAGATGACAGTTTGTGTAAGCGACGTTATACCTGACTCCACATTGAGCTTTAAGCTGAACCCTCACAAAGAGCTAATCATTTTAGAGGATACTTCATTTTGAGGAGCTCTTTACTGTTTCTTCCTTGAGAAGAATTGCCAGCTTTCTGTGATATCACTAACAATTATTATCATTTTACACAAATTCAGGTAAACAGATGCCGAGGGAAGAGTACTAGAGTCCTAAAGCAATATTGTAGAACATTGCTGAAGCACTGTTATTGTATACTTTAGAGTATCATTTTATTTATTTATTTGTTCATTCATTCGTTCTTCATTTATTTGAAAAAAAAACTGTTGCAAACACTGTATTCCTTAAGGGATGCAAACAAATTGACCACATTTATAAGTGTCTGCCTATATTTAAGTGCTTGTAACCAACAAACAAGGTGTACAAAAACTAGGACATGACTTGTTCAAGGTGTTCTTATTATGTCTGATCTTTTTGGCATTTATTTGTGGCATTTTTCACCGCACAAAGGTTTTAGACAAGATCTCTTCATCAGCAGGCAATAACATGCTGTTCTATTCTGACATTATTTTCCTTCAGGACTTCTTGTTTTTCTTTCTTTCTCTCAGTTCATCTGAAGCCACTAAACAACTGAGCTGAATTGAACAGAAAGTGCTGTTAAATAATATCATTTATGGTTGCAGGTCTATTCATAATTTGAGCAGAACACCTTCAGAAAGGCAGGCTGATGGCTGGATCCTATAGCGCAGGCTGGGTGGAGCACAGTCAGGCTGTCTGGATTCTTTGAGGGCCTGAAGGGAAAACCACCCAGAGATTTAATATCCAGAGGGACTGAACGCCTGGTGGACGGCTGGAGAAACATGGGCTCAGTGAGAGCTTGCAGGCAATTTTTAGTACTTTTTATAGGTTCGTAATATAGCGTCCCAACAGACCCAGACAAAATGGAAGGTGTTTAATATTACTCAGAGACTTTTGAGGGCTGACTAATATTTCACCTGACTGTCTGCTGGCATAATTAAAGATCCAGACATATTCATAATTGTAAAATAATTAGTTAACATTTCAGGCTTCTTAGAGTTAGTATATATACAGTTGAAACCAGAAGTTTACATACACTCTAAAAAAGGAACATAACCATTTTTTAAAAAAAATGTCTGATGGTAAGTCATACTAAACGTTTACTATTTTAGGTCTGTTAGGATTACCTAAATGATTTATATTTGCTAAATGCCAGAATAATGAGAGAATTTTTTTTTTTTTTGAGAATTTTTAAATTAATTTCTAGACAGTCAAAAGTTTACATACATTTCCTTGGTATTTTTTTAGCTTTGCTTTTAAACTGTATAACTTTGGTCAAATGTTTTGGGTGTCCTTCCACAAGCTTCTCACAATAGTTTGAAGGAGTTTTGGCCCATTCCTCCTGACAGAATTGGTGTAACTGAGTCAGATTTGTAGGCTGTCTTACTCGCACAACCTTTTTCAACTCTGCCTACAGATTTTCTATAGGATTGAGTTCAGGGCTTTGTGATGGCCACTCCAAAACATTCACTCTGTTGTCCTTAAAGCACATTTTAACTAATTTGGCAGTATGCTTTGGGTCATGGTCTGTTTGGAAGACCCATTTGTGGCCTAGTTTTAATTTCCTGGCTGATGTCTTGAGATGTTGCTTCAGTATTTCTACATGATGTTCTTTCTTAATGATGCCATCTATGCTGTGAAGTGAACCAGTCCCTCCTGCAGCAAAACAGCCCCACAACATGATACTGCCGTCCTCCAAATGTAACACTGGTCATTATGGCCAAACAGTTCAATCTTAGTTCCATAAGACCACAGGACATGTCTCCAAAAATTATTCTTTTTCCCAGTATAATTTTGCAAATTGTAATCTGGCTTTTTTTGTTGATTCTGGCTTGTTTATTTTCCCATGTTGTCACACAAGGATGCAGTGTGTTTGAGGTTTTACTTAAATACTATTCTACAGTTGTGCCTCCAATTAACTCAAATGTTGTCAATTAGCCAATCAGAAACTTCCAAAACCTTGACACCATCATCTGAGCTTTTCAGAAGCATAATAATCTTATTGTATGTAAACTTGACTTTCAATAAAAGTTATAACAATTTCTCAAAACATATCTCTATCATTATTCTGCTATTAAGCATAACAGAAACATATTTGATAGTCCTAACTTACCTAAAAGAAAAAAGGTTTAGTCACATTAACATCTGACTTTTTTTTTTTAATGGTTATGTGCCTTTTTATAGTAAACATCTGGTTTTAACTGTATATGTTTAACAGAGCAAGGAAACTTTTACAGTATGTCTGATAATGTTTTTTCTTCTGGAGTAACTCTTATTTGTTTTATTTTGGCTAGAATAAAAGCAGTTTTTAATTTTTTTAAAAAAACATTTTGAGGTCAAAATTATTAGCCCCTTTAAGCTATTTTTTTGATCATCAAACCATCATTATACAATGACTTGCCTAATTACCCTAACCTGCCTAGTTAACCTAATTAACCTTGTTAAGCCTTTAAATGTCACTAGTCACTAATGTATCTTCTAAAATATTATTTACTGTCATCATGGCAAAAATAAAATAAATGGGTTATTAGAAATGAGTTATTAAAACTATTATGTTTAGAAATGTGTAGAAAAAAATATTCTCTCTGTTAAACAGAAATTGGGGGGAAAAATAAACAGGGGACATAAACAATAATTCTTCAACTGTATATAGCCAGACAGAAAATATCAATGTTTACACAACTGTTTAAATTATATTTTTTTCTTATATTTTTTAAACTACATGAATGCTTTTATTCAGAAATATTGCATTATTCAGATTGTTTATATATACATGTATTCTTCTTCTAAATGTTCGATTCATCAAAGAATTCTTAAAAAATCCTTAAAATATAATGCAGGATTGATAGTGATAATCAATGTCATCTCACCAGCATGGAAGATTTCTGGATCAAGTGACAAGGATGACTGGAGTAATGGCTTATGAAAAATCAGGAATAAATTGGGAATAAAATTAATACCAATTGAAATAGGAAACCGTTATTTAAAATTTTAATAATATTTCAAAGTATTTAAATTTTTACTGTTGTAATATTGTATACATTTTTTATTTATCTTTAAAAAAAGATAAAGATCTTATAAATTGTATGTTATACTATTAGATACTTCTACTATTTATATAAAAAAAATCTGTAAAATTAAACCGCTTAGTAATGAAAGCTTTTGTATAATTTTCATGACCATATCAGACAAAATAGTTTCAATCTAATAAAACTGTCAATAGGTCACTTTGTTAAACTGCAGAGTTAAATTTTAACATCATAAGTCATGATAACAGAGATCAGGGTCTCATAATGCAATAGACCCTTTTCACATTTCCAGGTTTTTCAGTACTGGAAGTCGTCATAGTTGGGTAAACAAATTTACTCTCAGCTCCATAGACGCTGCGTTAGAAACACCTCACACAAGCGGTAATTCGTTTTTTGTAATTTGATCCAAAGATGACATAATACATTCATAAATGCATATAAATGTTCATACATTTTTTTAAAATCTAAATATTTAAAACTATCAAGAATTTAAGATTATGATGACCATTAAACACGTCAAAACAGTTTTGTGAAGAGGATTCATTAGAAAGCATAAACAAACTGAACAAATTACAAGCGATTTTTGGTAAATTAATCAGCCATAAACAGTTATGATGTACTGTATGTAAATGTAAATAAATTATATCAGCAAGAAGGTCGCTGGTTCGAGCCTTGGCTGGGTCTGTTGGCCCTGTGTTGGTGTGGGTTTCCTCCGGGTGCTCTGGATTCCCCCACAGTCCAAAGACAAGCGCTGTATGTTAATTGGGTAAGCTAAATTGTCCGCAGTGTATGTGTGTGGATGAGTGTATGGGTGTTTTCCAGTGATGGTTGCAGCTGGAAGCGCATCCGCTGCGTAAAACATGTGCTGGATAAGTTGGAAGTTGATTCCACTGTGGCGACCCCTGATTAATAAAGGGACTAAGCCAAAAAGAAAATGAATGAATGAATATTATATTTTACACAATGCAATCTCTCAACAACAATATAGCCAAAGTTTTGGCTATCTACCACAAATGGCTTGCAAACTTCTGCAATTATGGTTTGCCCTTTAGACTGAACACATTTTCCAAACGCAGCCATTATTCCTCAGGATGAAGGGAACTGAAGGAATTTACTCATATCTCCTTTTACCCTTTTCAAAGACAACAATTAATGAAACTTAACACGTGCATCAATTTCAAACGTCAGGTCACTCCCACAGTGTTTGTCTGGAGGAAAGACAATGACACCTCATTTGTGTCGGTGAAAGCACGTCGCAGTGATCTGTCAGTTTAGACAGGAAGGCTGTTTAACTCCACTAATTGTCAGAGTAACATGAAAAACAAAGCTCTTTTTATCAGTAATTGAATTATGTACAGAGCAACAGTCGCCATGCAGTACAAATCAGAGACAGAAGAGGGACTGCCTGAATCTTGAGCTATGTGAGTCTGTCACCAGAGGCGGCAATAAACTCCATGCATTGATTGATCTGCACTCATTAAAGTGAAAAACCAAAGTCCGTTCATGTCTCTTATGTGAGCGTCATTATTAGTCAGACAAAACTGATTTAAGCTTTTAACTACAGCTTCTATTGTGCTCAAAATGTGTCAAATAGGGAAATCTGCAAGATGGGAAGGGCATCTGTCGCTTAAAACGTTAAACACACTCTGTTTGATTTTAAATGCGTTTATTTATCAAATGAAGCTTCCCCAAATGACTTCAAGACTCGTGTCCTGGCTCAGCATTACTGGGGATTCACGTCACAGGCATGTTTAAGCGCTATGTATAACTGTGTCTTTAAATAAGCTCTTTATGGGGAGCTGTTCAGTTTCCTCTCAAATGAGATATGTGTTTATGAAAAGATTAAAAGCGAGGGGAAAATCAGTCTGAATTATATAATTCCACAGGCACTGCTCTCATGATTAGCATGTCAACAACATGACTGTCTCTATTTCCCTATGTGTCAGTTTCCTGCTCTGTACGGACTACAGGGACACTTGTGTAGTTGTACACAGATTTTGTAGTTGACAGATGAAGACATCCAGATGGCCGTGTGGAGTTAGTCACACTAGCCTGCTACGTTAGTCCAGCATGTAGAACTAAGCCGGGTTATGGCCATTTAATGGTCTGTTTTGGCCTTTCATGTCATTCTACAAGCTTAGCGTGCTACGCAACAACTTAGTCGCAGGATAAACAGACAAATCACATCTTGAAACGCAAGTGTGGAGGCGTCTGACACGCACATCTGGAGATGAATAGTGCTCAGGCTTTCAAAATCGCAGACAGAAATCTGGACTTTCATCAAGGTGACTGTACAAAAAAAGATTTTCCTCCCACCAGTGCATCTTTTCTTGCTTCCTTCACGATCAATGAAGATGAAAGCGAGGAATGGAAAGCAAAATTGCCTGAGTGATTTACAGTTGATCAGATATGAGGCCTCTTTCTCATATTTCACACTCCATGTAGATCTCCATAAATTCCTTTACTGTTACAGGTAACACCTAGCACTGACGCTGAAGAGAAAAAAGTAACTAAAGATGGGACGGTTCATTCATATTGCTCTGAATGGAATAAGCCCTGTCTTGTAAAGGTACACGTGCATGTACTAAAAACAGAAAACGAAAACTAATAAAAATGCTGTACTGTGTAGGCCAAGCCAATAGTTGGTGATGTCACTTTAAAGAAACACTACTGTAAAGTGAACAGATAATTCTGTATGCGCATGACATGACTCAGGGGTGTCCAAACTCGGTCCTGGAGGGCCAGTGTTCTGCATAGTTTAGCTCCCAACTTCCTTCAACACACCTTTTTGGAAGTTTCTAGTATACCTAGAAAGAGCTTGATTAGCTGGTTCGGGTGTGTTTGATTGGGGTTGGAACTAAAACATGCAGGACACCGGTCCTCCAGGACTGAGTTTGGACACCCCTGACATAACTGTTTTTTCACTTTTTGTAGTATACTGTATAGTTAATAAAGGAGCCTATTTTTAACTGGTAATGTCATTGGATCATTACACAAACAGAGATTTATGACTGCATATGAGCTTTGGCTGGAGAGTTTTTTTTGTTTGTTTGTTTATTTTGTTTATCTATTAATTTATTTGGGGGTGGGGTAGTTTGTTCCCTTTCAAGAACATACTTTACATACAAATAGCATTGCAGACTTGTTAACACAGACACGTTTACATTCACCTCACAAGTTCAATTTATGTTGGACTAAAGCAATCATTGTTTTTTTTTTTTTTTAGTTTGTTTGTTTTTTTAAAATGTCTAATAGTTTTACTGAAATTGTTCAATTTGGTTTTATTTGTGAAGTCAAACTATCCAGTTTGGTGTATTTGTTTAGGTGAAGGTATAAAACATTTGCAAGTACTTATTTGTGCATTTAGATAGATACTGAAATGTACAATATGACTGTACAGACAACATCTAACATTTAAACATTATAGGCTCTATTTTAACGATCTAGTGGCAAAGTCTAAAGCGCAGGGTGCAAAAGCATTAAGGGCATGTCCGAATCCACTTTTGCTATTTTAAGAAAAGAAAATTATGCTCTGTGCCGCGGCACATGGTCTAACAGGGTTGTGTTTATTTTCTTAATGAGTTATGGGTGTGTTTTGAGAATAAACCAATCAGAGTCTCATCTCCCATTCCCTTTAAGAGTCAGTTGTGTCGGGCCATGGCGCATTTGCTATTTACAAGGCAGACTTTGTAAGTGGAAAAACTGAACGCTTCACTAGTGAGAAAACAGTTAAACAGGCCATCTGCAGTGAGAGGATAAAGAACGAGTCTCCTCCATTCAGCCTGTTTACTTTCTCTTTCTCTTTTTTTTGTGAATAAAAAAACGGTGTTGTACGCACAGATATCCATGAGCCTACATAATTAATTTTGTTTGTTAAGCTCAAAGATTTGTTTCAAAACTATTTCTAAATTCAGTTTTAGTTTCCAGCAAACGAATAAATGAACAATAATAACGAAGTGTGGTCAAAAAACTGAGTTGTATCCAAACACGCGTCCTATGCCCCATATGGTCCAAAACCTGACAGGTGGACAAATCTAAGCTTGTTTTTAATAAAACAAATATAAATATGCATATAATAAATAATACTAATAATAATATTATACAAAAGTAAGTTGTCGTGAATAAACTGAACCCCCCCACCCCCCCGAGATAAAGGCATGGAGGCAGTGGTTTTTATATTTATTAGAAAATAATAATTTTTGTAAGAATTTAATCCTTTAGTTCTTTTTCATTTGTAAAGATATTTGTGTATTGTTGTACATCCTGTGTGTATTAAGCAATGTGTAACAACGTGCACAACTGACGCGCTCTGCGCTGGACTTTAAACCTGCTCTCAGCTGGTCTATTGCACAGTCTATTTTAGTTCCTCAAAATAGCAACGCACCAACTATACGCCTTAACACACCTCTTTTCTAGACTGGAACACCCATGAGTCCACAAAGTGATGCAAATGGATTTGCTATTTAAACAACGTGGCGCAAAAAAGGGAAATTAGGGTTGCGCTGGTCTGAAAATAGCAACACATCGTGGCAAACACGTCTTGCGCCTAATTGTGCTGGGTGTATGATAGAGCTCTTTAAATTTGAAGAGGTAGTTTACCCAAACCTGAAGATTCTGTCATTACTTACTCACCTTTCATTTGTTCCAGAACTGTTTGGGTTTCTTACTTCTTTTGAACATAAAATACAATATTGTGAAAAATTTGTAAACCGTTAACCATTCTCTTCTAAAGTGTTTTTCCTACTGTGAAGGTTAACGGTTACAGTTTTTCAACTTTCTTTAAAATATTTTATTGGTTGTTCAACGGAATAAAGAAAATTGTAAAGGATTGTAATCAGGTGGGAGGGTGAGTGAATAGTAAGTGTGTGTCATGCAAAAAAAAAATGTATTTCAAACTATAGTAAAAACATAGTTAGACCTATATGGTCTTGAAAATACTTTATAATCAAAATATAAATAAACAATGCCAGTGAATTGCATAGATTTTTGTTACAGAGAGTGTAGCACATTTACATATTTATCTAAGCATAGCTCTCAGCAAATGGCTGCTTGTTAACAAAAGATCTCTTCAAATATACTTTTTTACTTTTTATCAAAGAATGAAAAGTATTTTTCTGTGAGTATATCAGTGCAGTGAATCACATTTAGCCTTCTGTATGTTACATGTGCATGAGTGCGACTTAATGGCCACCGGTGTTGCTAAGAACAAATGTTTTTGCATTCTGCATGTAGTCCTTTTTAACCCCTCTCTCAAATTGAACACAGTTTCCTTTTTTTATGGCTGTCAACATTATTATATATATTTTTTTGATTTTATTATTAATGGAAGCATAAATATACATGTCGATCCACAATTTACTTTAATGTATTCAAAAACTCTTGAAATGACTATCATATCTAGATTGTGTGATCTATGGCTTGACTGCACCATTAGGCTGTTAATCACACTACAGTTGGCCTTGCATCATGTGCATGTTCTGAATTACTGAGGTGATATGCATCATATTTATCCTTTAAAATTTTATTGTGCACTTAGTCGTGTATAATAATGAAGGCTCTAGCTTGAATAAACCAAAACTAGATGTAGCTATTTACAGATTTAGAGCTTTCTAAATGAATGTAGTAAACTATGTGGCATCTTCTAAAGAAAATATGTAAATTTAAAAATGCAAATTTAAATATAAAACAATAGTCGGCGCCAGTGGTGTAGTGGTTAGTGCGTCGACACATGCACTCCGGTGTTCGTAGCGACCCGAGTTCGATTCCGCCTTGCGGTCCTATGCCGATCCTTCCCCTCTCTCTGCTCTCCATGCTTTCCTGTCAATTCTCTCTACTGTCCTATCTAATAAAGGTGAACAATATGTAATAAAAGTACAATTTTTATTTAAAAGTTAAGACATCACATCATGTATTAGTCTTATGTTGGTCACATTTGCGAAACTTTGAAACACAGCAAAATGCAAAAGGTATTTTTTGCCCTAAATTCTGCATTTGTATGCATATGAATGGATATTTAATGGAACGAAACATAATTTGACCTCTCCTTTACTGTGACATTTTAATAGTATAATGGAGAAAGCGAGCAAACAGCCTTCAACTTAAGCAAGAATTAGACTAATTACCCGTTATGTATTATTCCCTTAGGATGGTAAACCACTTCCATGGCCACATGTTTCAAAAAGATGATGTATTGTGTTTTTTAAGCATACCTCAGCACAACTGTTCAGGGTATATCAGCAAGAATTAGACAATTAAACATCACAATGATTTATTTGCATCAATCCAATCTTCCACTGGTGTTCTTCAGATCTTAAACATAACGCAGCTGTTCTACCAAAAATAAGACGGCTCTTGGCTTACCTTTCAAACAAACCTCCTGCCCAGGTATAGCAGACAGTCATGGACCAAATGTAGAAACGGTCTAACATTTCTCAGCCAACTCTTATAAATCAACCAGCCGTGAGCGAAAGAGAGAGAGAAAAAACAGCCCGTGTGGGTTTTCCATAGTGTGAAATAGTAGACGGTGGCCCCTGTTTGAATGTGAAGGATGGCTAGCAGAAAGGTGTATAATTTCAGTGTTACCCCCGCTGCCTCGGGCAGACCTTAAATGCTGACGGTACTCAGTTTGCTGATCCATGACCCACGGCTCTGCGTTACATCACCTTGCTACGCTGCCATCCGTATGCGTGTGTTATCCAGACATCACTCCCTTGGAATTAATGTTAATTTGTTTGTGCAAATATGTTGCCTGATAAGACGTTAAATCTCCCCTGTGACTTACGAACCAGCGCAATATGTTTCACTTTATGACTACAATTATTAGCTGAATTTATTATGTATGAGCATAATCACTTTAAATCATGCAAAAACAAAGCATCGTTATTAGGCCGAACGAGAGAATATGGGTGTGAATTTGTTGTCCTTGAGGCTTCTAACAAATATGAAGCATATTGATTTTTAATTTCACAAAAGCACAACCAATAGTGATCCAGAAACCTTCAGCAATTATTGTTCAATCAGGAGACTAATGACTTAAAGCACAGGCCCAAATGAGCTCACTTTAGGGAAAGCATTGAACGCACACACACATAATTTAATGACATGCACTCAAGCATCTGTGGTGATGAAAGCAAACAACATTGGTTCCCAGCAATCCAGGTTCCCCTTCGGAAGGGGAACTTCAATGCTATGTGGAAACTTCCACTATGGGGATTTCATTCAGAAAGCCAATCATCTGAAAGAGTATGTAAACGGGCCAATGAAATGCCAATGAGTTGGCAGCTTCAGCTTGCGCACCTGATGCTCGTTGCAATTAACTTGCTATATGAGCACAGAGCTAGCAAGCCAAAGCATCATTTTCACTTCAGAGACTTCAACAGCCTTCTGAGAGAGTCGATGAGGGTTCCTCCAGCTGAGTTTCAGACAGAGAGTGAACGAGAGCGATCTCCCGGTCCAGAGTGTGTGACACGCAGCGGCAGATGGTCGAGCTGGGTTTCTCCCTTGCCTGGCGTCCTTTGGGTCCGGTCCTCCAGAGCGGTATGTATTGTTGCGAATTTCCTAAAAGAGCAACACGGTCGTGCAGCGCGTCTTTTTCAAGACGTCGCTCCGACTGTGCGTTTCTGGATGCGGTGGTTTCCTGTCCTCGGATGATGGGCACGAGCACTGCGTTTCATGTCTGGGGGTCCAGCATGTTAATGCGGTGCTCGTGGGCAGTGCAGGCCATCACTGCGGTGGCATGTCTGTTGCGCAGTTAAGATCGCGGCTCGCTCTTGCAAAAGAGCCACCCACCCCAGTTGTCCCCCGCTCCGCGGTGGGCACTCGGGCAGATCTGAGGGTTACAGTGGGAGTAAATCTGCCGCCCTCGGGCTTGTGGACCTCTCACTCCTCCATGCGCTCCATCCAAGCTTTGAGTGAGAGAAGCGCTCCATCCTCGGATGGCCGCCCTCTCACTTGATGACACCGAGGCTCAGATGTCCACCGCTGCATCGGAGGTTGGGCTGTCATGGTCTGATGAAGGATCCCCGCCCCTCCGTTCCCTCCCATCGGGAGCGAGCGCGGCGGCGGCCGATCTTGAAACAGACATGATAACCGTGCTTTCCCGGGCTGTTTCGGTCGTGGGTCTGGAGATGGTTTATCCCCCAGCCCCGCGGCCGGACCGACTAGATGGGTGTATGTGGAGGATTAAAAGGCAATACCTTCTAGCCTCCCATCCCTCTCTTCCCGGAAGTGCACAGTGGGCTCACGCAGTCTTGAGGGCACCTTTCTCTGCCTGATCTGCGTGCGCCTCCACCTCACCACTCTTGATGGTGGAGCAGCCAGGGAGTACGAGTCGATTCCCCAGATTGAGAGTGCCATCACGGGCCCGCGTGGTGCCTCCTTCTGCTGGAATTAGCCTCATCTCCCGTCCAAGGCGTGTTGGTTTTCTGCCTCTCGAGCCAGAGCCCACACAGCCGCGGGCCAGACTGCTTCCACCCTGCACGCCAGGGTCCATGCGCGCGCGCTGGCCCAGCTGCACGAGGGTGGTTCTGACCCAGGCTTGTTACAAGCCCCGCACCGCACCCGACTGAGCTCCACGGACCTCAAGTCCGCTGCGTGTGCCCCGGGAAAGACGATGGCCACGTTAGTGGTCCAGGAGCGCCCCCTCGGGCTAAACCTGGCAAAAATATGCGCGGAGTCGACAAAGTTCACTTTCTTGACTCCCCCATATACCAGTCTGGCCCGTTCGGCGACACCGTTGGTGAATTCACCCAGGAATTCACGGCGGTGCAGTCGGATACGATGGGCATCCTTCGGCGGGGATGTAAGACCGCTCCCCTCCCGCCGAACCATCCACATCCACTGCTTGTCGCCGAGAGCGCCCGTCTTCGAGTGCTGCTCCGCCTGCGCCTCCGGCCAGCGGCAGCGCCGAGCACCTCGCAGGCAACCAGCGCTCCCCGTCCCAGGGCGCCGTTAAGTCCGGATAACGGACCGCGAAGCGCTCTTGAGACGGCCATCTGGAGAAGAGGGAACTTGCTCTCTCCCCGGTGGGGGGCCGGGCTCCTCAGAGAGAGAGCATCTTTCCCTTCCCTGGATGTGACAGCCCGAATACTGCCAGTCTGGGACGCGATGAAAAGCCTTCCAGCTCGCAGGATCGGCGCACTTCGCCAGTGGCTCACGGGGTCTGGGAGGACGGTCTCCTTTCTCTCACACCTCCAGCCCTCTCCTCCGGAGTCTGAGTGCAAGGTGAGTAAATCTCTCACCTCCAGCTCTTCCGCGGGACCCCAGCGCTCCCCGGATCAGCACTCCCACTCCGCGCTGCCCCACTGCTGGTACGTCAGCGATTGTAGCGATGCAGTCATTAGCGAGGGCTCTGCCTGCCTGGTTAGCGCAGCCCAGCCCTTTGCGGTGGCTCATACGCACGATCAGACTCGGCTACGCGATTCGATTCGCGAAACGGCCTCCCAAGTTCACGGGGTGTACGTCACCAGGGTCAGCCCTGTGCCCGCCCCTGTCTTGTGAGAGAAGGTTGCTGTCCTCCTGGCGAAGGATGCAATCTAACCGATCCCTCCAGCCGAGATGGAGAGCGGGTTTACAGCCTGTACTTCATCGTACCCAAAAGAGCGGTGGGTTACGGCCAGTCCTAGATCTGCGCGTTTTGAACCGCTGTCTGCACAAGCTGCCGTTCAAAATGCTTATGCAGAAGCGCATCCTCCTGTGCGTTCGTCCTCGGGATTGGTCTGCAGCATAGACCTGAAGGACGCGTACTTCATGTCTCCATACTCCACGCCACCGTCACTTTTCTGCGGTCTGCGTCGAGCGAGCCTGACAGTACAAGTCCTCCCCTTCGGGCTCTCTCTGTATCCGCGGGTCTTCACCAAGCTCGCGGAGGTTGCCCTAGCGCCCCTTCGGCTCGCGGGCATCCGCATACTCAATTATCTCGGCGACTGGCTGTTTTAGCCCTCTCGCGGGAGTAATTGACTATGTACAGAGACAAGGTGCTCCAGCACCTCCACCTATTGGGGTTTCAGGTCAACCGAGAAAAGAGCAAACTCGCCCCCGTGCAGAGGATCTCTTTTCTCGGGTTGGAGCTGGACTCGGTCACCATGACAGCGCGCCTCTCCGGAGAGCGCGCTCGGCTAATGCTGAACTGTCTGTGAGAGTTTGACAGCAAAATAGTGGTTCCACTGAAATCTTTCAGAGGCTCCTGGAGCATATGACATCCGCAGCCGCTGTATGCGCTCGGATAACTCCATATGAGACCACTTCGGCACTGGCTTCACGATCGAGTCCCCAGACGCGCATGGCACGCGGACACACACCGAGTGACTGTCACTGCGCTGTGTCGCCGCGCCCTCAGCCCCTGGAACGACCCCTCGTTCCTACAGGCCTGAGTGCCTCTAGGACAGGCGTCCAGACATATTGTCGTTTTGACAGATGCTTCCAGCACTGGCTGGGGCGCCGTGTGTTGCGGGCATGCAGCTGAAAAAAACCCAGTTGCATTGGCATATCAATCGCCTAGAGCTGTTGGCAGTGTTTCTCGCTCTCCGCCGTTTTTTACCGGTGCTGGAGCGACAACACGTACTGGTCAGGACGAACAGTACGGCAGCGGGGGCGTATATCAACCGTGTGGGGGTATCCGCTCTCGCAGCATGTCTCAGCTCGCTCGCCGTCTGCTCCCCCGGAGTCATACGCGGCGCAATCGCTGCATTCCATTTTTTCCCCCACCAAGCTCAACCGTGCAGCCCATTCGCTCTCACGGCAGTTTCGCCTGGGAAAATGGAGACTCCACCCCCGACTGTCCAGCTGTTCGGTGCGGCGCCTTTCTCTCTCTAACTCAGAGATTCGTGCGCTCTCGCTTGAGTTCCCCACTTGGCGAACCCTGCAAAGTCCACTGGCTACACAGCTGGCCTCGGGGCGTGCGTAATACGCATTTCTCCAGTGAGCCTACTCGCACAGATACTGTGTAAAGTCAGGGAGGTCGAGGAACAGCTCTCGTATTGCGCCTCTCTGGCCCAATCGGACCTGCTTTCAACTCTCTCCTCGTGATGGCCCCTCCCTGGCACATCCCCTGGGAACAGGGGACAGGCACCGTTTGGCACCCGCGCCCAGATCTATGCTTCACGTACGGTTCATAGATGGAGCGCGGAGGACTTAGGTGACTTACCGATTAGGTGGTTAACACTGTCACTCAGGCTGAGCACCCTCTACGAGGCATGCCCACGCCTGAAGTGGAGTCTATTCGCTGTGTGGTTACCTTTTTCCCCGAGAAGGAACCCTGAACATGCCAGATCAGAGTGATGCTATCCTCCTTCAGTTGACTGGAGCTAAGGCTGTCCCCTCCGCTCTGAGGGGTTGGCGTTACGATCATCCCCGCTCTAAGGATGCGGCGATGGCGGCGCGCTGGGAAGTATCGTCTCATCATCCAGTTCCCAGAGGCGCGAGACATGAATATTAATTTTCCTGTTTCCCTCTCATACCCACTTGGAGATCTCTCTTAGGAGAGGTCTGCTCGATCACTCGACTCA
The DNA here is from genome assembly GCA_903798195.1 of Danio kyathit. Lineage (NCBI taxonomy): Eukaryota > Metazoa > Chordata > Actinopteri > Cypriniformes > Danionidae > Danio > Danio kyathit. The sequence continues at coordinate 28,226,072 of LR812538.1, forward strand.
GTATCTTTAAGATTTCTGTCCAGGTAGACAGCTCTGCTGGTCGCGTTGCATCGGTCAAATGGGCGGGTATCTGGAGGCATTTTCGGTCAGCGAAATGTGCCAACGTTTTGGGTCGGCCCACTCTCACGTTTACCTGAGACCCCGGCCCACCTAGGTGCCCTAGGTTCCTACAGCGTTCTTTCAGCCACGTAGTGAACCTGCAAGCGCTGCCCACGGAGGAGGCAGACCCAGCCCCTTTATTTGGTCCTTCGCACTTTGCTATTACACGGACCGTACTCAGCTCTTTATCTGTTATGGTGATCGGCAGACGGGAAGTGCCGTATCCAAACAGAGGTTGGAACATATCCACTGAACTCTGAATGCCATCTCCCTCGCTCATCTGAGCCAGGGCGAGCCGCGTCCCCCAAGAGTGAGAGCGCGCTCCTCGAAGCGCGCATCCTTTTGGGCGTTAGCACGCGGCGCCTCTCTAACAGACACTGTAGAGCTGCGGGCTGGGCGACACCTATTAGAAGATTTATTAATCTTGAGGGGAGCCGATTTTCTCACGCGGTGAATGAGAAATTCGGTTAGGTGTTGTAAAACGCTTGCTGCGCCATTCTCTCTAACCCAGGGATATGTGCGCTTTTTCGCTCTGTCAGAAAAGTTCCCCGCTGGCGAACCCTGCAGATATTCCTCCGAGGCCCCCAGCACCTGACTCAGCGGAGGAGTCAGGCACTGGCCCGTTACGTTGCTGGTCTGCCCGATGGTCAGCCCGCGTTCTGGGTATAGGTGCCTGCTATGTGCGATCCCCACTAGGCGATCCCATATGCTTATACTGCCACGGTGCAGTCCCCCCTCACAGGCGGACCCGTGTCTTCCCTCACCGCTAACCATCTAATTTTCATATGCTTACTCCCCCTTCTCAGGGTTAGTTCGTATGCTATTTGCCCCAGTCTCCCCACTTGGGTAGCAGGTGGCCTCCGCAGCGTCCTCCCTATCGGGACTGCACGCATTCCCAACGTACTGTCGTATTAAATTCCTAGAAATTATTCTAGACGCATTTGCGGCTCCCGAAAAATATATCTAAATCCGTAAATCTTCTGTTGAAGTGGGATAAGTAAGGGCCAGGGAACACGTTGGAAGACCGCGCCTCTGGTGACGCAGGTGCGCTCACGCTCTTTGCCTGGCAAACCTCTCATCGGGGGCGAAGGTAAGGTTCAATCATTATGGCGTTTTCCAAACATTTCCCCATAGTGGAAGTTTCCACATAGCATTGAAGTTCCCCTTCCGAAGGGGAACGCTCTGGTTACTAAAGTAACCCTCGTTCCCCGAGGGGGGGAACGGAAATGCTATGTTCCTTCGCCATAATGATTGCCCCTTAGCTGTTGAGGTGAAAGTCTCTTCCGCTAAAAAAATGATGCTTTGGCTTGCTAGCTCTGTGCTCATATAGCAAGTTAATTGCAACGAGCATCAGGTGCGCAAGCTGAAGCTGCCAACTCATTGGCATTTCATTGGCCCGTTTACATACTCTTTCAGATGATTGGCTTTCTGAATGAAATCCCCATAGTGGAAGTTTCCACATAGCATTTCCGTTCCCCCCCTCGGGGAACGAGGGTTACTTTAGTAACCAGAGCGTTTTCAAGACTGTCGTTATGTTCACATGGGCTCATTACACATCAACGGATTGCTTTGCTTGTATCCAGAGACGTAATAAGTGTAGGGGATGTTACACTCACATAAAAATTAATGGGAGAAGTCATAACGTTCAGTATGGAGACTGTAATTTCACAGTTAAGAAATTCACAGTTTTATAGTGCAAATGTTTGTTTATTCTTGTATACTGACTTTCATTTTTTATTTACAGTTTATGATTCCTTTGCTGTCGTTCATGCTGAATTCCAAATTTGAGGTTGATAGACAAAATTTGTGTTCATTGGCACAGATGGGATTTGAGCTCATACAGACTTCAACACCGGCGCTGTGATGATAATCAATCATAAAGACATGATAATTTACGAACCTTGAGATGTCAGTCCGCCTGAGAAGCACCATCAGCCGAATGGCCAGTTGGAAGAAAATAAAGATAATTGATAATCGGTATATGGATGCCACTGGCACTTATGGCAATTATATGAGACATATAATCATAAAAGTGTCAATTTGTGACATATCTTGAGATTGTTGATGTCATTCTTTCAACAGTAAGGATGACAGACCATAATAATAAACGTCCAGGTCCAAAGAAACCTCAATGTCCACCCTCTATCTTACTTTAATAGTCATGTTTGACATTTAAGTTGTATTTAAAACTGTATTATGAGGTAGTTACATTTGTAATATGCTATAATATGTTGATATTATATTATATAGAGAAGCAGTATAACCAAATTGTACTCTAATGAGCCAAAACATTATGACCGCCTGCCTAATATGCTGGTGTACCCAAAACCGGCAACAACACAAATGGCCCGTTTCCACTGACTGGCACAGTACAGTAGGATATGGGTCGGTACGGGTCACCTTTATTAGGTTCGGGTTTCCACTGCCAAAAGGGTACCAATGGCGTGGTGTATGACAGAAAGTTTCAGACGACATCATTCTCGCTCGAGGAAATGTCTACAGTAAAGCTGTATGGGCCGTTCACATATCATATGAGACGCACGAAACATATGCTTTATACACATAAATACTTGTGTATAAATGTTCATTACTAACTTTTCTATGAACATAATTTGATTATAACTGCAGATCAATGGCATTGCAAAATAGCCTAACATCACTGTAACGTCTGCAATTATAAATTACAGTTATAAATGCAACATGTATGAACACATACAGACCCTTACAGTCTCCGATATGTTACCGATTAGAGAAAAACTACACACAGCTACATTTAGCCCTTATTTGGGTTCAAAAAGAACATGCTACAAATAGCCCACAGTCAGTACAAACCTCTCATCTGTATCTTTAATCATCTGTATCTTTAATCACCAGCACATGTAACATTGTGTTAGAAAGTAATTCTGTCATTCCGAGTTCATAATAGCCCAGAAAGTGATGATAATAGTTAAACATGGCAGTTTGTTCATGTTGTAGGTTGCTGAAAGAATCATTTGCTCCTTTGTTTTTCAGGGCTTCTCCTCTTTTTTTTTTTTTTTTTCTTTTTTTTTTTCGCAATTCACTCTCGCGTTTGTCCGTTTCTGAAAGGATTGAATGTCAAAAGCATGTCAATAATTATGCGCACCTTATTATCATCAGCTCAAGAAATTCGTTATTTCAAATATGGACTCGCACACGAGCTATCGTGGGCTCTCTGGAGAAAGTGAAACTGCTCGCACTTTTAGACGGTCTTGAAAAACAAAAACAAGACATGGCAGATTTTGTTGTTCTTGGCTTTGTGGCTGTTCATCAAGACAACAACAAGGTTTGTTAAAGCTCGGGTCGACTATGTCTCGTTATTATATGTACTGTATATAGTATAACGATGTAATGTCTCGGCTTTGTATTTTAAAATTGTGGTTCCTTTCATTCTCCTGCTTGTGGATGCGCTAGTGACATTTCTCTGTAATCCAATAGCGTTTTGGTACTTTTTGTTGTGCTAGGTACCCTTTGCAAAGGGTACCCAAAAAGTGGTACGTTATGATTCGCTTTTTGATACCTTTTGACAGTGGAAATGGCCATAAAACCGTACTGTACCACTCAGTGGAAACGGGCCAAAAGAGACCGGATTCCCCTGAAGGACTCCTGTGGAATCTGGCACCAAGAAACAGATCCTTCTAGTCCTGTAGGTTGTGAGGTAGAATCTCTGTGGATCAACCGTTTTGGTTCAGCACATCCCACAGAAGCTTATTTGAATCGAAATCTGGATACTTTAGAGGTGAGGGCAATACCTTGAAATCTTCATCATGTTCTTCAAACTATTCCTCAACAATGTCTGCAGAAAGGTACACTTTCCACCAGGGAACACCATAATGAAGGGGTGTTCCTATTCTGCAGCAATGTTTATGTTGGTAGAAAATGTATGCCCGAACCCAGTGCCATTTAAATATAGAACATGTCCAGACATAACAGTACATCCACTGTCATTGTTTCACAATCGCGCCATCAATTTCCCAGGTGAATGGTGTACACCAACTGTTCATGGTCATTCTGATGATGTAATAGGAAATGTGACTGGAAAATCTTCATCCACAGTTCCAATGCTCAATTCTGACTCTCGCTTTGTAGGTGCTTCTAGTGGTGGACAGGTGTCATAATAGCCACCCTAATTGCTCTGTGTAATTTCCAACAGAGTGTAGCAATTCAATTCATGTTTATTTCTATGTATAGTGCTTTTACAATGTAGATTGTGTCAAAGCAGCTTAACATAGAAGTTCTAGTAAATTGAAACTGTGTCAGTCCAGATTTCAGAGTTGAAGTTCAGTTTAGTTCAGTTCAGTGTGGTTTAGATTTCACTGCTGTAAGTCCAAACACTGAAGAGCAAATCACTGAGCAAATGATTCATTTCTCTAATCAGCAAAATAAATATGTCGTGTGTCTAGTGCCACAATAAACCTTCTGTTGGGTTGGACCAGATGGGATAATCTTTGCTTTGGTCACCCAAACCCATAGACCTGTTTGTGGTCCATTTTTCCTTGGATCACAGTTGGTAAATATCTCATTAGTGATGGCAGAGAGAAACCCTGACCCCTGCACAAATATAAATATAAAATATATATAAAGTAGCAGTTTAACCATTGTCCAAGTTTCCTGCAAGTCTCCTGCATCCAGAACTTTAATTATGAAAACGGATTGTTTGCTTACCATCTAATCTATTCTGCTCTTATTATGCAGCCTTATTAGGAGATGAAAAATTATGGTTGCTTCAACCATGATAATATTTTGGCATGTCATGTTTATAAAATTTCATCTAAAGTATAAAAGAGGTAAAATTATATTTAATTATATTCCATCATTAAGTCATTAATGATACCCTAAGCACCTGGGATTGTATTAATCATTAATTCATATCGTTATTTTGTCTGTTTCAGTATTTCTTAATTCATGGTAAAATATGCCAAAAAGTAAACAAGCCAGTGCCCATGCAATTTAAAAAATGCTTCATGCTGAAGTGTCAGGTCCTTGGCACATGCCACTCATTGGTTTCAACTCCAGATTGTGGAGCTGTGTTAAAAGAAAATCCAGGAGATGACAGGAACAGCTTTTTTTATAGCTTTTGTGCTGCTGTACAGCCAAAGATGGATTATGATCTTTTGAGGCTTTAGGGCTCTGTCCTGATGTCTAAACTACAAGAATTTCTACCCGGAATTAGATATTATAGCTTGCATCAAGATCGCAAATTTATATACTGCCGAAATTTAAGTCAACTAATTCTTTCTTTAACTACTTTCATAATCTTGTCCCATTCCTAAACTTGAAGGTCCAATATATAGGACATCTTTGAAAATGGTAATGATAGCACTCAAAGCATACGTCCCACCCTACAAAAGGCCATCCAAAGCCACGCATTCTGATCGCACATAGGCACACCAGACAACAACACTACGATGCGTTCACAAAATTCACCTCAGAGAAAGCTTTATAGTACAGTTAGTAATTACAATACCAAACTTTAAAAAAGAGCATTGATGTTTGCCTGCCATTCTTAGTCTGAACTATCCAGTCATAGACTAAGTACTTTAAATATTTGCTTGTTTGATTAAATCCAAAAAAAACCTTTTATTTCAGTGTATATCATTATCACAGGGCTAAAATCGAATTCAGTTATAAAAAAGCATTGGGTCTCCATTCATAATTGTGTGTATTAATTGGTTTACATTTGTACAAATAGGAGAACTTCTCATCAGAAATCTCTGCCTAATTCACTACAGTATGTGCATATACCCTTGATTTATTTTCTTCTTAACCTCTGCGTATTTGACATATTCATGTGCAGGAGAGTTTACATAAATCTATCCATATAAGGGCTTCATAAGGGCTTTTCTCACAACCTTTCATTTACAGATTTTCATCACTCTCAGTAAACATGTGACTCTCTCTACAGACAGACTCTCTTCAGAACGTCGAGCAGTGCCAAGTGTGCCACTCTCACAGCCAGTTCAAACACTATAAACATTTTTTATATAGACACAGATTTCCGAATTTTCAGTAGTTTGTTTTGATGAATTACTTAAGAAATATATATATATATATATATATATATATATATATATATATATATATATATATATATATATATATATATATATATATATATTCATCGGCCACTTTATTAGGTACAGCTGCTGGTTACCGCAAATTTCTAATCAGCCAATCACATGGCAGCAACTCAATGCATTTAGGCATGTGAACATGGTCAAGACGAGAAGAAAGGCACCTGTATACAACCGAGGTATGCAGAAGATTATCTTTGATCGCACGACATGTCGAACTTTGAGGCAGATGGGCTACAGCAGCAGAAGACCACTAATGTCAGCTAAAAACAGGAAACGGAGGCTACAATTCGCACAGGCTCACCAAAATTGGACAACAGAAGATTGAAAAAATGTTGCTTGGTCTGATGAGTCTCAATTTCTGATGTGACATTCAGATGGTAGGGTTGGAATTTGCCGTTAACAACATCAAAGCATGGATCCATCCTGCTTGTATCAATGGTTCAGGCTGGTGGTGGTGGTGGTGTAAGGGTGTGGGGGATATTTTCCTGGCACACTTTGGGCCCATTAGTACCAATTGAGCATTGTGTCAACGCCACAGCCTACCTGAGTATTGTTGCTGACCATGTCCATCCCTTTATGACCACAGTGTACCCATCTTCTGATGGCTACTTCTAGCAGGATAACGCGCCATGTCATAAAGAGCGAATCATCTCAGACTGGTTTCTTGAACGTGACTATGAGTTCACTGTACTCAAATGGCCTCCTCAGTCACCAGAACTCAATCCAATAGAGCACATTTGGCATGTGGTGGAACGGGAGATTTGCATCATGGATGTGCAGCCGACAAATCTGCAGCAACTGCGTGATGCTATCATGTCAATATGGACCAAAATCTCTGAGGAATATTACCAGTACCTTGTTGAATCTATGCCATGAAGGGTTAAGGCAGTTCTGAAGGCAAAAAGGGGTCCAACCTTATAAGGTGTACCTAATAAATATTTATGTGTATATATAGTGTATATAGTGGTCAACATTTGAAGTGGATCAAAAACAGTTTTTCAAAATTGTCCTAAGACAAGAATAGGTGTTGTTCATATTGTATATTATTTGAATCATGTTAAGAGGAAGTGTATCATGTGCTTTTTGTGCACATGTGCTTTCGGTTTCCTGCATTTAAAAAAAAAAAAAAAAGATATAATATTTTGGTGAATCATAATTTGTTTGTGAAAATGGCTATGGGAAATGATGCCCATTGTGTTCCTTAAAATAAAAACAACAACAATGCCCTAGTATAGATCAAAGCTGCCATATGATGTTCAGAAGACCCTGTTAAGTGCTTTGTTTATTTCACACTGTGCCAACTTCATTTACTTCACATTGTGCCAATCTAAGCTGGAGGCCCTAAGCAATCATTTGCCCCGAGGCAAAGGCCCCCTTTGGCCTAGTCTGTAATCCGCCTTTGTGTGAAGCTTATTATTGTTTTTACTTTACGTTAATTGATTTTTATGTGAAACACAATTAAACTGTCAAAGAGTTTAGCAACAGGCCATAAAGCAAAATAATGACAAAAGATAAGTTATTTTTTGGTATCTTCTTGGATGAAAGACGAAGACATAAGAAGGCAAGAGAAAGGGGAGGAGAAATTCTTCAGCTCTTATTGATAGTCTGACTGCCCGTAATGAGATGCCAGCGAAGTTTAGAGTCATCTCCATCATTAAGGCGCCCACATGGACTTTTGACTTTAAGCATAGGTAAAATTTCCTTGAGGGAAAGAAAAGAGGGATTATGTAAGCTTTGAGGGGATTGGAGCACGTACATCCCAGTTCCTCTGCCTTGTTTCATCTTTTGATTCAGTTAATTCTTTGTAGGGTAAAGGAGGAGGTGAAAGCGCTGACTGCCGGCTGAATATTCTCTCTCTCTCTTTCATTTGTCCTCTTCTGCTGTGTCCTTCTCCCTCTCGCAGCCTTTCTTCCTCTTCATCTTATGCTCTTTTATTCGCACTTTCTCTCTCATCTCAAGACGCAGTGCTCTTTTACTCGTTTCTCCTGTTTTTGTTGCTCCTGCCACCTCACAAGTCGTTTTCACTGTTTGCTCTTCTCTGCACCCCACTTTCCATCACAGTGGGACACAGCATACTGATGCTGACAGGAAACACTCCAGAGTCACATCCGAGTTCGCTGGCAGCTCATTTTGCCAAGCTTATTCCAAACACACTGCTGTGTACAAATAGGCAGTGTTGACCCCACTCTGGGCCACATACAGTAACTGTCCATACTTATAACAACTACCAGAAATTGTTCAACAAAACAGCAGAGCACAATCAACCACTTGTTTTCATTCCTGAAGAGCTGATGTTGTGTGCAAGAGAAAGCAAACTGGAGTTCCTAAATTAGAATTTTGACCAAAAAAAACAAGTCATTTTATTACTTTATTTTTATTGAGAACTAAATTGTACAACAGAACATTTTACATTCAAAGATATACAATTTTACAGAATTCCACATGAAATAATAAACAAATAAAAAAGTGAATAACACATAAAAGACGTATAATGTAGCAGACAATTTCAATGCCATTTTAATGCAAATGCTAATCAAAATTCCACTACATTCGAACAATACTGTCTGAATGGCCTATGGTCTCTACTTATCATACTAAAAGGGAAACATGCATCTCCCCAAAGCATTGAAGCCTGGTATATACTCGACGAGTCCGCTAGTTTGCTTGAGTCCGAGCAGGGAATGTGACGTCATCGAGGAGGTTCGCATTGGGTGCGCGCGACATGATTTCGGCTGGTGGAGCGCATGATTTTTTTAACAGTTCGCGCGCCGCCGCGTTTGATTTGAGTTAATTATGAAACCCTTTGAAGAGATTTTGTCTGAAACGGTTACACAATTTCTTACAATTTTGAATTTTAAAAAAATGTTATAGTTACAAAACTATAACTAAGGAACATATACATTTTTTAATAACTGGAAAGGAATATTTGAACCTATTGGTTTACAATATACTGATGCCCTGTTTTTCTGGACTTTATTGGTGATAATGGTCAGGAATGTTGGACCATTATTGACTTTTTAGCATAAGAAGAGGACAGAAACTAGCCAGACAGTAATGTGTGAATTGTGGAGCGGGCTAAATCTAAAAAAACATCTGTATTTTTTAGTAAGTGTACTTTTTTTTTTGCTTTTATTTTTGCCATAATAAAAAAATATATTTGTAGATCAACTCATGTTCTGTTGTCATAATATTTTAATAAACTTTAATAGGTAAAACTGTCCAAGATATGAACAAAAGCAAGTGATGCATCAAAGTTTGATTTAAAAAAAATCTTGAATGGTTATAAAAATCTTTATAATCATTAAAATAATTTATAAAAATAATCAGTTTAAAAATATTGAATGATATTAATGATATGACGTAGTTCCGAAAACGTTCTACTTCTCTGTTTATCCATCTGACTTTACGGTCAGTTTCTTTTGACCGCCCTCTGTCGTTTTAAAGAATATCACAACGGCGAACGCGGCAAGTATAAAAGCCTCGTCAGTCTGGTTAGGTGCGCGCGCAGTCAGCGGAAGTGTGCGCGCACAGTCAGTGGAGGTGTGCGATGCGGCACCAGGCAAAAGTATAAATCCAGCTTAACAGGTTCACACCTGTCCCTGAACAATGCAACAGGCTACCACTCTGACCCAATGTTGTAGAATTACAGCATAGACATAATGAGCTCTAAATCAAATTTGATTAATGTTTTTTTAAAAGAACTAAACATTTAGGTGTTCTAGACATTGTAAAAAAGCGAATTCAGGTTTCTAAATCAGAATTTTTGCCAAAAAACATTTTATTACTTTATTTTTATTGAGAACCTTTTTCAATTTTACAACAGAACATTTTACATTCAAAATATACAATTTTACAGTATTCAACAAGAATAATAAACAAAAACAAAAAAAATTATATTAAGTAAATAAAACACACAACGGGCGTCACGGTGGCGCAGTGGGTAGCACGATCGCCTCAAAGCAAGAAGGTCGCTGGCTTGAGCCTCGGCTGGGTCAGTTTCTGTGTAAAGTTTGCATGTTCTCCCTGTGTTTTCCTGGGTTTCCTCCCACTGTTTACTGTTTTTCCCATTTGTATTTTTTGACTTGTGATTCAGCAAATTCATTGGGTTTCATTTCACATTCAGAAACCTGTGGGACACTGCTGTTTTGATCCCTATTCAAAATCATAAATAGTTTTTCTGCACTCAGAGAGTGTGTGTTCAATCAAAATGATGTTACATTAGGAGAAGCAGTCTTTTGGTCAATAAAAACATCATGCCAACTCCCACATCATTCAAACTCGTTTTCATCTTAAGAGAGTTTGTTTTGATGAGTCATAAAAGATGTAGCAAGTGCAGTATGCTTCGACACTAAATTATTAATACAGTATTTTTGCCCTTGCAGCAATGCAGGCAAACACTGACTATTTACATAACTGAGAGAGCTTCAGGTAATGTTCAGCGGCACACATATACTTGCACTGTCATTATCATAAGAACATATCTAAAATGACATTCAAATTGCACAAATGTTCAAAGCTCAGCCTTGGGTGCGATTCCGATCTAAAAGTCGATTTGTGTTTCATGACGAGGAGAATATTCTAGAAATGTGTCAGTGGTGACAGGCACCGCAAAGTAATAATCTGCTGGACCTTGAGGACGGAGGAGATTTATAGGCACAGGAGAAAAGATTTTGGTTCGGGCAAAGCTGCTTCGAAACATGAATTTAATTGAAGAAGCACTGGCCACACAATGATATCAGATAATTAAATCAAGAAACAATTGTGCTTTATGTCTTCTTAAAATCTCTGACTTAACACGTGAAATCTGAAACCGCCACTCGGGGAGACACAAAGCCTCCAAAAAATAAAAAAGAGGAAAGAAAATCATTTTAATTCACAGGGATAACTTGGAATCAGAGAAAATGGAGAGCTTGTCATTATGGGGTTGAGCGAGATTAGTAATTATTCTTCGTTCCAAGAGCTTTTCTCCGTCAATGGCTATTACAGATTTGAATTTTCACAAATTCCCGTGATCGATCGTGATTTAAATGAATGGTCAATCAATTGGTTAATCATTAACCTTAAAAATGCAAGATGTGTCTGCATCAATAGCACATTATCACCAGGATGACAAGATGTGCAAATGACACTCAAATTGCAAGCTTTCAAAACACAAAGGAAAATGTTTTACTGTAAATAAAAGGCTAGTGGGATTGTAATGATTAAACGCAACCACTATTCAGTGTGTCAATAACACTGTCTCACACTGGCAAATGTTGCATGTGTGTTCATGTTAGCAAATTTTTTTTTGCTAAATTTTTTTGGTAAATTTCTGTAATTTAACGTCTGTTATTCTATGATAAATTTCTGTAATTTAACGTCTGTTATTCTATGGTAAATTTCTGTAATTTAACGTCTGTTATTCTATGGTAAATTTCTGTAATTTAACGGCCGTTATTCTATGGTAAATTTCTGTAATTTAACGTCTGTATTCTATGGTAAATGTCTGTAATTTAATGTCTGTTATTCTATGGTAAATTTCTGTAATTTAACGTCTGTATTCTATGGTAATTGTCTGTAATTTAACGAGTTATTCTATAGTGAATTTCTGTAATTTAATGTCTGTTATTCTATGGTAAATTTCTGTAATTTAACGTGTTATTCTATGGTAAATTTCTGTAATTTAGTGTCTGTTATTCTATGGTAAATTTCTGTAATTTAACGTCTGTATTCTATGGTAAATTTCTGTAATTTAATGTCCATTATTCTATGGTAAATTTCTGTAATTTAACGTCTGTTGTTCTATGGTAAATTTCAGTAATTTAACATCTGTTATTTTATGGTAAATTTCTGTAATTTAACGTTCTTTATTCTATGGTAAATTTCTGTAATTTACGTCTGTTATTCTATGGTAAATTTCTGTAATTTAACGTATGTTATTCTATAGTAAATTTCTTTAATTTAACGGCCATTATTCTATTGTAAATTTCTGTAATTTAATGTTCGTGTATCTATGGTAAATTTCTGTAATTTAACGTCTGTTGTTCTATGGTAAATTTCAGTAATTTACGGCCATTTTTCTTTTGTAAATTTCTGTAATTTAATGTTTGTGTATCTATGGTATATTTCTGTAATTTAACGTCTGTTATTCTATGGTAAATTTCTGTAATTTTATGTCCGTGTATCTATGGTAAATTTCTGTAATTTAACGTCTGTTATTCTATGGTAAATTTCTGTAATTTAACATCTGTTATTCTATGGTATATTTCTGTAATTTAACGTCTGTTATTCTATGGTAAATTTCTGTAATTTTATGTCCGTGTATCTATGGTAAATTTCTGTAATTTAACATCTGTTATTCTATGGTAAATTTCTGTAATTTAACGTCCTTTATTCTATGGTAAATTTCTGTAATTTAATGTCCGTGTATCTATGGTAAATTTCTGTAATTTAACGTCTGTTATTCTATGGTAAATTTCTGTAATTTAACGTCTGTTATTCTATGGTAAAATTCTGTAATTTAACGTCTGTTGTTCTATGGTAAATTTCTGTAATTTACGGCCATTATTCTATTGTAAATTTCTGTAATTTAATGTCCGTGTATCTATAGTATATTTCTGTAATTTAACGTCTGTTATTCTATGGTAAATTTCTGTAATTTAACGTCTGTTATTCTATGATAAATTTCTGTAATTTAATGTCCGTTATTGTATGGTAAATTTTTGTAATTTAATATCTGTTATTCTATAGTAAATTTCTGTAATTTAACGTCTGTTGTTCTATGGTAAATTTCAGTAATTTAACATCTGTTATTTTATGGTAAATTTCTGTAATTTAACGTTCTTTATTCTATGGTAAATTTCTGTAATTTACGTCTGTTATTCTATGGTAAATTTCTGTAATTTAACGTATGTTATTCTATAGTAAATTTCTTTAATTTAACGGCCATTATTCTATTGTAAATTTCTGTAATTTAATGTTCGTGTATCTATGGTAAATTTCTGTAATTTAACGTCTGTTGTTCTATGGTAAATTTCAGTAATTTACGGCCATTTTTCTTTTGTAAATTTCTGTAATTTAATGTTTGTGTATCTATGGTATATTTCTGTAATTTAACGTCTGTTATTCTATGGTAAATTTCTGTAATTTTATGTCCGTGTATCTATGGTAAATTTCTGTAATTTAACGTCTGTTATTCTATGGTAAATTTCTGTAATTTAACATCTGTTATTCTATGGTATATTTCTGTAATTTAACGTCTGTTATTCTATGGTAAATTTCTGTAATTTTATGTCCGTGTATCTATGGTAAATTTCTGTAATTTAACATCTGTTATTCTATGGTAAATTTCTGTAATTTAACGTCCTTTATTCTATGGTAAATTTCTGTAATTTAATGTCCGTGTATCTATGGTAAATTTCTGTAATTTAACGTCTGTTATTTTATGGTAAATTTCTGTAATTTAACGTCTGTTATTCTATGGTAAAATTCTGTAATTTAACGTCTGTTGTTCTATGGTAAATTTCTGTAATTTACGGCCATTATTCTATTGTAAATTTCTGTAATTTAATGTCCGTGTATCTATAGTATATTTCTGTAATTTAACGTCTGTTATTCTATGGTAAATTTCTGTAATTTAACGTCTGTTATTCTATGATAAATTTCTGTAATTTAATGTCCGTTATTGTATGGTAAATTTTTGTAATTTAATATCTGTTATTCTATAGTAAATTTCTGTAATTTAACGGCCAATATTCTATGATAAAATTCTGTAATTTAATGTCCGTGTATCTATAGTATATTTCTGTAATTTAACGTCTGTTATTCTATGGTAAATTTCTGTAATTTAATGTCTGTTTTTCTATAATAAATTTCTGTAATTTAACGTCTGTTATTCTACGATAAATTTCTGTAATTTAACGTCTGTTATTCTACGATAAATTTCTGTAATTTAATGTCTGTTATTCTATGGTAAATTTCTGTAATTTAATGTCCGTTATTCTATGGTAAATTTCTGTAATTTAATGTCTGTTATTCTATGATAAATTTCTGTAATTTAACATCTGTTATTCTATGGTAAATTTCTGTAATTTAACGTCTTTTATTCTATGGTAAATTTCTGTAATTTAACGTCTGTTGTTCTATGGTAAATTTCAGTAATTTTATGTCCGTGTATCTATGGTAAATTTCTGTAATTTAACATCTGTTATTCTATGGTAAATTTCTGTAATTTAACGTCTGTTGTTCTATGGTAAATTTCTGTAATTTAATGTCCGTTATTCTATGGTAAATTTCTGTAATTTAATGTCTGTTATTCTATGGTAAATTTCTGTAATTTAACGTCCTTTATTCTATGGTAAATTTCTGTAATTTAACGTCTGTTGTTCTATGGTAAATTTCAGTAATTTTATGTCCGTGTATCTATGGTAAATTTCTGTAATTTAACATGTGTTATTCTATGGTAAATTTCTGTAATTTAACGTCTGTTATTCTATGGTAAATTTCTGTAATTTAACGTCTGTTATTCTATGGTAAATTTCTGTAATTTAACGTCTGTTGTTCTATGGTAAATTTCTGTAATTTACGGCCATTATTCTATGGTAAATTTCTGTAATTTAATGTCCGTGTATCTATAGTATATTTCTGTAATTTAACGTCTGTTATTCTATGGTAAATTTCTGTAATTTAATGTCTGTTATTCTATAGTAAATTTCTGTAATTTAACGGGCAATATTCTATGGTAAAATTCTGTAATTTAATGTCCGTGTGTCTATAGTATATTTCTGTAATTTAACGTCTGTTATTCTATGGTAAATTTCTGTAATTTATTGTCCGTTTTTCTATAGTAAATTTCTGTAATTTAACGTCTGTTATTCTACGGTAAATTTCTGTAATTTAATGGCTGTTATTCTATGGTAAATTTCTGTAATTTAACGATCGTTTTTACGTTTTTTTTCCTGACATCCCAGTTGCTGGGAAAAAAAGTAAGATTACAGATTTTTTTACAGTGAAGATTAGATGATCTGCTAATCTATTTCAGATAATCGATGATCTGATAATTCTGTCCTTATTAGACATGGCACCATACAACAACACAAAACAGCAACCTCAGACCGTGTTTCAGAGAGCTTTTAGTAAACTGATGCATGTTCACTTATTTTTTTTCCCTTTAAATCTGCAGTACATTGCAAATAAGCATTGCACACAACCTCAATACTGTAAAAAAAATGCTAGGTTCCACACAATACTTTTATGTTGTCCCAACACAAATAGATAAAGTTAGCTTAATTGTTTTTATAAATTTAAGTGGTATCAACATAAAATAAATAAGTTGTCACAAAAAATCTTGTGTTAATACATCTCATAATAATAAGTAGTTTGAGCAGGAACAATTTTAGATGTTTCATATCATCAAGATGTCCATATTTAATTGATCATCCATAAGGTGTACCGTTTTAACTGTCAACAATTATTTAACTATAGTCAAAGACTATAGAATACAAAAGACTTGTCACTCATACAGTTTTGAATTGGGAAAAATGCAATGTTCAGTGTAGATTCTCTAGAAAAGAAAGCCCCACCTTCTAATAAGGAATCCAATCATCAGTCAATGTTGATTCTTTGGGGGAGGGGCTCAGTCCAGACATGTGTTCTCAAGGACCGTTTCTGCAGCTTCATTGTTAGACCCTCTGACCTTTCAGAAACATGGAGTGTTAAAAAGAAGGTGTCTGTTGAATATGGAGAGGAGAGGGACATGCAAATTATGTCTACATAATACTCTACTTTTAAACAAACCAAATACACCTGAAAACAAAGGATTTTGTTTGTTTTTAATTTGTATGAAATTAATGCAAAGTCTTTTCCATCTGACATCATTATTTTAAATGAATTCCCACCTCCGCAAATCACATGACGGCAACCACTTGAATGTCCACAAACTTGTAAACTAAGAGGTTGCTGTCATTTTGGGAGTAGATTTGCCATTAAGAATACTTTGGAAATAGCCTAAGACCACCAGCACAATTGGACGCAGCATTATTCAGAGGTTGATATGTGTAACACATAAATTATTGACTCTTAGAGTAGTTACATATAGTTTGATTGACAGTAGGGCTAAATAATATATCGTTTAAGCATCGATATTGCAAAGTGTATTTATGCAATAGTCACGGCGCAGGGTTATATTATTTATTAAAGATTAAAAGATAAAGATATTATTAAAAAATTATTTTTTTTTATTTATTACTTTTTTATGCTTTTTTTTTTTACTTTTTTGCTTTTACTTACTTTGATAGACTCTCCAGTAAAACAAGAAGCACTGTTTATTAATTTATTTTTGCTTGTAAATGATTATAATTTAGTCAGATGTACTGCATAGAAAAAGACTTGATCATCCGAGTCAATTCGGGATGGGTGATACCAATATTTTTGTTTCTGATCGGATGCCAAGTATTTCAAGACAATACTTAAATGAAATATTTTATAGTGATTTAAAAAAAAAAAAAAAATGTTTATTACCTTTATTATTATTATTATTATTATTAAATAAAACACAAGACCTTTTTACATTTATTAAAATGACAGAACTATAATTGACTAAATAGCACCAAATATAACGAAAAATAATACACTGCACAAACCTTGTTTAATTAAAAAAAAATCTTCCCTTTAATGTTTTATTTAATAAAACAAATGATTGTTGACACTCTCCTTTTGAGCTTGTTTTTCTTTTACTGATCAAAATCTTTTGTTTTTGAAAGGTAAAATATAATAAAACAAATAGTTGCCTAACAAAAACAAACAACACTCAATAGTCTGGGATACCCTCCTCTGCACGCCTCAGCTGCATTTCATCATGCTCTTGAAGATGTTTTGCTTTTAGATGCTTTGACATATTGGTGGTATTGCCACTGGTTTGTGACAAGTATCACACAAAGCCTCGTCGTTATTTACTGGAGTAAAATAACTCCAGATTATACTTCGTTTACGTTCAGTCATGATGACCACAGCACTGCTCTTGAGTTTTACAACCAGCGCTAGGTGTGTGGTGTCTGTACTACTGTGCCGTGAGCTAATGTTGACCTATTAGCGGAGATACAGCGGAACAATATTATAGTTTCCATTCGTGTTCCTATTTAAGTAAATATTTATATAATATGTGGCACTGTAATTATTGAGATATTCTAAAATCTCTGATCACTCAGTAAGAAAGAACTCCAGAAAAGATTGATACTTTTACTTAAGGATCGATCCTTTTGATACATTCCCAGTATTGAAAATATAAATACTTCAGGATCGATCCGCCCATCCCTAGAGTCAATCTAAATGAATGAAATCTTTCCAAAAAGGGCTATTCAAATCATCTGGTGAAGTATTCATATCGCAATATACATAACAGCAAAACAGAATATCACAATATCGTGCAGCCCTGACTCACAGTATAAAACATAAAGGGGGTTGGTGTCATGAATTTGGTCCTTTCATGTGTGCATGCACATGGGCAACCTGATTTTTTATTTTTTTTATTTAGTTTTGTTTTGTTTGATTAGAAGGTTTAGAAACTAAATTTAAAAGAAAGTTTTCGAGACATTTCATTAGTGATTCAGAATATGAAATTAAATCGTAAGCTTGCCAAACAGTTTTGGAGAAATTGATGTTTCCCCATTCAAAGAGAAATAGGAGCAGCACTTGCATGTCCGAGAGGCATTTCAAAGATGTCTGCCACGTGAAATTACTTGCCTTTAAGGGACTTTGGCATAACAAAGGCTCAAAGTTTGCACTTTGCCTCTGAATAGGTATAAAATGCCTTTTTCCTATCAAATTGAAACCAGCTCCCCTGACAAAACAGATATGGCATCTGAAAACTTAATAAGTCATTTTCACAGCTCATCAGCCATTCCTCTTCCAGAAGCTTGGTCCTATAGAGCCGTGGACATCGTGAGCCTCAGAGGCCACAAGGATAATGTACTTTCTGTCAAATGGTGACACTTGATTGACATGCGCTGACAGATATTAGGCCTCATTTTCTACCCATATATCCCAGAGTTAATATCTCTAGATGGCTGTGAGGAGGAAAAACAAGGATGAAAATAGATTTGTTTGGATCAGTGTTTACTCCCCTGGATGCTTTAGAAACAAAGTACTTAACGATATCCAATCTGGACCTCAATCTTACTGATAGTCACACTTCCAGTGGACAGATAAAGGATTTTATGAATAACACTCTCTGTAAATAATGTTCCAAAGTAGATACTGACATGATCATGTTCACTAACATTAAAGGTAGATCCTTGAGTTATTTGATTTGAGTTTGAAAACGTGCCTGATGATCTGCACAAGTCTGGTCTCATGTGAAATGAAAACATAAAACAACCTTGATGCTTTATAATTCTTTCAGAATGTTGATGTGTGATCTTTTCTCTTCTTTCAAATCCTGATAGCAATCTCTTTCAGCATTCATTATGTTAGTCTGTCTGTGCACAGGCTGTCAAGAGGGTACATCGTTCTTTCCCATGATGCAACTGTAAAGCTGTGTGACGGCACGGATCATGTGTTGAGAACAGACGTACGTAATCAGTCAAACAGTGCAGTGATCATCGTCTTTGTATTTTGAATGAATGGTTCACACAGAAATGAAAATTCTGTCATGATTTATCTATATGTTGTTTTAAACATTAATGTTTCATTTGAGCAACACCGTGGCATTTTTCTTTCTCTGACTTAATCAGTTGATTGAATGAGGCTTGGACTCCAGCTTTATGCAAATATCTGCTCTTTAGAAAAGTTTAGAAAAGGATTTTTTTATTGATGTAGTCATAAACCCACTTATTTATTTAATCACTGTTATTTATCACTTATTTTAGGCCACTCACATTTTTTTCATGCAATGAAAGTCTGTTTGGTCTATCGTTGTTTGAGCACCAACTTTAACAAAATATCTGTTTTTGAGATCAGCAGTGGCTCAATGGTTAGCACTGTCGCCTCACAGCAAGGAGGTTGCCTGTTCAAGTCCCGGCTGGGTCAGTTGGCATTTCTGTGTGAAGTTAGCATGTTCTCCCCGTGTTTGCGTGGGTTTCCTCTGGGTGCTCCGGTTTTCCCCACAGTACTAAGACACACGGTATTGGTGAATTAAACTAAATAGACCGTAGTGTATGGCTGGGTCCAAAATCGTCTACTACTCAGCAAGTACTGCATTTGAATTTAAACATACTACTCGGCCATTAGAAAAGCATGTTCTATACTGTGAATGTGAGCAGTATGAATGAAATTCAGACGTACTACATCCACCATTTTGTCATGACCTACCCGCGTCAGTGCCGTCGCTTCACTCCCATTCATGAATTCTCTCGCGGGGCATCATGAGATAGCGCAGCGTGCATGGGATCCGCACTTCAGAATCTCGCCGGAAGTAGTAGGTCATCCGGTTACTTATCGCATACTGATTTTCGCATTCTATGAATTCGGACATATTACTCGGCTCGGTAACTGATTTTAGCGTTCTATATAGCATGGAAGTATGCGGTTTCGGACACAGCCTATGTGTGTGAATGAGTGTGTATGGATGTTTTCAAGTACTGGGTTGCAGCTGGAAGGGCATTCGCTGTGTAAAACATATGCTGGATAAGTTGGCAGTTTATTCCGCTGTAGCGACCCCTGATGAATAAAGGGACTAAGCTGAAGAAAAACGAATGAATGAATGAATGAATGAATTAGATCAGCTGTACAAAGAAAAGTATAAGCGCTCACACGTGTTGTGTTGTCATGTTTTATCTGGACTTTACATTAATATACTGTGTTTTTATAATTTTTTGTACCCCAACCCACACAGAAAACAGTTATACATTATGAAAACACTTCATGTTGTATGATTTATGAGCCGTTTTGCTCGTGAGGACCAAAAAAATGTCCCCACAATGTCAAATATAATTATTCAGGTTGTTCTAAACCTGTACTAGTTTTTTCTTTGTTTGTTTATATGTTTGTTTGTTCATTTCTTTGTCTTGAACTGTTTAGTTCTTGTCTTTTTTTGTATTTAATGTATATTTTTATTATTATTTATTTTATTTTCTGTAAGTAGTTTGTTTTATTTATGTATTCATGTTTATTTGTATGTATTTTTTTTATTGATTTCTTTATTCATTCATTTATTTATAGAAAATCATACAGGTTTGGAACAAGTTGAGAGTGAGTATTTTTGTATTTTTTTTTATTTTAGAGGGCTGGGGTGAACTCTCTATCAAACTGTCCATCACATCATCACCACCATTGTTGCCGTCACTGTATTTATGATGATGTTGATAGACCATAGATATGCTGTTTTGAGCAAGTACAATTGGATATATTATGTGAAAGGAGAGCATGAGAGGTGAAAGCAGAGAACGTGTGGCATGTGAAGCAATATAAACAGTAAAAAAGACGCCTTTCAACCAGCATTGATCCACAAACAGTGAAGGACATTGGAAATCAGAGTGGCGTGGGATTGATATTAAGATTCAAAGGCTTTACCACCACACCGCTATTTCAAAAACGCTCTTCTATCGCATTTTGCTCTGACTGTCTGAGCAAAAATCTCTGAGATTCAACATTGATTTGCTGTCAGTTTTTAAATTAGGCTCATTTAAAAACAAATCATTTTTTTTAAATCTGAAGAATTTGTTTTATTTGCTACACACAGAGACACTTTCACCAAGTGTGTGAAAATCTACCATTAGGATAAAATGTTCGTAAAAAAAAAAATTCCTAGACCTACTAATAAGGTGTTTAATATGTTATTATTATGTCGTTCTTGAATTCTCGTCTGCAAAATAAAAAAATAAATAAATAAAACAGTGACCAAACGGATATCTATATCAACTCAAATGGCAATGGCATATAGAATTCAGGAAGAGACTCATTTCTAATCACACTCCCTTGTGTCTTTATTACAGACCGCTGGAGGCAAGGTTTAAACAATCTGACGGATATGAGAGAATTCACAGATTTATCAATTCATACCGTCTACTCCTCTCACTTCTAGCCCACCTGTTAATGCTCCATTAGTTTCTTGCCCTGGAAACTCTAAAGAACATGGCTATAGCATAACAAATGAAATAGTAAATAATATGCAGCGCCCCTGGCAAATATGATAATTCAAGCTTGGCAGAAACTCCGTCCTGTTGGAAAGTGGCCACAGTTTTTCAGGTTGAGAATGGTGGAGAAGCTGATAAGGTTTTAAAAGGAGTGTAGTGTTTAGAAGCTTATTAAAGTAGAAAATGAATCTATCACTGAATACACATTACTTTTTCTGTCATGGCAGTTAGTAATAATAATGATTATTATTGGTGGTATTGATTATTGTTGGTGTTTGTTGTTGTTCAATTGTTATCACTCAAGTGAATGGGCGTTATCAGTTGTTATCAGCTGATAGATATGGACCAGTTTGGGGCCTTCTGCTCATCAGAAGGCTGTTATCATCCATCCACATGCTTAATCAGCTATAGATCCCATACGACTGCGCCCAGAAGTTAACGAGAATTATTTATATTATTTATTAAATTTCCCATTAATTGTATTTTATTAACATCTACCTCTAACCCAATCCTAAAACCAACCATCACAGGTACGGTAAAAACAGATCTGGATCTGGAGTCTTCTCTATTATTATAGCTTATTAACCATGTGGATGGATGATTAAAGCCTTCTGAGCCTACAGTACCAGTAGGCGCAGAAGGCCCCTACTGGCCCATATCTATCAGCTGACAACCACTGATAACGCCCATTCAATCGAGTGATAACATTGGAAGCAAGTGTTCTATAACTATAATTATTTCATTTTTTTTTATTACATTTCAAATAATATTGTTTGATCTTGATCGTTTTTAGTCTGATCATTGATAAATGAAAAGAATAATAGCATATATTTGAACTGCCCTTGACACAATACCAAATATTATAGGAGACTTATGACTACCTCACTGAATTGTTTGTATATGTGGCTATAAATTAGATATAAAATATTGCATTAGTTACAAAATATTTTACCTTTGAGTTTTAAAGAACATTAATGTTTAAAATTGTGTCATCTGGAGGAATTTTAGTATACAGCAGGGGAAATAAGTATTGAACACGTCATCATTTTTCTCAAAACACATTTTTCTAAATGTGCCGTTGACTTGAAATTATCCCCGGATGTTGGTAACAACCAAATAAATCCATATATGCAAAGAAAACAAGTCTAGTTTACAAATTAAGTTATGCATAATAAAATAAAACAATGCAGGGAAAAAAGTATTGAACACATGAGGAAAGAGAGGTGTAAAAAGGCAGTGAAAGCCCAGACAGCAGCTAAAATCTCTCAGTAGTTCTTCAGCAAGCCTATGCCCTTTCTCAGTGTAAATGAATATTATACCATATCCAAACTTGGTAAGGGCTGCACTGAATATTGTGAATAAAGTGAGGGGCCGTACATACACATTTCTTTTCACATATTCAGAAAAACTGATGATAAAACAAAAAGCCAACAACTGATATACCACATTGTAACAAGCAACAGATGGTTTCTGATATTGTATTATTGAACTTATTCTTTTAGCTTTAAAAAGGCAACCTAATCATGAAATGATCCATGCTAATTGTCGATGCCTACAACTGAACTTGTGCATTTCAGAGGAACTAAATTAAAGCAATATATTTTTTAGTAGGTTATTAAAGATAAATGGTAGCCTATATAAAAAAATAAATGGTAAGAAATTGTATTATTTTGCTTATTTTGCTCCAAATGACACTTGCACTGGGCTTACGTGCCAAACCTAAGAAAATTTGGGATTTTTTTTTAACTCTTACCAGACACCCTGCATCTTTTCTTAAAAACAATCTCATCTATTCTAGGTGTAATGTCCCTTGCCATGGCTACTTTCATTACAGACATAGTATGTTGGTCTGTGAGGCGGGATCTGTGGGATGTTTTGGTCAGTTTCATTATAGAGAACATTTGTTCACATGAGTATGTGCTCCCAAACATAGACATAACGCGTGCTTGTGCTAACTTTAGTCCCAGAAATATTTTACCTTGTTTACATTTAGCGTAACGTTGTGCTAACTTGTGCGCTGTCTAAATTAGCGAGTAGGGTGAACGCACCACCTGCGTCTCAATACTGTAATTGACACAGACCTAATTTTTAAAAGCGAGCATGGGCCACTTTAACTTTATTACCAAAACTTGTTGTCGGGCCTGATTAAATGTTTTGATGGGCCGCATTTGGCCCGCAGGCCTTGTAATTGACACATGTGATCTACGTTATCAGGAGGATGAAGATCAAACCAGAGTGGACATTTCAGCAAGACAATGATCCAAAACGGAGCCAAGGAAACTCAAAAATGCTTTCAGAGAAAGAAAATCAAGCTGTAGAATGCCCTGGCCAATCACCTGACTTGCATCCAATAGAAAATACAAAATCAGATTTGATAGACAAGACCCACAGAACCATCAAGACTTTGTTGAAGACTCTTGACAGTTCTGGAGGTAATTAATACAATAATAACACTAAAACTGAAATGGTTAAGGCGTTATAGAATGACCAAAACAACATTTCAGATGTTTTACAATGTGCTCAGCTTCTGGTTTGTCCATTCGCACACATTTTTATCATCACATGATCTCTTATAACAAAATCACATGACTTTTTTTAATGTGCATACTGGAATTTGTTCAGTAAAAGTGTTTGCCTCATAGTTTTGCGCATCTTTTCTTATCAAATAAAAAATAAACATTTATCCTACTATTTATCTTGGCGTTTCCATCAACAAATTTCTTTGTGCATATCCGTAGCTATTGATCAAATTAAAGATCTAATATGACCTTTTATCAGTGTTGTTGTTGTTTTTTTTTTTACAATGGATGCTTATTAAGAAACAGTTATAACTGTAAATTATATATTGAATTCTTGATACAAGGGTTGCCATGAATATAGCCAATGCCACTAATATGACATTAAACCATAAAGAAAGAAAGAAAGAAAGAAAGGAAGGAAGACCCCCCCATAAACACTCTCACATATTATTATCTATACAGTAGCCATACTCCCAGCACTTATAGTCTGTACATAACACTGCTGCGTCTGTTCACTGGTAGTTTAGAATCATGCTGCTGTAGTTGCGGTGGGGCTGTTGAAGAAGCGTCCTGCATAAACAGAGCTCCCAGCAGGTAGAAATCGCTCAGGTACATTCTCCCATTCAGTGCTCCACATCCATCTCCCTACCCCCGGGGTTCCTATCCTGTGCTCTTACTCCAACTCAAACGCCGGCTAATGCTCTGAGCTCTGAATTTTCATTCTCATTTTCCAGCTTATTTGTCGTGTCAATTTATGAAGGATGTTGGCGAATGGAGCCTGTCATTTCCTTTGGCTCGAACGAGTGCGGTTGTGAAACTGTGCCAGCATTCAAGTTCCGCTTATGGTTGCCCAAAAATCCGACTGCTCTTTGCTGACATTTTGCGAAGGAAAATCAATTTCTGAGCATTACCAAATTCAAAAAATTTGCATTCCCTCCACCTCTTCCTCTCTCTTTCAGCCTCTCCTTTTTGATTATGTCAAGACGTCGAGCCCGTTTTTGATGGTTCTCTCCGGACTCTGATGTGCATGTTTGCAGGTAGAAAAGTCAACGGCTGTCAGCAAAGCTTGATTGTTATTTCAGGCACAGGTCCTGGCTCTCGCTCAAACGCATCAGTTTATTTTATTCTTGCTGTGAATGCAACTCTGTCAAAAAAGTTTCTGTTTGAAGTATTGAGACTAAAACAAGAGGTACACAATCTTACACTTTTCTTCTATCTGTCTGCTTTTATGCTGTAACTTAACAAGGGCCCTATGAATTCTGTGATGCAGAAAACGTGTATGGAATCGCAGAATCCTAACATGAAAATGGAATTTATGGAGCATTCAGTTTGTACTCAGAAGGCAGATATTTTGAGCTCCACATTGGAACTTTTCTAAAAGCCCCGTCAGGTTGGAACTCTGACTCGGAAACTTAAAGGAACCGGAACAACCCTAAGTTAAGAATCCAGTATGGCTGTGCAGTAATTCAACAGATGTGAACACAGTAGTAATAAGTTGTTTATTAGCAAATCTGCACGTCAGTAAGCTCATGGGTGCACAGAGTACAATCCAGATTTTACCTGTGGACAATAATTCTTCCATTTACATTGTGCTGAACTCAGACCTACAGATTTGTATGAGATATAAAAAGTCTCAGAAAGGTGTTTTACATCTTTGTGGGCTCGTAAGCATTTCAGCATAGCCCTGATACAGTAAAGAATGAAAAGAACATGCACATAAAAACACATAGACATACGCATCACTGATTAGTGTTCAATAGTCTGATTGACACTGGGATAAAAAAGTTTTTGAGCCTGTTCCACTTACATTGAAAAAGTCTGTATCTTCTGCTGGAGGGAGATCATAACATGGGAACATGGATTGCTCAGAATTATTTTCACTTCATTCAAAGTGTATTGTTTGTATAAAGTCTGAGTGCTGGTTAAGGTTTTTAGTCCTGTAAGCTTCATAGAAATTCTGACAATATTGAAAAGTTTTGATTTCAAATTTACAGAAAGATTGCCATAGCTTGTGGATAAACCATATCTGACAACACTCTCGAATACGGATTGATAAAAAAAAAAAAGCAAATTTCTTATCAACACCATAAAACCACAATCTACACAGAAAATAAAGTACAATCTATGCATTATTACACAAGGCTCACTTGACTTCAAAAATATACATATATTTTATGCTACATTGTAAAAATAAAAAACTGTAAAAAAAAAAAAAACAGTCAAAAGACTGGCAGCAGGGATTTCAGAGATATTCCGTTAAATTACAGAAAATAACCATTTAACAAAATTACATGCAAAAAGTGTAAAAATACAGAACATATTTTAACATATTTCAAAATTCATTAATTTAAATTTTATTACTGTTGATAATTTGCATTTAAACTGTGAAAAAAATGAAAAAAAATGGTAATTACTGCCATTTGACTAATTATTACTGCAATTATACAGATTATTGCTGTCATTTTACAAATTATTACTGTAAATATATATTTTTATTGTAATTATACAGATTAATTAATGTGATTTTAAAGATTATTACTGTAATTATGCAGGTTATTAATGTAATTATACTAATTAATTAATTAATGTGATTATACAGATTAATTCATGTAAATATGCATGAAATTTCTAAATATTCCATAAATTTGTCCACTTTTAACATGCATTTAAATCAGAAAAAAAAATATTTTAAAGAATGATAAAAAAAAAGCTTTGGTACAAATAACTGCTCTTGTCATAAAACGCTGTAAATATAACTATAAATTATAATATAGTTTAACAATTATTTTTAGGATATGTAGGTTAAACTCCAAAACAATTTGCTTAAAAAAATACAAAATTGTTATATATCTAATTTTTTATTTATTTATTTTTTACAAATAATACATTTGGTTATCATTTAACAACAAAAACAAGGTTGGTGTCATGTGAGGATGCCTGGACAACAAAGTTGAGGATCAAATAACAGTTTTTTAAGAGAATCATCTTGCAATTAAAGGTTGAAACGGGAACAAACTGGTGCATACAAATAATCCCAAGCATAAAGGCGGCAAACAAAATAACAAAGTAAAGGGGTCAAATGCAGCAAGGCAAGGGGAAACGCGTCGTAATGCTCACTTAACAGTTTAAGACTCAGCAACGATGTGTCTGTGTGTGCTGAGTTTATAGTCTTTGAAATTAGTCCATAAAGGTCTTCTGAATGTGTGTGTATTCAGTCAGAATTAGGGACCCAGGTGCATGCTGGGAGTTGTAGTTTATTCAAGTAGCGTGTGTGTAGTTTTCCAGCAATCCCCAGCCGCTAGATCACTGGTGATCATAACAATTAGCATAGCAACATACAGTAGTAAATTAAACATTTTTATAGTTTACTGTGTATGCATTATATGCAGCCTACAAACAATAGGCTGTTATTTGACATTATTAACCTCATGTTAATCTTCATATGATTACTATCTTCACTAAAAACAATTTGACTGAATTTTTGTTTCCCTATTTTTACAGGAATAATCTGTAAATATTAACATAAAATTACATGTTCTCTGAAAATACAGAACATTTCCTTTAAAAAACAGAAAAATAACGTAATACCAAAATACAAGCAATAACTGTAAATTTAATGTTAGAAATTTTTATAACAGAAAATATCTGTAAAACAACAGGTATTTCACTGTATAATGACAAAATGGAAAATTCTGTAAAAAATACAATTACCTCTAAAATAATGTTTTTTACAGTGTAGATGTATATTGTTTAAAAGCTCATGCAGAGCTTTACATCATATCTGTTGCAGTGTCTTTAGAATCAGAAAGAGCTTTATTGACTTGTTCACACAGAAATTGTGCAAGCTCAAAGTCTAGTGTGATCGCAGCTTTATACTGTATGTGCAAAAAAATCCCAATTTTATGTAATTTAGCTTAATTTGATGCTGCTATAAACATCATCCATATTATGTAGTGAAAAGCTGTGAAAACTCTAAGTGTGAGGTCTTAGATGAATAAATTAATAGTGAAATTGACTAGTGTATGTGAGTATTAAACACACACACATACACACACACATAATATCAAACAGGCCCCTAGCCATGGGGGGTTTGGGTGGTTCGGAAGACCCACCTCTTACTTACAAAGGTCCAGAATTTGTCCCATACACTGAGGTAAAGTTGATTTTATATTCGCACATTCGTTCATTTAACGGTCTTTATATTGTTTATTACGCTACTTTGAATATTGGGTGGTGACGCGGTGGCGCAGTAGGTAGTGCTGTTGCTTCACAGCAAGAAGGTCGCTGGTTCGAGCCTCGGCTGGGTCAGTTGGCATTTCTGTGTGGAGTTTGCATGCTCTCCCCACGTTCGCGTGGGTTTTCTCCGGGTGCTCCGGTTTCTCCTACAGTCCAAAGACATGCGGTATAGGTGAATAGGGTAAGCTACAATTGTCCTTAGTGTATGTATGTGAATGAGTGTGTATGGATGTTTCCCAGAGATGGGTTGCAGCTGGAAGGGTATCTGCTGCTGAAAAAATATATGCTGGATAAGTTGGCGGTTCATTCCCCTGAGGCGACCCCAGATTAATAAAGGGACTAAGCCGAAAAGAAAATGAATGAATGAATATTGGGTCTAGCATTTAAGTATCACTTCAAAACAACATTAGCACCCTTTGACTGACTGTGAACAATATTGTACTTTGATAGTCGTTGGCTGCTAATATGATTTCCCATTTATAATTTGCAAATAATACTTTTCTGAAATTATATAAAGGAGAAAGTCTGAATGTGCGAATATAAAACCAACTTTACCCCAATGTCCCATACATGAGCTTATTTGTCCTATTTTGACTGCTATGCCATCATGGTGAAAATAGCCCAATGAAAAAGGCTTTAAGACCAAGCAGAGTCCTCTGTTGGCTGTCTTATTCTTAATCAAGCTTATTTTTGAAACAAAAAATAATCAATAATAAGGTGTGGAGCACCAAAAGTGTACTGTATTAAAACTGATTTGAATACTATTTAGGCTAAAATAGTCAAAAAGTGTGTTTATGATGACCATCCGACAAGCTAATTCAGAATAGTGTTTAAAATGTCACTAAAATGCACTAATTAAATTTCACAATTACATAGAAAATAAGGCATATAATTGCAAAAAGGTACACTTTTTGAAAAAAGAACCACCCCTTTCACCAGGCTGGCTACGAGCCTATCAAAAAGCATGTCTAGTTTAAATCATAAAATATATTTCATTTAACAAGAATGTTTGAAGAATTTAACAAGCATTTTTTTAGAAACACTAAAACATGCATGTACTGAATTATTATAATAAGAAGTGTACTGTATTAAAATAGAATATTTCACACCAAAAACTGACTTTTGAAAGGTTGAAGTTGAAATTGTGTTATACAGCTAATCTAAACTTTATAACTGTCATTTGTGATCCTGTCCTTATTCTCCAATAGTATCTGGCTATAGACTTGAATATGCAGTCTCAGACACATGAACTCAATAGAGCTAGTGACACCACTGTGAGGGGTAGGTTTAGGAGCAGGGTTAGGTGTATGCATTATATGCAAGGCTCACTTCACTTCAAAATGATGCATGCAGTCTCAGCTTGCATGTGCACCCAGTCAGACCCCTCATTTTCCATTAAAGGTCTTATGAAATTAAAAATAAAGTTTTTTAGATGTTAGATTGTTTAGATTGTTAGTTTTTAGATATCAGTTAACTTGTGTGCTCTAAACAGTGACAAAATTTGCGTTTAGAAAATATACAACATGTAAACATGTTTGTAGTCTGTCATTTCTGCCTAAATTGATCACATTTATTCACATTAACCCATACTACAGTTTCTCATCACATCATAACCAATATGTAATGTAATGTGTATTTATATAGTGCATTTATTGTGTATGGCCATACACCCAAAGCGGAGATGGGGATGATTAGGAGGCCATGATGGGTAAGGGGCCAATAGAGGGAATTTGGCCAGGACACCAGGATTACACCTCCACTCTTTACGAGAAGTTCCATGGGATTTTTAAGAACCACAGAGAGTCAGGACCTCGGTTTAACATCTCGTCCGAAAGACGACGCCCACTGACAGTATAGTGTCCCCTTCACTTTACTAGGGCATTAGGACTCACGAAGACCACAGGTTGAGTGTCCCCTGCTGGCCTCACTAACACCACTTCCAACAGCAACCTAGTTTTCTCATGTGGTCACCCATCCTGGTACTGGCCAGGCTTAGCCCATGCTTTAGTGAGTAACCGGTCTTGGGCTGCAAGGTGATATGGCTGTGGCCAATTAAATGCTCTCTAGGTTCTGACATGCCCCGCCCCCTACAAGATGCTTTTCATTTACTTTTCATTTAATGCACTTGAGCTCAACCACTCTCACTTGCTGAGCTGTAATAATACAAAATGCTATTGGCTGTTTTTTTTAAAGGGGAGGAGCTACACTATGTCCCACCCTCTCTTTGTGTTTCGGTTGAGATTACGTCCAACATCGAATAAAAATACACATTTCAAAGCACTTCACGGGACCTTTAAATATATTTCTGTTGTGCTGTAAAATGTATCTCTCAAATAATAACAAACACATTGTATAATGACTTACAAAATAATTATAATCTATTATTACCAGGGATGGGTTGCAGCTGGAATGGCATCCGCTGCGTAAAACATATGCTGGATAAGTTGGCGGTTCATTCCGTTGTGGTAACCCCAGATTAATAAAGGGACTAAGCCTAAAAGAAAATGAATGAATGAATCACATTAGACTTGAAATTGTGAATGCTTTTCATTAATACATTTGATGAGAGCATTTGATAGACCCCTATTTAATAAAACTCATCTCACGAAAATCATCAGGCAGTCATAAACAGGATGTCAGGATACATTATACCCCTCATGGAGCGAAATCCCCTGTGAATGTAAACACATCTAAATTTAGGCTTTAGAATGACAAACAACATGTTTACGTCAAGCTACTCATAAATCTTTTGTTGGTTTGATAAGACATCTCAACCCGGCCAGGCAAACTTAATATTACTTGTGAAAGTGTATTGAAGTTCTGCTTGCCTCGGGTGATTAGTGATCTCATTATAGTGTTGGAGAAGATAATCATTAACCTTTGCATGGTCTGCAACCCTTTCCCAACCTGACTATCCCATTGTAGCTATGCAATAATCACCTCCTTTAATTAGCCCATAGTAGCACCTTTCCCAGAAGAGCATTGAGTCATTTAAGAAAATCACCCACATGAATCAATTATCGGCCACTACAAGCCCAGTGGACAATGAACTCTTTGCACAAATGAAGTATATTGTTTGTGCAATAAAACAGTTACAGGAGCCCAATATCGTGTTTGTGTCTGAGAGGCTTTTGTAATTACTGGAAGCTTTTACCTAGGCAGAAAATAACAGTGTGTAATCTGGAGGATTACTGTCCTACTTTCACAACAATTCTGATGAATTAATATCACCGCCGACTGTACGTGATACTAAAGAAAACAAACACTCCAGGTGGAATCGTCCTCCCGGGGTCTTGTTTCCATTCAAACAGTGGTTCATTGTGTGAAACTGGTGTGTGTTTAGAGTGTTTGGAGGGAATTTACAGGAAATATGCTGTCAAAAAGTCACTCGCACAACTTTTTTTTTTGAAAACAGGCCTATGATAAACATCCTGTAAAAGACAAATTTTTATTTTTAATTCAATATTTTTTGAAAGTCTGCCATATAAGGCTGTATTTGTTTGATTGTACAGTAAAAAATGCTTCCTCTATTAATATTTCATAGAATTGAATGAATGTGATACATGTTGATTTGGAGTTACAGTCGACTGTGTGATAGACTGCTCTGATTCGATATTCTGTTTAACAAGTCAAGGCTCAAGAATAAAAGTGAAAGGGATGAAAGGCAGCATAGAATTCAAGACAGCACAGACAAAAGGCTGTCCTAATGTTACATCATCTAACCTAAGCATTTCAATACACAAATATTTTCATAACAACTTGAAGAAAGTGATCAGCATGATTGATATTCAAAATATCATAAGCAAGCTCTGGTTTGTTTAGAGTTTGTTTATCTACAGTCTTTGGCTGCTTTCCATTTGTGCATTGTTGATGCCTGCTGATATGCAAGAGTTCATTCTATAATTCCAGTGCAGAACACACATACTATTTTAAAGTCACCTGTCAATTTTAGTGTGTTCAAGCACTGCTTTTGGTTGTAGTAGAAGATTCAATAACCACTATTACTTTTACATCCGCTTGTTGTACACTACCTGACAAAAGTCTTGTCGTCAATCTCAGTTGTAAGAGCAACAATAATAACTTGACTTCTAGTTGATCATTTGGAAAAGTGGCAGAAGGTAGATTTTTTTTTCGAGGAATCATCTATTGAACTGCATCCCAATCATCACAAATACTGCAGAAGACCTATTGGAACCCGCATGGACCCAAGATTCTCACAGAAATCAGTGAAGTTTAGTGAGGGAAAAATCATGGTTTGGGGTTACATTCAGTATGGGGGCGTGTGAGAGATCTGCAGTGTGGATGGCAACATCAACAGCCTGAGGTATCAAGACATTCGTGCTGCCCATTACATTACAAACCACAGGCGAGAGGAAATTCTTCAGCAGGATAGCGCTTCTTCTCATACTTCAGCCTCCACGTCAAAGTTCCTGAAAGCAAAGAAGGTCAAGGTGCTCCAGGATTGGCCAGCCCAGTTACCAGATATGAACATTATTGAGATCCCAAAAAATCTTGAATCATGCAAGAAGTCTTTCTTTGCCATTCCAAATGACTTTATTAATATGTTATTTGAGTCACTGCAGAGATGTATGGATACAGTCGTCCCAAGCTCATGGGAGTCATACACAATATTAATTCTTTTTCCACTGCACCATGACTTTGTGAAGTTTATTTATAAACTAATTTCGAGAGGAGCACGCGCTTATGATTGATCAGACGATTCCTAAATCACTATAAATAACCAGAGTATCTTTCCTGTACCATCCTCGTCTTGAAGAATCCCCCCTTCCACCGCTACTTCTCCCATTTCCTTGTCAGGGCAACACAGAGGCCTAATGGTTAGCGTCATTGCCTCACAGCAAGAATGTCACCGGCCCAGATCTTACCTGGCCAAGTCGGCATTTCTGTGCGGCGTTTGCATGTTCTTCCCGTGTTTGCATGGGTTTTCCCCGGGCTCTCCGTTTTCCTCCCACAGACCAAAAACATGTGTCACAAGTAAATTGACAAAACTAAATTGACATCATAACAAGCGTTGAATTTAGTATTCACACTCCATAGCAGATTCATAATCCTCATCTACCATTATCAAACAGAGGGAGTTCTCGAGACCTACCTGTACTCTGACTCCCTTCTCACCCTGAAATGGGGGGGGGTCTTGAGGATCTCATGAGCTCAGGGCTCTCTCCCGGGACAGCATGCCAAACACGCTTTATAATCAATCATCAGCAAGGACGAACTCTTGAAATATTCTATACATTATTTCTGTTAAGTGACAAAACTTTTGCCTGAGCAAAGACAGACCTTACTGCCCTAATTAAATAATTAAAAAATCAAGGCATGATCTTATTTTGGTAAAATAAGTGTAATTTAATCTAATAATACCAAATGATCAACTAGAAGTCAAGTTATTATTTGTTGTTCCTAAAACTTATAGGCGACAAGACTTTTGTCAGGTAGTGTTTTATAGCCTTAAAACTAAAACTACTGAGTCAGACATTTTGACAATTTTTAAATAAAACCTATATAACTAGTGTCCTGACCTCTCCTGAATGTGTCAAACCTTGTTATTTTATAAAAATTAGAAAGCACAAAAGAGTTTTGAGTACTTCTTTGAGCAAATTGGCCACATACATATGAGCATCCGCTGCTTTTTGCTGTGTCTTTGAATATGCGTGCCTCTGTTGCTTAGCAACGTTCTGCTAAAAACCGATATGGCCATTGTTCTAGTAGTTATAGCGTTAAAGGGGTATTTAAGGGTATCCTAAACAAAAATGTTATCTTTAGGTGGCTCTTTTACATGCAGTGAATTTTAATAGGTCTCCTAATGACAGCTATGCCAACTGTATGGAAAAGAGCAGCTGGGACATTTTGCTTACTATCCTCTTTTTAATTTTTGAGTGAATTTTTAGGTGGGTTTTTTTTTTTCATTTCACCAACTGCTCGATCGTGCACTTCCTGTTGGTTTGTTCTCAGTTGCATACGAATTGTAGACTCAGTTCTTTCTTTGTTTCTCTCTGTGTGTATGTGTGGAGGATTCGGTGTTAAAGTGAACAGCATGGGACTGGCATGCGCTGGAGTCTCTGTATCTGGCTGTAGATTGATTCTGACACATTCTTTACCAACTATCTCCCTGTGATAGAAACCAATGAATAAAAATCAGAAGCTATTTGTTGGCTGCTGAAGCCGTATGTGAGAGAGGGAGGGTCTCCTTTAATCCATGTAATAGGTTATTGACTTTGACCCTTTGAGAGCTGGGTATGAGCTATTAGGTCGGATTTAACTTACATTACCGCTTAGCCTGTGGGATTATCAAACTTCTCTTTATTTCTGTTCTTGCGTACTGCTCTTCACCCCAGAAAGCTTTAAAGAGATGTCGCTGAATGTGCACTCAAAAATGCTGTTTCACACTTGGACTATATTTGTAGCCTGCAGTTGATGAGAGAGCCAAGAAAGTTCATGGGGTTGGGTGTTAAAAAGCTGTTCTTCCGGCTTGCTGTATTTCTTTGAATACCACATTAAATGGCATATTTGAGCAGCGTTTAACTGCTGTGGTTTATTAAAGGGGCTTCAAGTATTTCCAGAACCAAAGACAAAATCAACTGATTCATTCAGAATTGACATAATCCTTGATCATATTTCTCACTCTGTTCAAGCTGACAGAGAAGATTCTTAGAATGCATTGGCATTAAAAAGTAATGAAGACTGATTCCTGATTTTAATAAAAGGCTTGTGCTGTGAGTAGATTAACTCATGTTAGAAAGATCTGATTTAAACCTCTAACTACTTTTTCAGTGCCAGCATGCACAGTGAGTGTGGGTTAGTTAGCAGTTTCTTAAGCATCACTATTCTTTTTCACAGTATTTTTTTGATTGTTTATTGTTTTATTCAATTTTACTCTTCTTAAATGGCCTGTAGTTGTCAAATCCTTTTGTTACATTTTTTCCTGCATGTCATAGTATTTAGATGTGTCGGTTTTGCAATGCACTATGATACCAATTTCAGTGACTTTTGTCTGGTAAAGTGCAGTTTGTTAGCAAACCAAACATAGCACAAGAGGACTGCGGACTAAATTGCATACACATCATGGTCGGAGTTTAAAATAGCTCAATATTCCGCTATAATAAGTAAGTAATGTGTATTTACAGTGTTCAGCAAAAATTGAGTACACCCCATTTTGAAAATGAATATTTTTCTCCATTTCTCAGTGAATATAAGCTATGTATTATGGTGCATTTAAACAAAATAGATTTATTAAACAAATATATTTATTAAAATAATATTTTAGTCACCAAACATATTTAAAAATTGAAAGATAATACAATTAAATTCAAGGAAAATATTGCAAAAAAATAGTACAACCTACAAAATTTCTTTCTTTTTTTTTGCTTCTCTTGATTTTTCCTCTACTTTTTTATAAATTTTAGTTTTTGGACCATTATCGTTAGTTATTTTGTTAGATAAGCTCCAGATTTGGGCATCACGGTGGTGCAGTGGGTAACATGATTGCCTCACAGCAAGAAGGTTGCTGGTTTGAGCCTCGGCTGGATCAGTTGGCATTTCTGTGTGGAGTTTTCACGTTCTCCCCGTGTTCGCGTGGGTTTCTTCCGGGTGCTTCGGTTTCCCCCACAGTCCAAAGACATGCGCTATAGGTGAATTGGGTAAGCTAAATTGTCTGTAGTGTGTGAGTGTAAATGAGTGTGTGTTGATGTTTCCCAGTGATGGGTTGCAGCTGGAAGGGCATCCGCTGCGTAAAACATATGCTGGATAAGTTGGCGGTTCATTCCGCTGTGGCGACCCCAGATTAATAAAGGCACTAAGCCAAAAAGAATGAATGAATGAAGCTCCAGATTTTTCTTCAGTATGGACTAATCTAATGTATTTGCACAAATATAATATTGTATAGCTTCCTATTAAAAAATGAATTTAAAAGATTTGTGAGGGGTGTGCTTAAATATGCTGAGCACTATATAATGCGCATTTATTGTGTATGGCCATACACCCAAAGCGCTTCACAATCATGAGAGGGGGTCTCTCCACACCACCACCAGTGTGCAGTATCCACTTGGGTGCATTCGGTGGATAGGGATGATTGGGAGGCCATAATGAGTAAGGGCCGATGGAGAGAATTTGGTCAGGACACCGGGGTTACACCCCTACTCTTTACGAGAAGTGCCATGGGATTTTTAATGACCACAGAGAGTCAGGACTCGGTTTAACGTCTCATCCAAAAGACAGCACTCACTGACAGTGTAGTGTCCCCTTCACTTTACTGGGGTATTAGGACTCACACAGACCACAGATTGAGCACCCTCTGCTGGCTTCACTAACACTACTTCCAACAGCAACCTAGTTTTCCCATGTGGTCACCCATTCAGGTACTAACCAGGCTCAGCCCTGCTTAGCTTTAGTGAGTAACCGGTCTTGGGCTGATATGGCTGTGGCTCATTGGACATTCCTGCCGAGTATATACTAATATATGAACCACACATGCTCACCAGAAAAGCGAAGTCCGCTAAACTAACTTGCCAACAGGACATTTTTATGTAAAAAGTGCTACTTGTAAAAGCAATGGTAAAATGACGTCTCGTCACTAAAATTTTACTGTCAATAAAATAATAAAATGTGTTGTTTTTTGGGGAGCTTTTTAAATTAGTATGATTCCACCATATAAATATAGTAAAACTTTACAATAAGGTTGTATTAGTTAATGTTAGTCAATGTATTTACTAACGTGAACAAACTATAACCGATACATTTATTACAGTATTTATTCATCAGTGTTAATGTTTGTTTATGGTAATAAAGTTGTTTATTGTTAGTTCAAAGAGCATTAACTAATGTTAACAAGATCGAATGTGGATTTTAATGATGCATTATATATAGAACTATGATTAATAAATACTGTTCATGATTAATTCTTTAAATTAATTCATGTAATTAAGTAATTACACTAACATTAACTAACAAAATCTTATTGTGTGCAATATGCTTGTTGTGAAACATGATGTCCTGAAGTAGTATAATAATGAGTTTTCTAATCTAATAAATTAGAGAATTAACCTTGAAGTGCTCTGGTTTGACTTTGTTCATGATTATCAGTCTCCAATATTATTCATTACATATTTGTCAAAAAAAGCATTGTGCATGGATAATATATGGTCTTAATTTGTCTTGTCAGTTGTTTTAATTAAAATGATCTTAGATAATAACAATTATTTTCCTGTTACTAATTTTCATCTTGTCTTTGTTATTGCTGACAATATTTAAACAGAATTTTAGTAACGGATAATTTCACTGACAACAGTAACTATCTAGTTAAATAGCTAGTTTCTGACTTGCTGATTAATATCGAATTCCTGTATCATAAACCACTGATTTTTCATAGAAGGCTAAAGCGGTGAATCACAATAGGCCTGCTTTAAAAACAACATAATCCAACAATTTCACAGTGACTCATTGTCTAGGACCGCTTGGTTTGTGTAGCTTGCCGCCTCAGGTAAAAGAAAGACTTAATCATTAAACCAGAGCAAAGCTGTGTGAATTGTTCTGCAGCTCATTCTCTCGCTCCGTGAAGCAGGAGCGATAGACGCTTTGTCGAGACTTGAAAATGCATGTTTGGAAATCCATCTTTGGACAGCCATTACGCCGTCATTATGGAGTCTTGAGCGCACTTTAAGATCGTCTTGATTGCCACAGTCAAAATCCCATGTCAAAGTTTGTTTTAATTACTCTAAACAGGTGTTGCTAAGCAAGAGAAAGATAACGGAATCATCAGTCGCATTTGCAAAACAATGAATGAGGAGCAACAGACTTGGCTGTCATTTAAAATGACTTTGCATAATTATGCATCTATTGAATAACTTTGCATAATAATTCATGTGTTAATGCTCCCCAGGAGAATCTAAAGCATGGATCATAAATCTGAAAACTGAGTGGGTTTGCGTGTAATTGCTGTCCATTCTCTTTAACCTGTCCTAGTGACAGGTCAAATGCATTCAGACTGTAAAAGACACCTGTGCATAATATAAAACAAATCACAATTTGTACCTACAGGGAAAAAAGAAAGCAATGGACCATATAATTAAATAAATCTGTGAAAAAGCTGACTGATGCACACATGTTATAACACATTCATTCATTCATTCATTTTCTTGTCGGCTTTGTCCCTTGCGGGGTCGCCACAGCGGAATGAACCGCCAACTTATCCAGCACGATTTTACGCAGCGGATGCCCTTCCAGCCGCAACCCATCTCTGGGAACTTCCACACACACATTCACACTCATACACTATGGACAATTTAGCTTACCCAATTCACCTGTACTGCATGTCTTTGGACTGTGGGGGAAACCGGAGCACCCGGAGGAAACCCACGCGAACCCAGGGAGAACATGCAAACTCCACACAGAAACGCCAACTGACCCAGCCCAGCCGAGGTTCGAACCTGCGACCCAGCGACGTTCTTGCTGTGAGGCAACAGCACTACCTACTGCGCCACTGGGTTGCCCGTTATAACACATGTTATATTTCATTCATTTAAGAAGTTTGCATTGTTTGCATTAACCCTTCTGCGTAAATATATAAAAGGTTAGGCATAGTTTTATAAAGGACAAAAATATCAGTGTCAAAAATGCAAAAATATTATTTTATTATCTTTTTTATACTTCCATTGACTTTTCATTTACCAGCATCTCCCCGGATTAAAACAACTTTGATTCACACACACTTTGATTATTTTTATGCAGTGTTACAATAATAAATACCATTAACTCACAAACTAATTTTATATGCATACTAATACATCTACTTTATTATTCTTTATTTGGCTTGCAGTGCTCAAAAGCAGAAAATGGGTGCACTGTAAAAAAGCATATGATCAATTAGTCATGACAGCATATGTTTTTAAGTTAAGCATAAGTTACGCACGCTGTTTTAAGCCAGTTTAACATAATATAAGTTCATTGGACTTATAAGGTTAATTGGATTCAGCTTAAAAATTTAGGGCAACCAGGATTTTTTTACAGTGTGGTGGTATTTTTTATTTGCACCACAGGTCAAACTTAATTAAATACAATAAATATATATTTTTGTTTTTAAATACAGTTAAAATTTTTAACAAAACGGTAAAAAATGGAAGCATGTTAACAAAGAAAAAAGTGTGAACTTTTGCTTAAATGGCACTGGGATTAAATATGTTGAAGTTTTAATTGGTTTTAATGGGGACATTTTTGTTTGGTAAGTCCTGAAAGAAAGTATTTTTGATATCTAGTGTTATAGATTAATCAAAGGAAGAAAGGAAATGAGGATGAAATATTAATGTCTATAAGGACACAAAAGCCTGACAACTGCAATATCTTGCATCAGTTTGTTGTTTAGTAGTGTTTTTCACACATGTACAAACTGAAAAACATTGGTAAATTATTATTTAAACTAAGGATGTTTTCACACTTGTCAAGTGTGGTGTGATTAAAGGGGACCTTTTATGCAAAAAGTGGTTTAAAGTAAACCTAGTTGTGTGGCAACAGTCAGTGAATATAACCAGCTTCTAATGATAAAAATGTATTAATTTTATTTTTTATCATAACACTTTATAAAAACACTGCAGAAACAAATTTGGCATTTTCACTTTGTACATGTGGCCCATTAGTGACAATCTCTCCCTCATTAGCATATGATGTTAGTCTTGTTTTTGAATCTGCCACTATTCTGACAAAAGAGATCTAGGAGCACAATCTCATTTGAATTTAAAGCGGCAGTCACCAAAAAGGCACAATTTGGATCAAAGCTTATATGGGGCCGTTTCAAAGAGCTATAAATCATTTACTAAACATTTGTGGGGTATTTTGAGCTGAAACTTAACATACACACTCTAGAGACATCAAAGACTTATTTTAGATCTTGTAAAAAGGGGCATAATTGGTCCTTTTTAAATGAACTTTGGTGCAATTGCTAGGTTAGTCTGCACTGTAAAAATTATGAAACATGACAGCATGTTTTTAATTTACTGTAACTTCTTAAACTAAATGAATCATGTTCTAACTTAATTTAAGTTACACTAGCTGTTTTAGGTCAGTTTAACATAAGTTTAATGGACTCATAAGGTTAATTTGATTCAGCCTAAAAATGTAAGGCAACCAGGATTTTTTACTGCGTGATTCATTTGAATAGAGTGTGTTCACACTTTTTATCTTTTTTTTTTTTTTTCAGGGTTTTCACCTTTAATGGATAGGACAGTATAGAGTATTGACCGGAAAGCATTAGGAGCAGAGAGAGGGGAATGATCAGCATAGGACCACGAGGCAGAAATTGAACTCGGGTCGACTCACTAACCACTACACCACTGGTGCCGACTATCTTTTTGATTTGACTATAAAAGTAAATTACATATTTAGTGCTGATTTTCCTACCATTTAAAATGGAATTTTTAATTCTCATTTTAATTCTGAATCCTTATATCAAACTGTAATGTTCAACTTCATGATATGATTAGAAAAAAAAAAGATATGTTTGAGCATTCAGTCCTTTTTATGGTCCCAGCTTGTGACATTATGTCCGTATTGCATACATATCTCAGTCAAATCACATTCAAGTTCTTTCTAAAGTAGACTAAGATCCATCTTTTAAAGATTTGATCCATTGTTTGATACACACTGAGGTTTGTTTGGTAGAGTTCACACTTACTCAAATGAACCACACTAGGCAAGGCAAGTTTATTTATATAGCACATTTCATACACAGACAATTCAAAGTGCTTTACATAAACAGGAATAAAAGAGACAAGTATAAAAAAATAAAAACAATAAAAAAAAAACAGAATAAAATGTGTTAAAACAGGTTATAAAAGAATGAAAAAGAAAAGACAGACACAATCTGTCGGACGTAGCACAGTGCTCATTCGGTAAAGGCACAGCTAAACAGATGTGTTTTAAGTCTTGATTTGAAAGTGCCTAATGTTGGAGCACATCTGATCATTCATGAAAGCTGATTCCAGCAGCGAGGGGCGTAGTGGCTGAAAGCCGATTCACCCTTTGACTGAACTCTTGGAATTTCTAGTTTACATGATCCCAAAGATCTGAGTGGTCTGTTAGATTTGTATTCAGTGAGCATATCTGTAATGTATTGATGTCTTAGGCCATTTAGTGATTTATAGACAAGTAATAATACTTTAAAATCTATTTTGAATGTAACTGGGAGCCAGTTTAAAGACCTGAGGACAGTGTTCTGGATGAGCTGCAACTGTCTGACTGTCAGGCCCATAAGGAGTCCATAAGGAGTCCATTACAGTAATCCACCCTGCTGCTGATAAAAGCATGAACAAGTTTCTCTAAGTCTTCACTGGAAACAAAACATCTAATTCTTGCAATGTTTTTGAGATTATAGTATGCTGATTTACTAACTGCTTTGACATGACTATTAAAACTCAGATCTGACTCCAGAGTCACACCAAGATTCTTGACCTTATTTTTTTTTTGTTGTTTCACCCTTAGAGCCAAGGTACGCATTCACCTTGAGAACCTCATCTCTGTTCCAAAACGCAATGACTTCAGTTTTCTCTTTGTATAGTTGAAGAAAGTTTTGGCACATCCAATTGTTAATGTCATCAATGCATTGGCAGAGGGTGTCAATGGGGCTGTAGTCATTAGGCAGTAAGGCTATGTAGATCTAAGTGTTATCAGCATAGCTGTGGTAGGAAATTTGGTTCTTTCTCATTATTTGACTGAGGGGGAGCATATAACTTACACCTTACAAGTGTGACCACTGCCATCTGAGCTTGGTGTGCAGCAAACAAGGGGACCAGTAAACAAGCACTTCTATAGACCTTTTTCATAGGATGCAAAATTATCCTTTGCGTGTATGCATAAGGAGGGTGCTCCAAACTTCTGGTCGGCATCTGATGCATAAAAAGAGTCACATATGGACATCTTTGAAATGATTGCTTTGATCTATTTTACTTGCTTTTAGTATCTTTAAACTAATACAGCTGTTGATCAGCAATTTTTGCACATTGCATGGCTTACATACCTGTTAAGTGTCATGTTTGCTCTATATAATGCAGTGATGTAATGTGTGTGCGCGCAGAGCTCACTGAGCACAGTATAACCTCTGACAGGTCGGGAACATTTGACGCTACATTTTAACATCTTATCTGACGGCAGACACTGAATTAGGAGGAGGTTTTCCTCTTGCACTTGAACCACATCTGACAAAAGCATAACAGCTTTAACACACATCTTTCAAAATCAAAGTTGTGCATAACAAAATCACTCCGTAACCCACTCATAACAGTATTGACACCCAGTTTCAGATCGAGAATTAACAGTTGAGACACAATGTAAATGGAAGTTCTAAGCATCCCACCAGAAGACCCTGTTCACTCGATGCAGCAATGAAAAAAAAAGGTCTATAAACATGAAAAATGCTTGTAATGCATTTTTTTTTAGAATGGTGCAAGCTAAAACAGAAAAGGAATCATGAAAAGTGAAAGCAAAAGACGTTTATTCTCAGTAGGATGCAGTTGAGTACTCATGAAAGAGATGAGTTTTTAAGGGGACTGTCTCTTGAATATTGTGTCAGGGATTTGATGTTTCAAATGGGGTGGAGAGGATCATTTGTGCAGAGAGGAAAGCAGTAAGTCAGAAAGATCATGGACGAGATTTTGTTACAATACCACACTGGATGTAGTATGCAGCTTTTCTGTGTGCAAGAATTTGTCTTGATGTGAGCTGCATCTGGTACCCAGTGCAGAAGCATAAAGAGAGGTGTGACCTAGGCTTGTTGAAGACCAGTAATACCGCTGCATTTGGAATCATTTATAGAGGTTTGAATGCACATAGTGGAAGTCCAGGCAGAACTGCACTGACTAGAAATGACAAAGGCTTGGACAAGAAGTTGTTCAGCATGCTGTGATACTTATTTAAACATAAAATGTACCCATACAAAAAAAAAAACGCCATTCAAAATGAAAGTGGTCTCATCACATGCTGACCATCATACTAGTCCAGATCTGCAGGACTTTCAATCTCTCGAACACGAATGAAGGTACTTTGAAGAACACTGGGTCCCAAACAAACACTTGGTTTGGAAAGACATGAGACTGAGTACATGATGAAAGAGCTTTCATTCTGTGCATTTGAGTCCGATATCAGATACATAACATGTTTAGAATCATGTCTGAAGGAATGCCAGATCAGATTTGTTTTGCTGTTTACACACATGGT
Source organism: Danio kyathit (assembly GCA_903798195.1). Lineage (NCBI taxonomy): Eukaryota > Metazoa > Chordata > Actinopteri > Cypriniformes > Danionidae > Danio > Danio kyathit. The sequence continues at coordinate 28,269,284 of LR812538.1, forward strand.
ACGAGATCTGATTAGTGGAAGCCTGTTCAGGGCTATAGAATAACACTTGAAAGCCACAGAATTCTACAGAGGGTGCCATCAGCAACCCATTTGATAACATGACACATGTCATATTAATAATAAATACATGATTTGTGTCCTGGAAATGCATATTTGACAGCTTGTGATAACAGTTGCGATATCTTGAGGTTGAGTTGAGGGATGCAGATATGAAGTCACTCAAATTTAACAGATTCTTTAACAAAAACTAGCATCTGTAAAAACTGTAATATTGAAATAAGTAGCACTGGTATGAAAAAAAAATGCACACACACACACGCACGCACACACGCACGCACGCACGCACGCACGCACACACACACACACACACACACACACACACACACACACACACACACACACACACACACACACACACACACACACCTAGTGCTTTGTATCAGAGAACTCAAACTTGAAAACTGTGCCATGAACCTCACAGAGCTGATTAATAATTGTCACTACTCGAGATCTGTCAGTATAACACACATTTGCTCTAAGCTTGTACTTCACTTTTTTGGGGTCGATCTGATAAATGGTCTGTGTGACCTATGACTAAAGTCAAACCAACAGGGAAAAATATTTCACAGATTGTGACTATTTATTTACAGTCTGGAGCCCTGCTGTGTATTGTTAATTAAATAAAAAATGTTTTACAAATGAGACAATACATATAACAATGACAGAATGTCTGTCATTTGACAGAATGTTCTGTAGTTTACTTTATTTCACAATTCACCTGCTTTTTTAAGGCAGAAACAGGCTTCCATGCTTATCTGTGTCAAATATCAGTGAGGAATAAATCTGGAGAAAAAAACTGAATTAGTTGAAGAGTGTGTGTGAGCAATAGGGATAAAGTGTAAAAAACACATTATTATTTTGTAATCTTTTCTGATGTACATACAGTACAGACATAGATATACATATACAGATATACACATATATATATATTCAAAATCCACATATAAACTAACATAAAACAAGAAAAAAGGCACCTTGAAGAGACCATTGAAAATTTCCCAGTTGGCATTAAACAAAAAATAATGGTATAACTCAAATTTTAGCATTTATTTTATTATTATTATTATTATTATTATTATTATTATTATTATTATTATTATTATTATTATTATTATTATTATTCATCATTATCTTTTTGGCTTAGTGTCTTTATTAATCTGAAGTCGCCACAGTGGAATGAACCACCAACTTATTCAGCATATGTCTTACGCAGCAGATGCCCTTCCAGCTGCAACCCATCACTGGGAAACATCTAAATACACTCATTCACACACATAAACTACGGACAATTTAGCCTACCCCATTTACCTATAGCGCATGACTTTGGACTTGTGGGGAAAACCGGAGCACCCAGAGGAAACCCATGCGAACACAGGGACAACATGCAAACTCCACACAGAAATGCAAACTGACCCAGCCGGGGCTCAAACCAGTGACTTTTTTTGCAGTGAGGCGATTGTGCTACCCACTGCGCCACCGTGCTGTCCTATTATTATTATTATTATTATTATTATTTATTAATTAATTTATTTATTTATTTAATTTTTTTAATAATTTAAAAATCTTCAAGTTTTTAAAAAAAATATTGTCATTAATACTTTTTTTTAATTTTCTCATTAAATGTTTTATTTCGCTGTGATGAAGAATTGGGGTTAATCCACCAATATATAAATATATTTACCTCTTCTTAAGATGCGTTGGTATTGTGTTGTCTAAAATTGAATATAAATATGTCTAAAAACATGACTTTTTTTTACACCAATTGTCTAAATAATTATAAATGATGAATCAAGAATCATGTTTTACTCAAATAAGTTAAAATATTAATTCAGATCCAGAGCTCTCTTAATCTTCTCAACAACTACATAAGTTGAGAGTGTTGCGCTTCTCTGGCTCTCGCTCCTTTACTTATTTTCTTGCGTCGACACAGCAGTTAGGCATTCACAATGACCCAAGTTCAATTACCAGCTCAAGGTACTTCGTCGTTCCACTCTGCACTGTCTTATAAATAAAGGTTAAACCTGCAAACTAAATAATTGGAATCAGTTTTGATAAGTTTGTTTTCTTTTTCCCACCATGACAAACATGAATTGAATGGATCATGCATTTAAAGCAACAAATAATAAAACTGCAGTACGCACTTGTATTAAACGCAATTTTTGATGTCCATTGGTTTAAACTAAAATATTTAGTGCACATGGAGTGAACAACACTTAACACACTCAGCAAATTCAGTTCATTTCAATACATTTATTAAATAGTAAAAACACACACCAGCTCAAAGTTAGACAAACACCTCTTATCGGATATTCTCAAATGCAGCGCAGCAGCAAGTCTGCAATGACCCTGCGGTCAGTAGGTCTGCTCTTCTCTCCTGCCATTTTTTGGCAAACCCAACGGGACCCGTGGGCTGGAGCGAGGTGTTCCAACCCCCTTCTGCCATGTCAATTCCAGCCTCGAGCCCTGGCCGACCAGCCAGAGCCCCATGTTTGTCCGGGTGCCAAATTCTGAAGGTAAACAACATGCACAAGGGCACAGAGGTCAGACCGCCGGACCGTCTGGACAGAGGCGTCTTTCCCCTAAAGACAGAGGCTGTCAGGGGCTGAGTCTGGCCTGTCTGGAGCCCGCGGAGCTCCGAAAGCCGCCTGTCACTGCGGCTGACATCACGTCAAGCTCCGGGTCTGCAGTTGTCATTGCGTAGAGCTGCTTTCTGTCTCGACGCACATCTTTGGATTCAGTAGTCGTATGCTGGTGTGTGTGTGAGACTGGAGGATCTCAGTGCTGTCAGTGAACTCTGGTAAAAATGTGGACCAGGCCGAGGCTTGCATGCTGAGGCTGCTGACATACGAATATGTGTAAAAACAATGGCATATGTGTGTTAATTAATAGACGAGGTTGGAAAATTACAGATTAAGATGATAAGTGTCTTCTGGAACATATATAAATCAGAAGACTGTATATCAATAGTGGGGGGAAATATAAACCAATATAGTATTTCAATATATTCATTCATTCATTCATTTTTCTTTGGCTTAGTCCCTTTATTTATCAGGGGTTGCCACAAAGGAATGAACCGCCAATTTATCCAGCAGATGCCCTTCCAGCCGCAACCCAGTACTGGGCTAATTTAGCTTGTTCATATTACCTGTACCGCATGTCTTTGGTCTGTGGTAGAAACTGAAGCACCCGGAGGAAACCCACGCGAACACAGGGAGAACATGAAAACTCCACACAGAAATGCCAAGGGGCCTAGTCGGGGCTCGAACCACTGACCTTCTTGCTGTGAGGCGACAGTGCTAACCACTGAGCCACCGTGCTGCCCAAAGTAGGAAAAAATGGTTACAGGTTCACAGCTTCATTTCAATTTTGGGTGAACTATCCCTTTAAAATGTGGTGTATGGTGAGCCTCCATGCCGCAATTTTAATATTTTATGTGGCAATATTAATACATTGCAGAAACATTGCCAATATTTTATTGTACCATTTGGTTCAATATTAAAATTATTTATTTACAGACCACTACAGTAGCCTACATTATGGTGTTATTATATAATTTTTTTTTTCTGTTGAGTTGGGTCACCTTCAGTATGCAGTAAGTTAGTAAAATAAAGATGGCAGCATCGGGGAAAAGTACATGCAATATTTAACACAGATTTTCATTAAAGTGTTGGTCAGTTTGTCTGTTTGACAATGCCATTCATTTACACTTTCAAAAATACAGTTTTAGTGAGACAAACAAACTGAGAAAAGTTCAAAATAGATGTGGTCAAATTATTAGAAAACATAATTTGATGTTGGAAAATTTTAATAAATTGTAGAATATTGCAATTTATTTAAAGGGACAGTTTATCCAAAAAAATAAATGTTTTCATAATTTAATCACACTCAAGTGGTTTTAAAATAAGGAATGTTTTTTTTTCTGTGTGACACGCAGAAAAAGCTAGCATTTACATCCACGTATCAGAAAAATAAATAAATAAAAATAAATAAAAGCAGTGGCTGTACGTGTAGCTCTAGCATTCTTCGGTATATATATTTTTGTGTTCAACAGAAAAAAGAAACTTTTTATAATATGTAATAGCATATTGTCAGGACTTTATTCCCAACCCTAATATATACTTGCTTGCTTGGTTACTTACTTACTTACTAACTTAGATTAATAGGTACCGAAAAAGTCCACAGACGGGGGGTGATCACCAGAATGGGGAAGTCTTATAGTAAAATGAGAAAATATGATACACCAGTGTTTTGAAATATGGAAAAACGTTATGCTGTTTTTATATTATTTGTTTTTATTTTATTTATACTTGTCTCTTTTATTCCTGTTGATGTAAAGCACTTTGAATTGCCTTGGTGTATGAAATGTGTTATAAATAAATAAATAAACAAACAAATAAATAAATAAACTTACCTTGCCCTGTTTGTTTGTTTATATATAACTCATAGAATCATTCTACATCTCTTAATTTATGTTTCACAAATATGACTGAATGTTTTATAGTATAATTCATATCACAGAAATACGTAGGTATATTAGTGGATAAAATGTATAAAATGATAAATTTGTAAATTAATAAATGATGGCTGACCTGCTGGAAAATCCTTTTTTTTTTTTTTTGTTTCCTGGTGTATTGTTGGTTTCCGGCATGTCCAAACTGTTTTCAGCTGACAACATGATGACTGCCAGCTTAAAGTGATCAAGCTTGTTTAAAACATGACAGCTGATTGACCAGCAAATGGCCAGCTTAAAACCAGTGTTACCTTCTTAATCTGCATGTTCAGAGTGAAATCTGAACTGTAGACCGCTGCCTGTAATCTTATCTGCTAAACATGATAAGTAGCCCCTTGCCCAGATAACTGATAGTGGAAAGAAAAAGAGGAAATGAGAAAGCCGTGTGTTCCCAGTCAAGGTTACAATTGAATAAGTTTGTATAATGGAAAGCAGATTGTTCTAAATATAGCAGAGGACTGTTCTCTAAATATCAGTTTTAGCAGGCAACAATACAGTTCTAAACAGATATGGCAAATCATTCCATGCAAAACTGTTTTGTTATAGTAGATAGTGACAACCACACTTCATAGTGTACATTTAGAATTCATCTGTGATTTTATTTTTATTTATTCATTTATTTGTTTTGCTCTGTTCTATAGCACATCTGACCATGCGTTTTGGTCAGTGGTGCCCTTTTATGGCTGTATGAAGATATTCAGCAAGATATTCAGCAACATTGAATACTTACTCTACAAAAGTCAGATGTCAAATGTGTTTTTGACTTTCTCTGGAAGTGGTTGAAAATAGGCAACTTAAAACATTGTAATCTTAGGTTACACCTACAATATATAGTGTTATCAACTTGTGATCAGATTTATGAAAATGCATCTTAATATCAGGTGTATAAAAGGGATCATTTAAATGTAAATAATAATAATATTAAAAATATATAAATATTGTGTTATATACCTTTTAAAAGTGCCTTTAAATGTAGTATCTCAAAGGGTTTACATAAAAAATCATATATGAAGAGTTCAGATGCAAAAACCTCTTTGTGCCATCTGGAATCTCCATCAAAAATGAGCATTATTCTCAGCGTTTATGTTGAGTTATTTCACTTAGTTTGGGGTCAGTATTTTTAAATGTTTAAAATAAGCTTATAAAAAGTTTCTAATTTAATTTAATAATTAAATTCAGTGATTTTAAAGATGAATTTTCTGTCTTCAGAAATCACACTAATATTTATTATTATTATTATTAGTATTATTATTAATAGTACTAAAAGCAATAATGACTAGAGTAATAATTTCATTTGAAACTACATACAATAAGAAAGCAGTTATTTAACATTGTAATAAATATTTTTCTTTTTTCTTTTTTTTTTTTTTACATTTAATAAATGCCATCTTAATGAACAGAATAATTTTCTAAATAAAAAAACATGAAAAAAAACTGACCCCAAACTTTTGACCGGTAGTGTAAATGCTCATTTTAGAAGAAAACTTCAGATGACATTTAAAGGTTTTTGCATCTGAACTCTTCAAATATACAGCTAAAAGATACACACAAACAAAAAAAAGTAAAGATAATAAAAGACAAAGACAAAATAAGTGTTAACCATTTATAATGTTCTAATATATAAAAATAAGTATGGCATCATGTATTTTTTATAATTACAATTACATTTTTAAATAAAAACAATGAGGGTGGTTCATTCCACTGTGGCGACCCCAGATTAATAAAGGGACTAAGCTGAAAAAGAAAATGAATGAATGAATGAATGAATGAATGAATGAATGAATGAATGAATGAATGAATGAATAAAAACAATGAGGGGTTTGAATGACTTGAATATCTTTTATGGTGCTTGACTAGGCAATTCTTTGATAGAACACAACTATACAACATAATAACGAATTAACTGTTGACAGTATACATTAGTTTATATATTTATTTAGCATAGAAGTCCTGTCCAAACGGATTGACTAGAACAAATCAGACTTTTCCTCTCTACATTTGAGAGGGGGAACTATTTAGAAAGAATCAACGTTCCATACATTCAGAACAAATGAACAAGCCTGACTACTTTACCAAAACAACTGAAGGACTTTCCTTCAGTTCAACTCTACATACAATGTTTTTGTGAGCATGTTATTATTCCATGAAGTCAAACTGCATGCAGTTTAACATTTTCCAGCAAACAGAAGCTTTTTTCAGTCTACTGAAACCATATTTTATTGATAGTTGGTCACAACAACCCTTACTCATATTGTCAAAAACTTAATTACATTTGATGTCAAACTTCTGAGATTAACATAATATGAGCTACAACATTTAAATTAAAATCTCCCAGATTAATTTATCTCTCATTATGAATTTTATTAAAATATCGGTGACATTTCTTGAGCAGTGAACTATTTATAAACATTCTTCCCCAGGATCCTATCACAACAACCTCCATGGCTACGCAAAACATCTGCCCTCCTTTTGTACAAAAATGAGAATTCTCCCTATTTTATATGTCTTCACCTAGTTTGGAGTCGTTTTTAATAAGTTATCAATTGTGACCCAGCTGGCTGCTTGAGCCTGTGAGCTGTTGCACAAACATGCGCCTCACCGTGTCGGAGCTTTTCAGGACAAAAGGCAGAGCTGGAGGGAGCAGCAGAGGTCGGTCCTGAGTGCTTGTCTTGTTCTCCTTCTGTTTTAAGCTGATTCACAAGCATTCTAATCAGCTTACGGCCTCAGACTTCTCCCGAAAACCTTTGAGAACCTGGCAGGCTCCTAAGATTCCCAGCATCTCCTTTCAGACTGAAAAAAAAAACGTTCTCAGTTCCGCCTGGTTTGATTGAGACGTAAACCCTCAAAAGTGCTCAAGAGTGTCTGCCGTCTGCGCTCGGGTCTTCATGTGTCATGTCAGGTTATACGGTTGCTCCAAAAGTCTCTCTGCAGCACTTTGAAGAGTGCCTTGCGTTGGTGCCGGTTTAATTGATAGCTAAGAGGAGTCACAAAAGGTTGAGAGTCAAAGAGGGTGAATTATACTATGACTCTGACTCACCGCAGACATATTTTCATTTCCAGTCGAGAGTAACACAGTACTTGAGTCTGACCTCGAGCACACAAAAAAATCCAATTCCTGGTAATCTGTAAAAGGGTGATCGCAGAAGTGTAGGTTACTTACAGGAGTTTATAATCTCATCTGATATTTGCATTGCGGGTAGATATGCTGTGGTCTTCTTACTAAAGCAGTGCACTGTTAGCATTTCGTCGCCTTAGAATTATACGGTTCTATCTGACATTTTAGTCAAAAATTGAGTTATTGATATATTCTTATTAAATGACAACTTATTTACATTATGGGATGTTTTTTTATATGTTGTTTACATTTTAAGACTTTTTATTTAAAAAAAAAACAAATGTTACACACATACTGTTTGCTATGGAATGCAAAAACTTTAAAGCTCAATATCTCAAAATCATTCAGAAGGCAGATAGAACCTTATCATTTTAAGGTGACGATTTGGTTATTGCACACTTAGGGCCCTGTCATACACCCGGCGGAATAAGGTGCAAGACGTGTTTCCACGATGTGTTGCTAGTTTCAGACCAACACAACCCTAATTTTCCCATCTTCTGCCACGTTGTTTAAATAGCAAATCTATTTGCGCCACTTTGTGAACTCATAGGTGTTCTGGTCTGGAAAAGAGGTGTGTTAAGGTGCATTGTTGGCGCGTTGCTATTTTGAGGAACTAAAATTGACTGCTCAATAGACCAGCTGAAAGCAGGTCTAAAGTCCAGCACAGAGTGCATCAGTTGTGCGCCTCGCCTAAACATTGCTGAAAACACACATGATGTACAGCAATACACAAATATCTTTACAAAGGAAAAAGAATCAAAGGATTAAAATGTTACAAAAATTATTATTTTCTACATAAATATAAAAACCACTGCCTCCATGCCTTCTTCATCTCGGGTGGGCTTTTTCAGTTTATTCACGACAATTTCCTTTAGTATAATGTTATTATTATCATTAGTATTATTTATTATATGCATATTTATATTTGTTTTAATAAAAACAAGCTTAGATTTGTCTACCTGCCATGTTTTGAACCATTTGGGGCATAGGACGTGTGTTTGCATATAACTCAGTTTTTTGATCACATTTCGTTATTATTGTTCATTTATTTGTTTGCTGTGAATTAGAACTGAATTTAGAAATAGTTTTGAAACAAATCTTTGTGCTTAACAAACTAAATTAATTATGTAGGCTAATGCTTGTCTTCAGTGGAGTGAGTTTGCATCGTTTCCTTATCCACGAAAGAGAGAAAGTGAAAGTAAAAGCCGAATGGAGGAGGCTCATTATCCTCGCGCTGCAGATGCTGTTGAACTGTTTTCTCGCTAGTGAAGTGTTCAGTTTTTCCTCTTACAAAGTCTGCCATGTAAATAGCAAATGCGCCATGGAGCGATGCAACTGACTCTTAAAGGGAATGGGAGATGAGACTCTGATTGGTTTATTCTCAAAACACACCTATAACTCATAAAAAAAATAAGCTCAACCCTGTTAGACCATGCGCCGTGGTGCAGAGCGTATTTTTCCATCCTTAAAATAGCAAAAGTGGATTCGGACACGCCCTTAATGCTTTTGCGCCCTGCGCTTTAGACTTTGCACCTAGACCATTAAAATAGAGCCCATAGTGTTGTTGTATTTATATATTTTTTGGAGTTAAAAAAACAGCAAAATACAGAGTAGTCATTAGCCCCAGTTACATGGCAAAACCGACAAATATCTGCAAAATTATCACTACCTGCAGCTAAAAAACTGTTATGTTTACACATGGCTAAGTGGTCTGTTTGATAGACATGAGTTTGTCAAATCCTCATTGGAACTGAAGGTCTATTGGTGTTGTATCAGAAATTCGTTTTACACAGATGATATCAAGGAGGAACATATACACATTGTCCGATTAACAAGCAGCATATAAATGTATAAATGGATTAAAAGGCTTGCTTTTTTCATAAACAGTATGGAGTGAAAGTGGCTGTGTCCAAAATCACCTACTACTCAGTAGGTACTGCATTTGAATTTAAATGTACTACTCGGTCGTTAGATAAGTACGTTCCATACAGTATGAATGTGAGTAGTATGAATGGAACTTGAATGTACTACATCTGCCATTTTGATCACATGACCTAACAGTGTCAGTTGCGTCACTTCACTCCCATTCATGAATTCTCTCACGGTGCACCATGGGATAGAGTAGCGTGCATCGGATACACACTTTAGAGTCTCGCCGGAAGTAGTAGGTCATCTGGGTACTTCTTGCATACTGTTTTTCAAATTCTATGAATTTGGACATACTACTCGGCTTACATACTGTTTGTAGCTTACTATTTAGCATGGAAGTATACGATTTCAAACGCAGCCTGAGTCATTGGAATGAGAATGTTCTGATTTGCCTGGAATAGACGTATTACGTTAGAGCATTCTTGGACATGCTTATACAGTTTTCCTTCTCCATTCACACACAGCTTCTCATTTCGGAAAATTGCCGGTACACATTTTACGGTATTTTCAAAAAGGGTATGTTCACATATGATTTATTCATGGAAATTGACTGGTAATTTTCTAGAAAAGTCTGATGTTAGGCCTGGATATGGGGATACTGAAGATATTTCATTCAGAAATTCTAATTAGATTATTTTACCTCAGATTACTTGAATAATTTTGCTGTTGCATCTGCATCTACTGTACATCCATTGTATTCCCATTCTTTTTCTGTTAGCTTCTAAGCCATGTTACATGAATTTGTTCAATCAATACTACACACAAGTGCTTACAAGTTGCATTTGAACACGTGTTGATGCCAGGTGAAAACAGTAATGAATCTCTGCTAACCACTTTTGATTGGATCACTAAAAACACGATCATACCAAGTGGAAACAAGGCTGTAGTTTTAACAGAATTTGTAAATAGGAACCATCAAACTAAAGTGTAACTAAACTTTTCAAGTGAGTTAATTAAATCTTTTTTGAAATCATTAGTTTGGATTTACTTTCACCACTTAAGACACTTTTTGTGAGATCTAGAGGGGACATGACAAAAATTACTTGGCATCTATTTTTAAGAAGAAGCATCTGAGATGCTGGCAGCCTTGAGTCTTTGCTCTTCATTTAATTAGGTATTAATGATATTTCTTTCCAACAATGTGCCACTACCGTCAAACCCATCATTCCATGTTTACTACAAAAAAATTAAAACTTCAGCTTGTTGAATCACATCATGTTGCTTTCCTATGCTAGAGTACATTTTAATATAGCATGCACAAAAAGTCTCTGCACGCTCATTTAGGTGATTAGATTGAACTCTTCCGCTGTTTAATTCATCCTCTGTGTGTTTCCATTGTGTGTTTTAATAGCCAACAACATCACGACTGTCACCAGAGACCACAAGCTCCATGCTGCCCATCTGCAGGTCACATTTGCAGTGGCTCTCTGGGATCTGGAGCTGAGCTGAGCGGCTCTCCAGAACTGAAGCATCGCTGCTTTCCTGTAGGTGGTGGACCACTTGGCAGAGGATGAGAAGTGGGTTTATTTCGCCTGCAGAGGGGGATAATTAAAATGCAGGCAAGCTGTGCCTGTTTCTCTTCTTAATTTAACCATAACACTAGATGCTAAATAATAACTCTGCTTTAAAGTAGGATGCATGTAACACGTTCATGGCAGATTAATTAAATGCCTTGGTAGCTTCTTTCCTCTAGGGGGGTTTGTGCACTTTGGCCGAACCTTGTCAAAGTTTTGTACTTTAAGTGCAAGTTATCAAGGTGAGCTGTATTTGAGTTGTTGATATGTTTGGGTCGAAGTGTGACTCACAAAACTAAGAACAGGAGGTGGCAAAAATTGCTAAAATTGCTTTGATGATTGCTGTACCAAAAGCAACAGCTGTTATGTGCCATATTTTTCGCTGTTGTCTTTGAGCTCCTGAACTTCCGTGCGTGGGCATAGTTTTGTTTGGCAGAACAATCAGAGGCATTTACACTTGGTTGGGTTACATCTTGTATCTGTCTACAACAGGGATGCAGTGATATAGAAATTTTGGTAACACTTTACAATAACAGTACATGAATAATAATGTATTAATATGTAAACTAAGCATTACTTTATTATAAATTAAAGATGAGTTAAGGCGCACGCTAATCTTGAACAAACTTTCATGATTCACATGAGTTCATGTGTGAATAACAACTACCTTAACTACTTATTAGTACATGTTGTTAGTTTATGTATTAATTAACATTTATGTTTAAGCTAAATGTAACCAATATGAGCTCATGGGCTGTTAATGTATAGTTATGGCATGACTTTACTTGGAGGGGCACATCATTATTAACTAATCCTTATCTAACTTCTGTGTTTAAACTGAATGGGTCATGTGCCCCTCCAAGTAAAGTCACAGTTATATATTAACAGCTCATGAGTTCAAGATGGTTAAATTAAGCATAAACTAATGTGGTAATTATAACATTAATTAACAAACAATCATGTACTAACAAGTAATTAAGGTAGTCGTTATTCACACATGAACTCATGTGACTCATGTTGTAGTTAAAGTTAGTTCATGATTAGCGCATGCATTAACTCATCATTAGTTCACAATAAAGTAATGTTTAGTTTACATTTTAATGCATCATTATTCATGTACTGTCATTGTAAAGTGTTATTGAAATTTTGGCACATACCTATATGCTGATATTCAAATTAAGAAAAATTATATATATGATCATAATTTCGCCAGGTGTCTTGAATAGCTCTGTTCAGAAAGAATTTTTCATTTTTAATTAATTGATATGAGTATAGTTGCACAGTGGGTAGCGCAATTGCTTCACAGCAAGAAGGTCGCTGGTTCGAGCCCCGGCTGGATCAGTTGCTGTTTCTGTGTGGAGTTTGCATGTTCTCCCCGTGTTTGTGTGGGATTCCTCTGGGTGCTCCGGTTTCCCCCACAAGTCCAAAGACATGTGCTATAGGTGAATTGGGTAAGCTAAATGGTCTGTAGTGTATGCGTGTGAATGAGTGTGTATGGATGTTTTCCAGTGATGATTTGCAGCTGGAAGGGCATCCGCTGCATAAAACATATGCTGGATAAGTTGGCGGTTCCTTCCGCTGTGGCGACCCCAGATAATAAAGGGACTAAGTCGAAAAGAAAATGAATAAATGAATGAGTATAAAAGCATAAACTATAATAAACAATCTTAAAGCATAGCTACACATTCTTCAAAGTGTTGTTCTAAAAACACAGAGATTATGAATGTTTGTCCAAGCTCAACATACACCACATTTTAAAAGGATAGTTCATCCAAAATTGAAATTACTCACCCTTTACTTGTTCCAAACCTGTTTGCCTTTCTTTCTTCTGTTGAACTCAAAGGAAGATATTTTGAAGAAAGTTGTAAACCTATAACCATTTTTTGTTACTACTATGGAAGTAGATGGATGCCATGGTGGCTCAGTGGTTAGGACTGTGACTTCACAGCAAGAAGGTCGCTGGTTTGAGCCTCGGCTGGGCCAGCTGGCGTTTCTGTGTGGAATTTGCATGTTCTCCCCGTGTTCGCGTAGGTTTCCTCCAGGTCCTCCGGTTTCCCCCACAGTCCAAAGACATGCAGATGAATTGATATGTAATGTACCCACTTTTCACAAAAACAAACATTACGATTAAAGTTCATTTTCATTTTTGGGTGAATTATCCCTTTAATACCAGATGAAAACAGAACCCAGGCTCATTCTGAAAACCTACCCCTATATACATTTCTGGAGAGAGCAAAATACGTCCCAGGAGCTACATTTTTTTTGCAGTTTTTGTGGCCGCTGTGTATGCTTTTTCAGACCTCAGATTTCTTTTGTGAGTGCCATTCGCGCCTGCTGTTCTCACGTAAATCCACCAGAGGTCGTTGTGTACGCTTTTTCAGATCTCAAATTTCTGTCGTGAGTGCCATTCGCGCCAACCAACTGACCAACCAACTGATCAACTGAACGACATCATACCACACCGTATCGTTTGTTTTAAAGATGAAATGCTGCCATACATACTTCTGGCTACATAATTCGCGATCTCCAGAAATGTATATAGGGCTACGTTTTCAGAATGAGCCTGTGTTGTGAAAAAAGTCCTTTGACACGATTTACACTTGGCCTTTTAGTGATAAGCCAGCTATTGCCTTAGAAAAATCACACAAAGATCCCAAATATTAACACTACCATTGATGTTTTAAGACAACTCGGGGTCAAACAGTTGTTAACTACTTCTAAAAGCAACCGCATGTTGTAAACCATCACATCAAAGTTGGTCTTTCAGCTAAACTTAACGATTAGCATATTCAAACATACTCAAGTAGCTCCTTTGTACTTCCCACGTAAATTCAGTCTTGCAGTTGAAAGTATTCTTTGGGGGAGAAAAAAAAAGAAAGCGAGAAAAGAGAAGAAAATAGCCATTACATTTTTGAGTGACATCCATGAACAGAGGCCCTGAATATCTGCCAAGAGACTTAAAGAAGAGCCATTCAGTGTGGGATTTAGAAAAGAGCAACATAAAGTAGAAACATGTCCAGAGGTGCAGCGCTGTTTCGCACATTACCTGTCCAGATTAGCTTTGGGATGAGGCCTCCCCGCTGTGCCAGCTGCACATTCAGAGGCTTTCGGGACGTCCTGGAGTGTCAGTACCACCGCTGATGTGAGAGAGATGGTGAGGCTGTTTTTTTTTCGTGTGTGTTTGTTAGTGTAAGGCATCTGTTCTGGGTGTCAGGGAAAAGACGAGCCTCTGGCACCTCATTTCGTCCCTAAGGCCACTACACTGCAGCAGGTCTCCAGCGAAAGAAAGACAAGAAGGGAAACATAAGAAGGTGGTTTGAGAATGGGAGTGAAGTGAGCACTCAGACTAAGAGAGAAACACTGGAATGCTGTATTGATCATGGAAAGATTAGTATGTTTACTTACCTGCCCTGTCAATACTACACTTCCCTTGAGCCACTGTGAAATAAAAACAGACGATAGGAATGTTTGCAGAAAGTCTGAAGGAAAAAAAAGAGAATAAAACAGAATCATTGCCTATTAAAATTGAAAATGTTGCACATTAATTTCGTTTTTTTAATTTTGTTTTATTTTTTTAAATTCAAAGGAGTAAAAACAACATAGGCTCATTCTGAAAACGTAGCCCTATTTACATTTCTGGAGATCGCGAATAATGTAGCCAGAGCTTCGTATGGCTGCATTTAATCTTTTTAAAATGAAAGCTACGGGGTGGTATGACGCCATTCCCTTTTTCGCATACCAGCTGACCCCTTACTTCTGTATGGACGGGGTTTGAGTCCAGTGAAGAATAGTTCCAGAAAGCAAGTAAGACAAAAACAAAAGCTAAAAAAAATCAAACAAACAATTAAATAGCAGGGTGAGAATGTGGTAAAATATAAAAACGTGGTAAAAATCAGACGAGGGCTTTTTTTTTTCTGGATTGCTTTTTAAAACTGCCGGTTGGGTTTAGGGAAGGGGTGGGCAGGTCAATCGGTGCTTTTTAAAACACTATTGGTTGGGTTTAGAAAAGGAAAAGGGTGGGGACGATCGGTTGGTTGGTCAGTCAGTAAGTATTTCAGTCACGATTTTGTCATCTGAGACAAATTTTCGATATACTAAAAGATTCCTGAAATCCTAGGCTAAAATCTGTGAACTTTGATCATTGGTTTGACATGTTACAATTAGATTTTCCCTCCAGTGAAGTTCTGGCAGTGTCAGAAGATTTCAGACACTTTCCTGCAGTGTGACAACAGCTGCGATGAGCGTCAATCCAAGAACCAATAGGAACTCCGAATCTGATGACACAATCTATGCGAAAATTCAAATTACCACGGGGAAATGTCAAAACAGTTTTATTTCTTTCTGGTTTTATTATTGAGGTGTGCTGTGTGCAAAATTGCCACTACATATTGTTTATGTTTGCTGCGAGGAAGCATTTCAGAATGCTGGGGGAACTCCGGGGGAGTTTTCTTTCATGTTTGGTGCATCTCTATTGTCGTTCAGTCTGACATTATGACGGCTGAGATCTTACAGTGTGACATGGGAGCCATGTTCGTGCAGTCTGACATGCTACAATCGTTCAGGATTATAAAGAAATTGCACCGTGTGAGCAGGCCTAAAGTCAGTCGACAGCAGCCTTTGGTGGATTTATGCTAGAACAGCAGGCACGAATGGCCCTCGTGAGAAAAATTTAAGATCTGAAAAAGCATACATAGCGGCCTCATCGCGAAAACAAACACTGCAAAAAAAAAGTAGCTCCTGGGATGTATTTTGCTCTCTCCAGAAATGTATATAAGGGTACATAATCAGAGTGAGCCTGGGTTGAGTAAAAAAGTTGGATAACCACAAAATAAATATTCACCCTCAAATAATAAATTGTTCCAAACAGAAATTCCAATCTCGAAAAAACAAAGAAAGATATATTTATTAAATCTGAGAGATTTCTATCTCATCATTTAAAAACTATTCACCAAAACCCGACATGTCAAATTGAGGTATTTTAGAGTTTAGTTTTTTTAACACTTTATATAACAGATGTAATGTAGATTTTTATGTACACAAAGATTAGTGTAAATTGTGATTGTTTTGGTAAAAGGAGACAAATCTCTCAGATTTGATAAAAAAAATAAATAATAACCATACATATATATTTTTATTATTATTATTTTTTTTTTGATTGAACAATGTAAAGAATGCAACGTAATAGCTCAGGGAGTAGCACTGTCGCCTCACAACAAGAAAGTTGCTGGTTCGAGTCCCAGCTGAGTCAGTTGGCATTTCTTCATGGAGTTTGCATGTTCTCCCCGTGTTGGCGTGGGTTTCTTCCGGGTGCTCTGGTTTCCCCCACAGTCTAAACACATGCACTATAGGTGAACTGAATAAACTAAATTGGCCGTAGTGTATGTGTGTGACTGTGTGTATGGATGTTTCCCAGGAGTTACAGGAGTTGCAGCTGGAAGGGCATCCGCTGCATAAAACATATACCGTATAAGTTGGCGGTTCATTCCACTGTGGCAACCCCTGATGAATAAAGGGACTAAGCTGAAGGAAAATGAATGAATGAATGCAAAGAATTTTTATTTTGCCCTGTTGAGAATGGTAAGATAACCACAACAATAACACGTGTTAATGTTCTGTTCGTTATATGCATGTATTGCTTTTCACTTTACTGTCACGTTAAAAGACCAACATCTTTAAAGCAGGATTGATTCTGATTGTCTCTCAACGTTGTTATATTTAATTGCATGTTCACAGTTCTTTTTTTTTTTTCTTTTTAAGTGTTATTACACCCTTCTCCTAGCTCCAACTTGCCTCTCTACACCTGTCTGGAAGTTTCTAGTATGCTTAAAATAGACCCTGATTAGCTGGTTCAGGCGTGTTTCATTAGGATATGAGCTAAAATATGCAGGACAGTGGCCCTTTAGAAGCAGAATTGAACACCCGTTGACTAAAGGGAATAGAATGAACAATTGACGTCCATAATCAAATGAAACGCAGACAAACATCAGTTTCGAAGGCAATTATAAAGCATCGACACTTGCAAATAGTGCAGATCTTGAAGCAAAGCAAGAAGGCATGTTTGTGTTGAAAAGAATGATAATGACTTAAATAGCCAGCGTACGACTATTAAAGTGCATTTAGCATCTGGTTCAACTGGATTGTGGGTGTTTAGTGAATAAGCCACTTTGCTTTGTGCTGAAATACTGTGCGCTGAAGTGACGCAACTATTTAGTGAATTCACCCTGCAGTAGCCGGATCTCCAGTAACAGATGTTTAAAGTCTTTCCCGATTTCTGTCATTCTGCTGAATCTTGTGCCAACTCTGTTACATTCCCCCCAGAGCAGAAATATTTCCTCCACATTTCCCCCCTCTTCTTTCTTTTTACGATTACTTTTACTCTTGATTGAGAATAGCTGAAGGGGAGAAGAGTGTACGTGATGTGATGTGTGTCTGTTACTCGCCCAGGCCAAAGGAAAACATGAAAATCTCAGCTCAGCCTGGAAGACACGTTCATGTTTCACACCAGATACTGTTGATCTCCCGTGCAGCAATTTCACTGCTTCCCTTCCCGCAGTTTAGCCAGGCCCCGGGGCACATCACAACACACACACACACTGAACCCCTTCACATCTATCCAACAATTGTTCTCACTGCACACTGTCAGCTCCACAAACTAAAGACGAGCTGGAATCTCATTTTTGGCTTTTGTTGTCCACAAAGAATAACAGTGGCAAAGCTGTCACTCTCAGTGTTCTCATAAAAACACATTCAAGCTTGGAAGGTAAAGCACTGCAGGTTATTAGGGTAAATAAATAATAAATATTATCGCCGTACTTTCCTGGTTGATTAATTATCATAAATATTGAAAACAGATTTTTTTATTAAGTTTGCTGAAATGTTATGTTTAAACATGTACAGTTGAAGTCAGAATTATTAGCCCCCCTGTTTCTTTTTTCCCAAATTTTTGTTTAACAAAGAAAAGAATTTTTCAACACATTTCTAAACATAATAGTTTTAATAACTCATTTCTAATAACTGATTTATTTTATCTTTGCCATGGGTGCAATTCTGAAAACCATCGTTAGCCAACTAAGGTCGCAAGTTGTTTCGTTACAAACATAGTTTGTTGATTTGGTGTTTCCCAAATCCGTCGTTCCAACAAACATTCGCAAACTGCGTCGCAAACTTCTATGCTTGCAACGATATCTATAGAGCTGTAGTTAGAAACAGAGTTCCTGGCTGTGTTCTATTCCCAGTTATCCCCCCTATGCCCTATTTGTTTAGAACATTCTAACATTTAAACTTGGAATGATTTTTTAAAAAAAGCATTAAGGTAATCTCTCATAGGTGTAATTTGCTTTTAATGTATTTTTACAGTTCAGTTTTAGCGATCTTCATGTTTACAATTGGGCTGCCTTCGCAGTGCACTTTGAAAACATTAATACCATTTTGAACACAGTCGTGGCTCATGGCGAAAGCTATAGGTGACCTATTATTTAAAACCGGAATTTATGTTACGTCTCTAAAGCTTGTGAAAACAAAAAACACAGCATACGTTAATGCTTTTAATTTATAGTAGGTTATTTATTAAGTATCTGTACTGTAAATGACATGGGCCTGCTGGTTAGAACATTTCTGCAGTTCACGTGTCAAATTGTAAAAGTAGACTTTTTAGAAAAAAATAAAATAAATAAACAATATCCTACTCAATAAGAATAATAATAATAATCGTCATCATAATTTATGTTATTAATATTACTATTAAAGTATGATTTTTTTCATTTGCTAATAAATAATAAATTTCATTTCTTAATAAATAGCCTCACTATTTATTTATTTATGTGATTTATATACGATATTAGAATACGTGTTAGCTTTTGTAAGTGATTTTATGTTTTAGAATAGAATATGTAATGTTCTCAATGATATTTGTAATGAAACATTGGTCCTATATACGAAAAATGAGTGCGTGTTTTTTACTAAAACTAATGTTGTTTTTTTGTTTTTTTTTAAATGCCTGTGCGTGTAAAACAATATAATTAGCACAAAGAAATTGTGGGGTTCTTCTCCCCATAATTCATAATTCTTCTCCCCAATGTGTTCTAAAGAAGTTGTTACCGCCCCGTTTAGAGCATCATTATGGGCATTTTACGTTATAACTACGTGGTTTTAACGAGGGATCTGCAACAGAGAAACTACGGGTTTTGGGAAACACTTGTCACTACATCGTTCTTTTCCCAAACGATGCATCGTACTATGATAGTTCAGCTGCGAGTTACGTCGTTGTTTGGGAAACGCACCACATGATGACAGCATATAATATTTGACTAGATATTTTTTAAGACACTTCTATACAGCTTAAAGTGACATTTAAAGGCTTAACTAGGTTAATTAGGTTAACTAGGCAGGTTAGGGTAATTAGGCAAGTTATTGTAGAATGATGGTTTGTTCTGTAGACTATCGAAAAAATATATAGCTTAAAGGGGCTAATAATTTTGACCGTAAAATGGTTTTTAAAAAATTAAAAACTGCTTTTATTCTAGCCGAAATTAAACAAATAAGACTTTCTTCAGAAGAAAAAATATTATCAGACATACTGTGAAAATTTCCTTGCTCTGTTAAACATCATTTGAGAAATATTTAAAGAAGAAAAAAAAATTCACAGGGGGGCTAATAATTCTTACTTTACATTATACTACGCATGAACAAATCCCTCATTGACAACCTTCTGAATATAGATATAAATAAAACTGTGAGGTTGCTGGAGTAGAAATTTATTCCTCAGAACCAGAGAAAAAAAATCTTTTAAAGGAATCTTACTTTAAAATACGTATTGTAATTGAAATATGCGGACTCAAATTGATAAAGTGCAACAAAAGAAACACTTAAAGAAATAGTTCACCTAAAAATGAAAATTTACTTACTTTACTTATCCTTCATTTTTTTTCTCAATCTATTTGAGTTTCTTTATTCTGCTCAACACAAAAGAAGATATTTTGAAAATACCGGTGCTGTAGCTGGCACCCATTAATTTCAAAAGTGTCTTTTTTCATAGAAATTTTTTTTTAATATATATATATATATATATATATATATATATATATATATATATATATATATATATATATATATATATATATGTATATATATATATATATATATATATATATATATATATATATATATATATATATATATATATATATATATATATATATATATATATATATATATATATATTCTTTTGTGAAACATAAATGATAAGGTCTCTTTAAAGGTGTATTTTGGATGTTTTCTTTACATTAAACTGAAAAATAACTTCATGAAAAAACAAAAAGATCAAAATCTCAGAACTGATAATAATTCTGACTTCAACTGTGTATATACAGGTGGGAATTATTAGCCTCCCTGTTTTTTCCCCCCAATTTCTGTTTAATGGAGAGAAGATTGTTTTTATTTTTATTTATTTTTTTTTATTAAAAACTGCTTTTATTCTAGCTGAAAGAAAACAAATAAGAGTTTCTCCAGAAGAAAAAACATTATCAGACATCCTGTGAAAATTTCCTTGCTCTGTTAAACATCATTTGGCAAATATTAAAAAAAAAAAAAAAAGGGGGGGGGCTAATAATTCTGACTTCAACTGTATATACACACTACCGGTGAATAGTTTTGGGTCAGTTTACTTTCATGTTTTTGTTTTAAAGAAAATCATTCTGTTCATCAAGGCGGTATTTTTTAAATGTAAAAATGTGTTAAGTTATTACACTTAAGTAAAATAATTACATATTACATATTACACTTAAGTAAAATAATTGTTTATTAAATATGTATGTATTGGTTTACTTATTGTATGTAGTTTCAAATTAAATTATTATAAACTCTGACTTTGAAGACTGGACTAATGAAGCTGAAAATTCATCTTTAAAATCACTGTAATAAATAATTAAATTAAATGATAAACTATTGAACAGTTATTTTAGAGTCCAATAACATTTTACAATTTGTACTGTATTTTTGATTAAATAAATGCAGTCTTGGTGAGCAGGAGAAGCTTATTTTAAAACATTTAAAAAACCTACTGAGCCCAAACTTTTGACCGGTAGTGTGTGTATATATATATATGTTCAGATGAAGCCATTTTTCTCACTTCTGATGGAAAAACAGGGAAAAAGGACAAAAATAATTTTGTTTGCAATTTACCCAAGTTCCTCAATTATCAGCGTAGGGAACACATCGCTGGGTTGGCGGGTAAGCATTGTGAATGAAATTGAAGCTGACTGCTCCAGGTTGGCTCTCGGTGTGAGCGAGATTGATTTGCTCACGAGGACGCCTTCCTGGAAATGTTCTCCAAGTTATTTCTAAGGCACAGCGTTTTAGCGATCAATGGCAATCCAGCAAAATTTTCCGTACGCTGCAGTAAGTTTGAGGAAACCCTGTGGTCTTCTTTCCTGTCGTACCTGCTGTTTCTTCGCTCTGTAACAATGGATGTTGCAGACACGTTGAGACAGGTCAAAACAAAGAGCCGTTTCTCTGGCATGAGAGTGGCATCTCCAGTGGTTTCGGTGGGGTGGGTGGATGACCCTCTTAGAAATGAGATGGGCATGGTATTTTCTGTCAGGTAGTGATGCCCTTGGTCACTGGAGACTAATCTCAGGTGTCCTTTACTTTGTCAAATGTCACTGATAAAATCTTCTGTGGCGTACAGTTCAAGTCTGCTGGGACACGCGTGCACATAACATGCACAATCACACACTGAATCTGTGCATGATTTATGTGTGGAGATGAGATGAATGTTGGTTCTTCTTTAGATGGTGGGATAAACCAAAATGGTAGTAGTAATAATATCTTTGAAAATATAAACAAATATAAATTTGGAAAAATACTGTGGGGGTTCATTTCATTTACAGAAATTGTTATTATTATTTTTAGCTTATAATAATGCTGTTATTATTAGGGGCCAAGTACTGAAGGCACCTATTGTATCTGTTCCGGTTCTTCTTCTTATTATTATTCTTCCGGCTTCTTCTTCTTCCGCTCTGGGAGTCTACGGTAGCCCTATAAACCATTTGTGGCATTTGCGCTAACTTTGGCACACTGATAGAGAACAATCTGATCTTCAACCGCAACAAAATTGGACTCTCTAATTCAAACTCTCTATTGCCACCACTTGTCTAACAATCTACAATCTAAATTCTTTTTTCCTCTAATTCCTTAGCTCAAGCCAATTCTAACGCACTATTTGGTATTTCGGAAATTTCGTAAAATCTGTTTTAAACGAACTCGTCCTATAGGCCGTTTTTCCAATTTTCACTAAAATTGAATAACAAAATCTACAGACCATGCTGACCAAAATTTATTGAATTCGAGTTCATTAGACGAACCGTTTTCTATTAATTTGCAAACAAATTTAACGTAGAGCTTGACTTAAAGGTGCAGTAGGTGATTGTCTTTAGAAACATTTTTTTGTTGTGCTGGTTGAAAGTCTATTCACATTATAATTGTATTGATTAAAGTAAATGATCTAAATGTATTTATATGTATTTTTATATTCTGGATAAGGCATAAAACGAAAAAAAGGTTCATCCAATTAAATATTGTCGGGCCGACATCTCCCATAATTCCGATAAGTAGCTCAAACTGTCTGTCAGCAAATGCCGTTTTGAACTACCGCGCACCTGTTTATACGCAGCTCCGCCATCTGTGCGTATACACGCTGAGTGTTTATGAGAGTAAGAGAGAGAGAGAGAGAGAGAGAGAGAGAGCGAGAGCACGTGCGGTAATCTTCCGATTGATGTGACTATTTTCAGTTTCATAAGGTCCTTTCACAGCATAAATAATGTCGATTTTTATTTAGTTTAACAACAAAACACAAGTAAATAGTGCTATTGCGCCTAGCCTGCTTTACTGAGGTGAAGTTGGTTTTATATTCACATCACATTGGTTCATTTTTGAACAATGACGACCTGTGACGTACTCCCTATATTGTTTACCATGCTACTCTAAATATTCGGTCAGAAATAGCATGTAAGTATGACTTAGTAATAAGTGTAATTCCTGCACACAGCCGGACAAGCACTAGTCGCTTTAGCTCAACACATTAAAGAGGGTTCTGCTGTCATCAGATGTGGGTTTAGACAGCAGGGGAAGGACTGTGTTTCAGAGATTTATGCTAACCAATTAGCATTGTTGCAGATCACCTGCACCTTTAAGGTTTTATCTCCGCAATGCATTGACATATTCACACCAAACTTGGTGTTTGTTATTACAACCATGGTCTGAAGTTAGCTGCAGCGTTTTGGCACACTGCCCCCTAGTGGTCCGGAGATACAAAAAAAAAAAAAAAAGGCTTTTTTTTGCTTAAAACTTCTCAACCCTTTGTCCAAAATGCATAAAATTGGTCTCTTTACATCCGGCAGAGCATGCCGAGTCAAATGATGCCTGATTTTCCCAGGTCAGTCATTTTGGCCGTTGGCCAACTTTTGCTTGCATATGCTTATTTTATGATGAAACCAAATTTGGTCTCAAATTAATCCTTGAGTCATTCCGACAACACAGAATCCAATTATGCCATATTCTGCTGAACGTCCTATCCGCCATTTTGATTTTGTTCAAACCATTCTTTTTTAACTCCTTCTAGACTGTTGGTCCAATCTTCACCAAATTTGATCATCTTCAGACCCTGTAGACCAAAAGTTATGAAATTCATGTCGATAGACAAAACTGTTGTCGTTTAGCATATGTGCAAACTTCATGTATTGCTGCCAGGTGACATTACAGGCTGAATCACTGCAATGGTTTGAAGTAATGAAACCAAACTTAATGTGTGAGATCTAGACCCGACTTTGACCAAACTACATCAGTTTGAGCCATCTTCTGGGTAAAATTGACAAACAATTAAGTTCTATCAATAGAAATCATACAACATTTTTCAAATGACTTTTCAATAGTTTTGTCTATTGTCATGAGACTGCTCTTGCAGATTCCTTGTATCATTGATATGTGAACATTAGTATAATTTATTCCCTTCCTTTCCCTTCCAAAATTTGTTGTTTTAAACTTTCCATAGATCGTTAGCCCAATTTCCACCAAATTTGGCTCAGAACATGCTGCCAAAAGTTATAGAATTTTCCAGTTGTTCTGTAGCTTGTTGCCGTGCTTGTTTATGTGGCCGATGGGCTGCTAGGACCCAATAATTGCTGCTTGTAGCTATATTTATTATTATTATTATTATTATTATTATTATTATTATTATTATTATTATTATTATTATTTGTACTGTTAATATACAGTATATTTTAAATCAATAACTTTATGATGTCATGTAATTATTGTGAGAATTCTTAATTTAATGAGTTGTGCTTATCGAAGTTACAAGTTATTTCACTCTCATAGCAGTAATTACTGACTGGTGCTTACATACTGACTATTCTATAATATACAAGTTATAGCCATAATAATAGGTGTAGAAAATAAACCAGAAACAAAGCTAAATTGTATAAATCTCAATATGGATTTATTAACGTAGCATAAGGCCAGAATTCAGTATTCATTGTTATTGTGTTATTACTTACCATTATTATTTTTCATTTATTTATATAAAGGTGTAACATGTAATGAAATTGTATTAAATTATATAAATAATAATTAAGCTGTGTTAAAAATCATTAGCTAAAATATTAGCTATAATCTGTGTACCTAATTTATAATATATTGTAGTACTTGTCAAACTCCCAAGGCTTTTTCGTAGCATAAATTTTGCATAAATTTTGTTATATTATTAAGAGGCCGGTTAACTGGTGCTTGCCCACTAATTATGCAAGTTATGACCATTTAGGAAGAAAACAAAATAGTTTTTAATCTCCTGAATCCAAAAAAGTTATTCTCAGGCGTATAAATCTGTGTCTTTATTACCGTAACATAAGTTCAGTTGCTTGGTTCATAGCTTGCTCTAATGAGGTGTTTATTAATGGTCGAACATTTACAGTCGAATGTTTACAGCTCAGTGCCTGTGCCTTCTAAATCATCCACATGCACCGTATCAAATATCTGACATCTCGAATTAACAGCATCGTCCGCACCATCTTTGAGGAAATGATGCGTTATTATGATGACAGCTCTCATATAAACACATAAATCCCGCAGTCATGCTGGCCGAACAATGGTAGAGCGCGGCCTTTGTTGTTTCAGAAGGGAGTACCACCAGGCTCTGATTTCAGCCCGATAGGCCTTACACAATTAATATTTCACCCGATAGGCTAAAGGGACAGGCTTTGAAAACAGATTAGAATGGAGGCAATTTAAACATGCAAAATGAAACCGTTTTACCTCAGCGCGAGTGTAAGTCATCGGAAAAGGCCAGACGGCGAGGCTCATTTCTCAATTATAATAAAAGCGCCTCTTTTTTTGCAGCCTACTGTTTGTTCTCTTCCAGCCTCAGCCCTTTGTGAACTTTGTGTGCTCGTATTCGTTTCCCTGAAGAATAGCGCTGGTGGTGTGCTATTTCATATCGTCGCTCGGTTGCCACCTTCACTTTAGGTAACCTTGTTGTTTGTAAATATGTGAGATATGAGTGATGCAGGCTGTAATGGATTATTAGCCTTCAAACAGGCCTTTGACCTAAACCTGCCGTGATTATTCCAGTGTGGTGAAACTCAAGCTTGTGCTCAGATTATTCTTGGTTGGACCCCTGGAGAGTGTGACTTTCTGGCCTCCTCGGTGAAGACTGAACTGGCCTGCGACATTCATGACCGTGAAAGAGAGTACAGTGTACAGCACAGTGGCTTCATAGCAGAAAACATGCTTTTGGGAAGGCAGTGTGTGCAATGATAACGTGGTAAATCAGTGAAGTTACTAAGGAACATGTTAATCTATTATATAATTCAGTGATAGTGAAGATGAGATGAATATTTATATCGGTGCTACAAGTTGACAATTTTTAAGTGCTGTCAAATGATTAATCTCAATAAATTACGTCCAAAATACCTGTTTCTATTTATATAGTATATGCGTGTTCTGTGTATATTTATTAGGTAGATATATTTACTCACCTAGAGAGATGGTTGTGCATGAAAATCCCAGTAGATCAGCAGTTTCTGAAATACTCAGATCAGTCCGTCTGACAACAACAACCATGCCATGTTCAAAGTCACTTAAATCACCTTTCTTCCCGATTCTGTTGCATGGTTCGAACTGCAGCAGGTCGTCTTGACCATGTCCACATTCCTAAATGCATTGAGTTGCTGCCATGTGATTGGCTGATTAGAAATTTGAGTTAATGAGCAGTTGGACAGGTGTACCTAATAAAGTGGACAGTGAGTATAAATACACATACATAAAATACAAAAATATACAAATCAAAAATACTTTCATATATATTTATATTTGTACATAATTTGTATTATATGCATATTTGATGTATAAATTTAAATAAATATTTATCAACTTTTTTCCCAGAGATGGGTTGCGGCTGGAAGGGCATCCGCTGCGTAAAAATCGTGCTGGATAAGTTGGCGGTTCATTCCGCTGTGGCGACCCCGCAAGGGACAAAGCCGACAAGAAAATGAATAAATGAATGATTTATCAACTTTTTCAAATGCGATTATTCAGAATTAATCATTTGACAGCACTAAAAAAAACACAAATGTGTCTTTCTTTTATAAATTGATGACCAGAACTTTTACTCTTCAAGATTGCAGATATTTTTTTATAATTCATTCTATTTGTTTGCTTGTTTGTTTTGTAATTACTACTTTTATTTAGCAAATCACTGTTGTTTCCAAATTTTTAAGATTTTGCTATATTTGCTATTTTTGTAAAAAAAAAAATCCCATTTTAGGTAAATTTTAGAATAATATCATCATTTTAAAATACGTTTTTGTAATTTGAATGGAGCATTTTTTGATAAATTATATTCATTTTTTGTTATTTTATTTAGTTTTTGTTGTATTTTTTCTGCTTTCATTTTAATTCAGCATATAGCGTAGTTTATATTCACATGCTTTAATACTGGCAACCAGTTACTTGAATATTTTAATAAGTAATATTGACTTGATTTTTATCCAGACAAAAACTAATTAAAAAACCAACAATTGGTCAAGGACAATTCATTCAAAGTGTGACGGCTTAAACACGCTTATTTGATTACATTTCACATTACATTTCACTTTTGAGCCAATTTTTTGATAAATAATATCCAATTAGTGACCTGTTGCATGACACCCAGATCTATATTTCAATCCGAATGTTTCCACGCCGAGGCTTAATCTGTCGTGGTGTGTGGCAGAGGGTTAAACACTCTGGATATTGTAATTTGGGGATTTACATACAAATGAGGAAAAGGTCATTCAAATGACAGACCCTAAATGAGAGGTTTTTATTTTTTTTTTCAGACTGAGGGTGAATAGTTTTGCTAATGTGTCTCAAAGTCAATATTTGAGTCTGCTGATAAAGTCCTTCGCTTCTCTGCCTCCATTGTGGGCCTGTCAGATGGCGTCGCTTTGTTTATGACGTCTCAATTGAACATCATCTGAAAAGCAATGTGGCACTATAGCTTTATATTCAGCTCGCAGAGCAGACGTTTAAGGCAAGACACTGCAGCCAAACAAAAGTCTTTCATGCTCCCATCAATTCTGAGATTTGGTATTTTTGGCTTACCATAAAGTGTGTGTGTGTTTTTTTCTTCCAATCAAATTCAGAGATAACATTCAAAAGTATTTTGCTGCACGTAATCTATTTGTGCCTGTAGATTTTATCTACAATATACTCCCCGGCCACATTATTAGGT
The DNA here is from genome assembly GCA_903798195.1 of Danio kyathit. Lineage (NCBI taxonomy): Eukaryota > Metazoa > Chordata > Actinopteri > Cypriniformes > Danionidae > Danio > Danio kyathit. Next base: position 28,297,174 of record LR812538.1, read on the forward strand.
ACACCTGTCCAACTGCTTGTTAATGCAAATTTCTAATCAGCCCATCACATGGCAGCAACTCAATGCATTTAGGCATGTAGACATGGTGAAGGTCACACCAGGTGCCAATCCTGTAAGTTAAGAACAGGAAACTGTGGCTTGATTTTGATTTCTGCTGCAACATTCGAATGGTACGGTCAAAATTTGGCATCAACAACATGAAAGCATAGATCCATCCTGCCTTGTATCAACGGTTCAGGCTAGTGGTGGTGGTGTAATGGTGTAGGGGATATTTTCTTGGCACACTTTGGGCCCATTAGTATCAGTTGAGCATCGTGTCAACACCACAGCCTACCTGAGTATTGTGGCTGACTGTGTCCATCCCTTAATGACTACAGTGTACCCATCTTCTGATGGCTACTTCCAGCAGGATAATGCGCCATGTCATAAAGCTCAAATCATCTCAGACTGGTTTCTTGACCATGACAATGAGTTCACTGTACTCAAATGGCCTCCTTAGTCACCAGAACTCAATCCAATAGAGTACATTTGGGATGTGGTAGAACAGGAGATTCGCCTCATGGATGTGCAGCCGACAAATCTGCAGCAAATGCGTGATGCTATCATGTCAAAATCTCTGAGGAATATTTCCAGTACCTTGTTGAATCTATGCCACAAAGGATTAAGGCAGTTCTGAAGACAAAAGTGGACCCAACCTAATACTAGTAAGGTGTACCTAATAAAGTGGCCAGTGAGTGTATATTTTTAAAGACCATTAAAGACCCTTTTCTCATAAATACTGAGCCTTAAATCTCCACTTCAGCAGCACTTACACAAACTTCACATTTTTAATAATATCTATATTCTAAAGGTTTTTCTAAGGGATTTGTTCATACATAATATGCCTGATTATATACAACATTTTCTTCTTTTTTTTTATTTTATCTGTCTAAGCACATTTTTATGGAGTAATAAAATGGGATTCCCAAAATGCCCTATCCCAGCAAGCAATTTTGTGTTTAATAGACGTCTAATAGACATCTAAATGTAGACAGCTTGGTTAAAACAAGGCTAAATTTGGGCTGTAAGTGAAAATCTAATAGGCATCTAAGAATAGTCCAAAACTAGACTTGTTGTCAAATAGACAGATTAGACAGACTTTATATGTGTACTCATCCATTTCTGTTTATTTAATGACTAGTCTAGTTTTGGCCTATTCTTAGACGTCTGTAAGATTTTCAGCCCAAATTTAGCCTTGTTTCAGCCAAGATGACTATGTTTAGACCTTTTAAAAACAAAAAATGCTTGCTGGGATGTATGTTTATTTTAATTAGTCCTTTCTAAGTGTATGAATGTAAATTAGTGCATATTTAATGTGATATTGCCTCATTTGCATATTTAAAATAACATCGAAGCAAACTTATGATATGAAGGTTTGCAGTTCTTAATATATTCATTCAACTGGGAAAGTATTGCAGCAACTATTAGTTTTTTTTTTCACATCATTTTTCTTTTTTTTGCCATTGACTGAAAATTAATCAGCTTGATCTGTTTCATTGGATAAGTGCTACTCTGGCGTTTTTTGCTTACTAATACAATTAAAAAAAAAAAAAAATGGCTTCCAAGGTTAAGTATACCATATAGATTGACACAGAAAATCCATTTGTCGCCATTGACATCTGAAATATTAATGTTATCTGTCCCCGGAGAGCGCTTTATATGCTCAAAGTGTGAAAATCAGTCTGGGGCTTCTGGCTTTGTGAGGGATTATTTCTTTATTTATTCAGACTCGCTACATGGCCACGTCCTGTCGTTCTTGCCAAATTGCTTGAGAAATTTATAAACATTTTCTGAAAGCCTGCGCGCACATTCAAACTGTCAAGTCTCGGTGCTGAGGAGTATTTCTAGTGCTGAGGCTCTAAAAATACACACAGGCAGACAGAAGAGACTTCAGGCCCTCGCAGAGCCGTCTGCCTCGACTGGAAGCTCCGGAAACTGAAAGAAAGATGTGAACGAGACAGATGAGCGCCATAGTCTGACCATGAGTGAGAGCCCTGTTTGTGTCTGCATGTGTATGTGTGTGTGTGTGTGAGTGTGTACGTGTGTGACGTAATAGTGTAGAGATATTCAACTATCAAGGAGGTGTTTGGAAGAGGCTGTCAGCGCTTGAGGTTGCAGACTGAGCTGAGGGAGAAACATTTCAGAGTTGATATGTGTGTGTGTTGTGTAGTATGTGGATTTTTTGTTCAGAGACATGCAATGCATAACAAAACCTTGGAGCTGTGGCTTAGTGGGTTATGCACATGTTGAGTTTTGAAGTGAGTTTGAATCTGAATCCTCCTCATTGATTCTTAGTAGGCCCTGTGTAAACCTGGTTTCTTTTTAAAACTGGTGTCTTTTGTTAGTCGGATAACAACTATATAACACTATACAGGTGTAAATGGAGTATAAATATTTTGAGCTTATCTGCTTTAAACCACATCTAGACATAGTTGACAACACATTTGATTAAATTACTTTAAATAAGGGCGTTTACATGTGAAAACCTTCATTCGCTTTCTGTGATCGGAGAGCTAGCTGATTTTTAAAAATGGTTTCATTTACATTTAGATCTTCTAATTTTGTGCTATATGTTAATTTAACTACACTGTAAAAAATAAATCTGTAAAAAAAAATGGTCAAAAGACTGGCAGCAGGGCTTCCAGAGATATTCGTTTAAATTACAGGAAATAACCATGTCACAAAATTACATGCAAAAGCTGTAAAAATACAGAACATATTTTACGGTCAAAATTTATTAAATTAAAGTTTATCACTGTTGATAATTTGCATTTAAACTCTGAATTACTCCAATTATACAGATTATTACTGTGATTTTACAAATTATTACTGTAAATATATACTTTATTATTGTAATTATACAGATTAATTTATGTGATTATAATGATTATTACTGTAATTATGCAGGTTATTACTGTAATTATACACATTAATTAATGTGATTATACAGATTAATTCATGTAATTATGTATGAAATCTCTAAATATTCGATAAATCTTTCCACTTTTAACATACCTTTAAACAGAAAAAATATATATATTTTAAAGAATGATTAAAAAAAAGCTTTGGTAGAAATAATTGCTGTTATCATAAAACACTGTAAATAAAACTAGAAACTATAATGTAGTTTAACAAATAGTTTTAGGATATGTAGGTTAAACTCCAAAACAATTACACATTACAATTACAAAAATACAAAACTGTTACATATCAAATGTCTTTTTTTTTTTTTTTTTTACAAATAATACATTTGGTCATCATTTAACAACAAAAACAAAGTTGGTGTCATGTGAAGATGCCTGGACAACAAAGCTGAGGATCAAATAGCAGTTTATTAAGAGAATCGTCTAGCAATAAAAGGTTGAAACAGGAACAAACAGGTGCATACAAATAATCCCAAGTGTAAAGGCGGCAAACAAAATAACATATATAAAAATAAACAATAATATTACGTAAAAGGGTCCAACGCGGTAAGGCAAGGGAAATCGTGTCGTAATGCTCACTAAACAGTTTAAGACTCAGCAATGATGTGTTTGTGTGTGCTGAGTTTATAGTCCTTGAAATCAGTCCTTAACGATCTTCTGACTGTTTGTGTAATCAGTCAGAATTAGAAACCCAGGTGTGCGAGATGCATGCTGGGAGTTGTAGTTTGTTAAAGTAGCCTGTGTGTAGTTTTTCAGTGATCCACAGCCGCTAGATCAGTGGTGATCGTAACATTTAGCATTTCAACATTGTTAGAGTTATAATCTGTAAATATTAATGTAAAATTACGTGTTACTCTCTGAAAATACAGAACATTTACGTAAAACCAAAATACAAGCAATAACTGTATATTTAATGTTATAATTTTTTATTACAGAACATATCTGTAAAACAACAGGTATTTCACTGTATAATAAAAAAAGTGGAAAATTCTGTAAAAAAAAAACAATACAGACAATTACCTGTAAAATACCGTTGTCTAAAGAGTCAGATATAGCTTGTTTTATTTGAATATTAATATTAATTACAGAAATGTAAGTTAAGCTGTGTCTATATCAGCATACAAATGATTTTTTTTATACTGTATAGGCTACTGGAGGCTTTGAACTTCACTCGTGCTCCAGTAAAACATCCTCAAAAGTGCACAAGGCAGGCTCTGTGATTATTCTCATTATAGATAACACCTTTTTTTTTGTACCCCACATAGAAATCTGATATATGGCAGTATACAAGTTCATATTTGCACTGAACTAATTGAAATGTGAAAAAAGTAAAATATGCTACATATATTTTGAAATATCACTCTCCATCAGCTTTGTCCCTGAATCATCAGTGGTTGCCACAGTGGAATGAACCGCCAATTACCCTGGCATATGTTTTATGCAGCAGATGCCTATATATCGCATGTCTTTGGACTGTGAGAGAAACCGAAGCATCTGGAGGTAAGCCATGCAAACATGGAGGGAGAACATGCAAACTCCACACAGAAATGCCACTCCAACCAACTTCTTACTGTGAGGCAACAGTGCTAACCACTGAGCCATTTGTATGTTCAAATATATTAGCTATAATGTTTTAAATGTATTCATATACACTACCGGTCAAATGTTTGAGCCCAGTAGGATTTTTAAATGTTTTAAAATAAGCTTATCCTGCTCACCAAGGCTGCATTTATTTCATCAAAAATACAGCACAAATTGTAAAATTGTGAAATGTTATTGCACTATAAAATAACTGATCAAAAGTAGTTTATCATTTAATTTAATCATTTATTCCAGTGAATTTAATGGTGAATTTTCAGCTTCATTACTCCAGTTTTCAGAGTCACATGATCCTTCAGAAATCACTCTAATATTATTATTATTATTATTATTATTATTATTATTATTAATATCACTATTATTAATAATGGTAATAGTAATAAAAGCAATAATGACTGGAGTAATCATTTCATTTGAAACTACATACAATAAAAAAGGAGTTATTTAAATTTTGTATAATTATTCAACATTTAATAAATGATAACCACTTGATGAACAGAATAATTTTCTTCTTCTTCAAAAAAAAAAAAAAAACATGAAAAAAAAAAAACTGACCCCAAACCTTTGAACGGTAGTGGATATCATGGCCATATATAATAATAATAATAATAATAATAATAATAATAATAATAATAATAATAATAATAATAATAATGTCATTTGTATTTCTATACGAGACAGATTTGCGCAAGACATCATTCAGAACTGTAAAGTGTTTACAGTAATTTGTGTATAACCTACTTTCCCAAAAACAAATAAATGTGCATTGTAAATAAAATAAACAATATATTTTCCTTTTATATTTATCTCTCCATTCACAGAGAATGGAGCGTGATACGTCTTCTGTTGTTGATGCTTCCATTTGATATCAATTTAACATTCTAACTAGATCATTTAATGGCTAATGACTGGTTAAAAATAGAATGATACAATTAAAGTTAAATAGAATAAAACAAACATTCCAAACTATCATATGCAAATATGCAACAATATAAAAATAAAAAACCTGTTATTAACAGAAAAATAAACTATAATAATGATAATAATACTACACCTAATAATAATAATAATACAATTAATAATAAACAGAAGAACATAACACAAAATCTGCATAATAAACCTAAGGCAAAACCAGACAATGATCAGAACTAAGCTGAGGGCTTAAATACACTTGAGAAACCAATTAAACAAGTAGCAGGTGCACATCAGTAACCATGACAACAGATGAGGAAACCAATAATAAACAGCAAAGGATAACTGAGCCAAAGCTCAAATTGTAGAGTATGGCACTAGCAAAGCCAAGGTTGTTGGTTTGATTACCAGAAAGAGCTAGAACTTGTAGAATGATAAATGTGTACCTTAAAAGAGCATCTGTCAAATGCATAAATGTAAGTTACATTAACGATGACCTAAAAAAAAACTTTAAAAAAAATGATTTATGGAGGCCAGAAACGATTGAATGACTGCAAAGTAAATACAATTCCTGCTCAGATCTTTGAAAATTATTAAAACACATGGTCAAATGTTGCAGATGTCAGTTTGTAAAGAAACACCACATCAACACGCATACAGTCCTGTAGTGTCCTGTTGTTTGTTTTGTCCAGTACTTGTTTATACCTAAAGACTGAACATGTAATGTCCATCATAACAACACTAATACTTTGTGGTTTACACAAAGACAATAACATTTGCATTTTCAGGCTCCTAAACTTATTATTTCAATGAACAGTCTAAACACACACATGTTTGCAGGACAAAATGAAAGAGAAATAGACAGTCTCACACATATGCTGACCTGCAGGTCTGATTTAATGTTTGCTTCTCCGTTCTTCCTACTCTTCTCTCTTCTACTATTGTAAATGAAACCAACATAACAACAGAGAAGATGGTGGGTGTAGGTTGCGGCCAATGGCTTCATACATTGATCTATAGGTCCATTCACTTGATGTATACCATGTATGACATCACAGTCGTGTTGTAAGTGTCTATGGGTGGATAAAACAGTGTGTCTGACCCTGTATGTGAGTTAATACGCCTTATCAGGATCACTGGGAGGAAAGGGAGGACAGCGTACGGCCAATTTAACACATGAAGGCACACACTCACCGCTGGAATGGGCTACAGATAAAAGAGATGAGAGATCAGACTGTTTGTTAGGCCTTTCACTGCACCTGCATTGTGCGTGTATGTGTGTGCGCGTGTGTGTGTGGTCGGGGGTTAGTGTGGCCTCAGCAATACAATAGACAGCGGGGCACGGTCAAGCCGTTTAGTTCAGCAGTGCAAACACAGCAAGACATAATGGATAGATAATAAACACACGGCCACAGAAAATAAGCATCAGCGCACACGCTAACACAACTATTATTTTTAATACGTTCTCACTCTCTTGATCTCAGATTACAACATTCCTTTACATTTTGGAGGCCATTTGAGTCGCCAGGTTGACCACCCTAAAATAATAATAATAATAGATCAATACAAAAATGTAAATATAATACTGTATAATACTATAACACTGGACTTTATTTTATTACAATAATCATAATAAAAAATTACAACAGTAACATGCAAAAATTATATTTATGGTTGTTTTTGAATCATAACAACAACTCAAACTCGCAGCATTTGCAACGATTTTGTGTGGAGCAACATTTACTGTGAACCGAACACTGAGACACTGAAAACATTGTTATCCAGGGTGTCCCGCGGGATCTTAAAAAGTCTTAAAATGTCTTCAATTTTAAAAACAAAATTTTAGGCTTTAAAAAGTCTGAAATTCACTGAAATATTGTGTTGTGTGTCTTAAATCATTTTAAACAGGTCTTAATTTTCCTCTGTTCAAGTAAAGCTACCCAATCGGGCCAACATCCATCCAATTACCAACAATCCATCTTAATAAAATCAGGGCAAGAAAACTCTAAACAATTACACAGTTCCTCATGACAATAACAGCAATATATTGCTTTACGTTACCTTTCAGTTATACAAAAACTCTTTGCAGAAGTAAGGGGGAATAGACACACTATTTATAAATAGGCGTGAAACTTAAGGTTTTATAACAGAAATGCATTAGGTTGAATAGAAGTTATATCAATCTGGACCAAAAGCCAACAAATATATATACAGTAGAAATCAGAATTATTAGCCCCCCTTTGATTTTTTATTTTTTTTCTTGTTTATGACAACGACAGGATTGCAAGCTCACAAACACATTTAAATCCGCAAAGAAAGCGGCACGTGTCGCATTTTAGCGTGGTTTTAGTCACGATATGTATAAGTGTTATATGCATACCTGCCAACATTTGTCTCTGAAAATCAGGGAGACGCCGGGGGGGAGGTTGGGGGGGGAGATGACGGACTACCATTCAGAGACTTCGGGGGGGGGGGGGGGGGGAGGGGGGTCTGCCGGGTCTGTCGGCGATCCAGGGGTGTTACGCCCCATTTACAGGGGGCGTCAGCTTCAACGCTTCCCATTTACTTTGAATGGGTGACGTCAGGCGTTGCCGAACTGCATTCTGGATCCATCGGCCCCACTTCAGTGGCGTTGATCACTGCAGAATTGGCACTTTCTCAACTCTTCAAGTGCTGACGGAAGCGCCAGCCAATCAGATTGCTGTATGCAAATACACCAGCTCAGACGGTAGCCGATTGCTGACTAATTTCATTGGCTGAAGCTGCTATGACGATCGCGTCAGCCCCAACTTCAAACACGCCTTCTGTCAAGCGTTGACGCTAAAGCTCCGTGTGAATGGGGTGTTACAGATTGTACCAATCACCTGAGGACCGAAGGAAGGGGTTGAAATTTTGGGAGTTTTCCGGGAGAAATGACAAACCGGGAGGTGGGTCTGAAATACAGGAGACTCCCAGGAAAAACGGGAGTGTTGTCAGGTATGGTTATTTGTTCTCAGGGCTTACCTGTACTCTGCTTTGCCCAACAATCACCAACCCTCATTACAAAACGGAGGAAGAAACTAATCCATGAGCTGTGTACTGATAGTTCCTGTGGAGCGCTGTCAAAGTCTCATACATCAGTAGTCTTTTCTGATCCTCCATTTTTGCAAAAATAAACCTCAACCACTGACTCTTCACAGCTTCATCTTTAGGTAGAGAATATAACACGAACTTTCCCTCAAACTTCCAATAATATCCAGCTAAGCACCGCCTCTTCATGACTCATCATGACTTCAGGATCTGTTTATCTTCCTCTTTGCTGCTGTGTTAGTGGGCGGGACCGCAGGTTTAAATTTTACCGGGTTTGCGAGCAATTGGGCGGGGCTTATGTTTCGTATCCACGTCACGCCGAAACAGCTAAAGACTCGTTATCAAGACGATTCATTCGAGCCACTATGAGTCGACTCTTTTTTAGGTGAATCAATAGTTTTAAACACTGTCCACTTTCAGATTTAAGCCTTAGCTGGATATTTCACTTCACTTCACTTCACTTCACTGTGTTACACACTACATAGAAGGTCATTTTCAAAATGACATAACTAATCCGTTCTCCCCTGTTATTTATATACTGTAAAAACATTCATTTTGTATCCCATTTCAGTGGTCCTGTTACCTAAACTGGCCACCCTAGAATCCCTTGTTCATTTGTTTTTTCATTGATTCCAACCCTCCTGCCTTCTTGTCCCTCTATTTGTCCAGATTTATTCTCCCTCTTTATTTTTTTGTCCCCGTCTGTTTTTCACTCGCTCACTCATTCCCCCTCTCTCTCTCTGTCTTTCTCTCCAAGAAGAATAATCCTTCCTCTGTAAAATCTTTAAAAGCCCTCGCTGTCCCTTATTGAATTACTGTCATCTGTCTGTCTATGAGGAAGTTTATGTGCAGATGGTTTTTATGCCTACTAAAGGTTTTATAACTAACCATAAGGCCTACTGTGAGTAATAAACAGGGTAAATCATTTTGGAATATTGTTATTTTCCTGAAACGGCTGACAAATGTCAATACATTCATGCATGTTTTGAGGTATTATTCCCATGTTTTCATGTCCTTTACAAAATATGTTTCCTCTTGCCTTTATTCTTGCCTTGATTGTTATTTAAAATTCATCATTATTTTTCCTCCTTGCATAATTACAGATGGGATTTATTATTTATTAATTGAATTGAATTGAATATACATTCATTTAGCAGATATACATAAACATTCATTTGAAGAGAAACAAACACTCATGAATATTCATTGACTAATAATTGTATTTTTATTTACATTCAAAGTAATTTTCATGGTAATTGATACTTTTGCATGAAAATGATTAATTAAATATTGCATTTAGCAGATGCTTTAATGCAAAGCATCTCATTCCAGGTGCATTTTCATGGGTTTTTGCATTCCCAGGCAATCAAACCCTTGACCTTGGCATTTCATTGTTCAAATATTTAACAGTAATGCTGCTAATTTAATAATAAATCAGTGAAGCAGGTTTGGATATACACAAAATTTGTTTTAAACATTTTTACAGACTAGGGTGGATTAACAGGGGCAGTAGGTGCTTTAACCAGGTTGTAAATGCATTCAAATGTCTCTATTTAAAGTTAAATAAAAAAAATTAAGGCACATTAAACAAATTATTTATTCTCCTATATTCACAAATGTTATATTTGTTTCAATTAACATGTTATAAAAATGTGCAAGTTTTATAGTTTATTGATTATGACAGCTTCAAATTTATATGAATCATCTGTAGTGTCAATTTGCGCGTAATAGTCAAATACACACAAGGTTATATCAAAAACATGCGAAGTTCACATAAATATACAGTTGAAGTCAGAATTGTTAGCCCCCCTGTTTATTTATGAATTTTTCCCCAATTTCTGTTTAACGAAGAGAAGATTTTTTCAACACATTTCTAAACATAATAGTTTTAATAACTCATTTCTAATAACTTTGCTATGATGACAGTAAATAATATTTGGCTAGACATTTTCAAGACACTTCTATACAGCTTAAAGTGACATTTAAAGGCTTAAATAGGTTAATTAGGTTAACTAGGCAGGTTAGGGTAATTAGGCAAGTTATTGTATAATGATGGTTTATTCTGTAGACTATCGAAAAATATAGCTTAAAGGGGCTAATAATTTTGACCTCAAAATGGCATTGAAAAAAATAAAAAACTGCTTTTATTCTAGCCGAAATAAAACAAATTACCCGCCTCTTAATTCAAAAGCAGTGTCAGAAAAAAACATGCTGTTCTACATTTGCCTGTATTGTGATGTCACATGCCCACTCCTGACTGGTGACCACCTGTCTTATTAACATGAATCAGTCAGAGTCATTGGATTTAAGTGAAAAATATTGATTTTAATTTACCATTATTATTCAGTCAAGAGAAGTGAGGTATTAGTGAGGTTTCAGGTATTTGTATTTTGCATCTGTAGTTTCATTCATATTAACTGCAGTAAGTACTGTTTATTACTTCCATCATTTTATTACACAGATCTAGTATGAATATGTGATTTATTTCCCTGCTGTTTATGTTAACAGACATATCTGTCTATGACATATACAGTTAAAGTCAGAATTATTTGCCCCCCTTTGAATTTGTTTTTCTTTTTTAAATATTTCCCAAATGATGATTAACAGAGCAAGGGAATTTTTACAGTATGTCTGATAATGTTTTTTTCTTCTGGAGAAAATCTTATTTGTATTATTTAGGCTAGAATAAAAGTAGATTTTATTTTTTTTAAAAAAACATTTTAAGGTCAAAATTATTAGCCCCTTTAAGCTATATTTTTTTCGACAGAACAAACCATCATTATACAATAACTTGCCTTATTACCCTAACCTGCCTAGTTAACGTAATTAACCTAGTTAAGCCTTTAAATGTCACTTTAAGCTGTATAGAAGTGTCTTGAAAAATATCTAGTCAAATATTATTTACTGTCATCATGGCAAAGATAAAATAAATCAGTTATTAGTTATTAAAATTATTATGTTTAGAAATGTGTTGAAAAAATCTCTCCGTTAAACAGAAAAATAAACAGGGGTTCTAATAATTCAGGGGGCCTAATAATTCTGACTTCAACATGTAAAACGGGAACATGAAAAGTTCAGTCAAAAAGCAACTGTAAACACCTTAATCATATTATTGTCTTATTCAGATTTAGGCAAATATTTTGATTAATGATGTCCATGTAAATGTAGTCATTGTAACAAATGTATTGGTCATTTTGAGCTAATATGGGTAATGCAGTTGTAATCTTATTGTAAAAACGTGTTTAAAAAGTATCTGGATTACAGTGATGGCAAAAATATATATACTGTATCTTTTCCCCAGTTGGACACAATATGAAAATAATACAGCAAAAAAAAAAAATCTTCAATTTTTCTCTCCCTATATTTCTCTCCTCAGAGTCATCGTCTGTCTGTTTTCCCAATACACAAGTGAGCGTCTGACCTCCACATTACCTCATTCACCTGCTCAGGTGCGCTGAAGATCTGCAGTATGGCAGCAGACAGTAGTAGAGGACAGCTCTAACAAGAAAAGGAAAAAAGAGCCATCACTCCTTCCCAAACAAGGTTGAGATGTCAAAGGTCAGCCTGCACTTCTTCCCCAGGCTCATTACATCATCCCATCCGTGTAGTTTTTTTCTGTCCTTCCCTAACCCCTCTCCCTTTTTCTCCAATGGCATTTATGTAAACACAGCTGTGTTGTTAACATTAAAGGCCCTTGTTCTTTTGAACCCCCCTTGAAAAATTTGCGGCCCTCTTTTCGTCTCGCTACATCAGAGAACACAAGCATCAGAGATGGAACTACCACAAGTGCAACTGTATCTGCTTGAACTGCAGGTGTCGTTCTTCATGGTTCGCACGCCATCAAATAAACACGTATCGTACCATTGCGAGAGGATCCAAAGAGCCGTTTGCACACAGCCGTCATGTGGCCGCCGGTAAACAGCAATCAGTAATGCCAGTAAGCGGATCAGTGTGGCGAGACATACATGTAAAGTGAGAGTCAAAGTAATCAGGAGCTTCTTGGTGAAGCATAGAGGCTCAAATGTTACCAATGAGAGGAAAAAAAAAGATGATTTGTGGATTAGAGAGCGTCAAAAAAAGTGCTTACACATGAAGTTCAAACACAATAGATGGGGGCCCCTGGTGTAGACTTTCCCCAGGCTGTTTGTCTCATTAGGGACTCTATTGATTAATAACATCCCTGGAAACTAGCGGTATTAGCCGAATTAGGAAACCGGGGGGAATTGAGAGGGAAAAAGGAGGGATAACCTTGCAGCAGCCCAGGGCTCTGTCTCACAGTATTTCCCCTCTCATACGATGAATGAAATCAAGCCTGCTAGGCACCCGGTCTCTGAACCCTAATCCAATGTCATTAGTATTCTCATGTTTGGCTTGGCAATGCCTGACGTGATTAATGTGGCCGTAGAGTTGACAGAGAGAGATCATGAGTTGTGTTGATGGTCCGCTTCACATAATCAGATGTGGGTTTGTGATTGATTCTTTCGTTAAATTACACACCCTCCCTTTGACGTTCACTTTTCTCCTTGTGATTTTGTCTCTTTTTTTTCTGTCAGGCTACTGTTTTGTATTATATGGCTCATTCACAGTAAACTTGTGTACTGTTGAGTGAAGATCCAGGGAAGTACACTAGTTCTCATTGATGTTGAAGCACACAAGGTGTAATTGTAAGACAGTGGCAAGACTTCGGCCAAATAAGATTTGGACTAATTTATCCAATCAGATTAGAGTAAGGATAGGGATAGGGTAGGGAAGGAAGAAAATCCATCTATACATATACCATAATCACTTAAATGCACTAATGTAGACTTTGCAAAGCCTATAATAATTAGTAATTATTAATAATTAATATTTTTGATTTGATTTATTGGGCCAAATAGCCCATCGTGACAATCAATAGTTTGAAACTCTTCCCCTAATTATTTTACTTATGATTTATTAACCAGTTTTATATTTATTTATTTATTTAAGGTGCAGCACCATGGCACAGTGCTTAGCACTGTTGCCTCATAGCAGAAAGGTTGCTGGTTCAAGTCCCAGCTGGGTCAGTTGGCATTTCTATGTGGAGTTTGTTTGCATGTTTTCCCTGTGTTTGTGTGGGTTTCCTCCGGGTGCTCCGGTTTCCCCAACAGTCCCCTGATAGATAAAGGACTAATCCGAAAGAAAATAAATTTATTTATTTATTTAGCATTTATATTTTATTTATTTGTTTATTTATTTATTTATTTATTTATTTATTTATTGATTCATTCATTTTCTTTTTGGCTTAGTCCCTTTATTAATCCGGGGTCGCCACAGCGGAATGAACCGCCAACTTATCCAGCACGTTTTACGCAGCGGATGTTCTTCCAGCTGCAACCCATCTCTAGGAAACATCCATACACACTCATTCACACTCATACACTACGGACAATTTAGCCTACCCAATTCACCTGTACCGCATGTCTTTGGACTGTGGGAGAAACCGGAGCACCCGGAGGAAACCCACGCGAACGCAGGGAGAACATGCAAACTCCACACAGAAACGTCAACTGACCCAGCCGAGGCTCGAACCAGTGACCTTCTTGCTATGAGGTGACAGCACGACCTACTGAGCCACTGCGTCGCCCTATTTATTTATTTATTTGTTATATTTTATTTATTTGTTATATTTAATTTATTTTTTTATTTTATTTTATTTTATTTTATTTATTTATTATATTTTATTTATTTATTTATTTATATTTTATTTATTTATTTATTTATTTATACTTTATTTATTTATTTATTTATATTTTATTTATTTGTTATATTTTATTTATTTATTTATTATATTTTATTTATTTATTTATATTTTATTTTATTTATTTATTTATTTATTCATTCATTCATTCATTCAATCATTCATTTTCTTTTCGGCTTAGTCCCTTTATTAATCTGGGGTTGCCACAGCGGAATGAAGGGAAACATCCATACACTCATACACTACGGACAATTTAGCTTACCCAATTCACTTGTACCGCATGTCTTTGAACTGTGGGGGAAACCAGAGCACCCGGAGGAAACCCACGCGAACGCAGGGAGAACATGCAAACTCCACATAGAAACGCCAACTGACCCAGCCGAGGCTCAAACCAGCAATCTTCTTGCTGTGAGGCGACAGCACTACCTACTGCGCCACCGCATCGCCCCTTTATTTATTTATTTATTTATTTATTTATTATATTTTATTTATTTATTATATTTTATTTATTTATTTATATTTTATTTATTTGTTTATTTAGTAGTAGTATTTTTTATTTATTTTATTTTATATATTTTATTTTATTATGCAGGGCGACGTGGTGGCACAATAGGTAGTGCTGTCGCCTCACAGCAAGAAGGTCGCTGGTTCGAGCCTCGGCTGGCTCAGTTGGCGTTTCTGTGTGGAGTTTGCATGTTCTCCCTGCGTTCGCGTGGGTTTCCTCCGGGTGCTGCGGTTTCCCCCACAGTCCAAAGACATGCAGTACAGGTGAATTGGGTAGGCTAAATTGTCCATAGTGTATGAGTGTGAATGAGAGTGTATGGATGTTTTCCAGAGATGGGTTGCAGCTGGAAGGGCATCCTCTGCGTAAAACATATGCTGCATAAGTTGGCGGTTCATTCCACTGTGGCGACCCCAGATTAATAAAGGGACTAAGCCGAAAAGAAAATGAATGAATGAATTTTATTATGCAGTTGTTCTTCATTGAAATGTAACTATCCTGTCATTATAAGAGTTTTGCATGGACACACTACATTCATATTTAAAGTAAACATTTTTAAAAATCTTGTTTTTAGTGTTTGTAATATTATAAGTTTTCACTTAATTTCAATTCATACTAGTCTAGATGAGATATTTATCACTAAAATATTTAACTATCCAAGAAATATCCACTTTTTTAAATTTATCTCCTAGTTTGCATCTCTCATCAGTAAAGCAGAACTTCTAAATTTTGGACTGAGCTGAATATTTGTGGTCTTATTAGGTTAGGTATGAGGGCCAGCTGTTTCGCTCGAGTGGATCTGCTGAGTGGACGCTGATGAATCCAGTCTGATAATGAGTGCTAAGCATGCTGAGAATCCACACACATTTCAATCATTACAACTCAACCTCCGGGGAGAGAGGAATGCAAAAAGAGAGAAAAGGAAGGGGGACGTTGAGGCAGGAAAAGACACACACAAAAAAAAACTCCATGGCAGAGTGAAAGTCTTCATTTTCCTCCACAGCTTCAGCTCTGTGAGCCTTGGCAAAGACAAATGGCAGGTATCACCTTCCTCCAACGCCTGGCCCAATGCCGTCACTGCTCTTTACGCTCGAAGGAAACACTTAACGAAGCTGATGTGTTCTAGAAATGTGTGTGTGTTTGGTTGCACTTTTATTCCAATGGTCCCCTTTAGACATTGTTGACTGTAAGTAACTTTGTAACTACAGTGGAGATCAAAATGAAAAAAATCACATCATGTTTCTAATGAAATAATCATTTAGATTTTAAAGGACTTTTTGTGACTATACCATGCTAATTGAACAGGGTTTTACAAATAACCAAAGCACTTAAAAATACAAAAAAACTTTATTTTGTGACAAAACACTGCAAAATGTGGAGATCAAAATGACTGTAGCAAAAAGATTACATCTAAAACATCCAAAGGTTACAGTAGGCAAAGACGTAAAGCCCAGTAAACAACTGAGTTCACTGAGAGTATAGGTTTCCTAAGTTATACTGTAGGTTTTTAGAAGTTATTTTCCAGAGATTTTCAATCAGGTTTAGTTCAGGACTCTGGGTGGTTATTTAATTTTTTTTTTCATTTAATTTAAAGTTTTGCATTCACTCAGTAATGTATCTGTATTTGAGGCCCAACTACTCTGCAGAAAACATCTCCTAATCATGACTTCTTTATATACTTTGGTTTTAAATACTTTATAATATCATCAACTTTGGACTTTCACATTTGTTTTCATCACTAAAGTGAAGTTTAGACTCCTTTGCATTAAAAAAAAAAAAGTTTTGTGTATAGACAACAGCATTTTCAATCAATTTTTTGATCCGCAGTTATACATATCTGCTAAAATGGCCAAAAATGCTGTATTATATACCAGGCCAGGGCGATGCTGTGGTGCAGTGGGGTAGCACGATTGCCTCACAGCAAGAAGGTCACTTGTTCAAGCCTTGGCTAGGTCAGTTGGCATTTCTGTGTGGAGTTTGCATGTTCTCCCCGTGTTCGCGTAGGTTTCCTCAGGGTGTTCCGGTTTTTCCCCACAAGTCCGAAGATATGTGATATAGGTCAACTGGGCAAGTTAAAATTGGCCATAGTGTATGTGTGTAGATAAGTGTGTATGGTTGTTTCCCAGTGATGGGTTGCAGCTGGAAGGGCATCCGCTGCGTAAAAACATATGCTGGATAAGTTGGCGGTTCATTCCGCTGTGGCGACCGCAGATTAATAAAGGTACTAAGATGAAAGAAAATGAATGAATGAATTAATGATATACCAGGCCAGAATTTTTTTGTTGTCACCTTGTTAGTAAACAGTACCAGCAGGGAAGTGATAACATGATGTCGTTGGCTTGGTGCTGATGTGCATTTTTAATTTGCTGTGTATATATTATGTCTTCACTGTCGGTTGTACAGTGGTCCCTTGTTTATCGCAGGAGCTACATTATAAAAATAAGTAAAATCTGCAAAGTAGTCAGCTTTATTTTTTTTTAGAATTATTATGTTTTAAGACTGTAAAACCCCTCGCTACACACTTTATACACTTTTCTCAGACAGGAATTAGCCTTTTCACACTTTTCTCTCTTGTTTAAACACTCTCAAATTTCTTTTTTTCTAAAAAACTTTTCTAGAAAAATAAGTCCAGTAGCCTATTATAGAATGAAACCTGTTGTCAGGCGCAAACATTCATCGCTGTCAGCAAAAGGTTTATAAAGCTTTTTAGCTTTTGTGCGGATAATGTCGACATCCAGCGATTTTTTTTTTTCCCCTCCAGTCCCACAAAGATAAAGCAGACTCCATCTTTTAGAGGAGTCGCACTACAGATGCGCCACGGATGCGCACATTACAGTTAGAAGTAACACACACCGGACCCACATTCGCATGTTATTTAAAATTAAATTATTTAGATGGCGCTCTTTGGCTATGAACAGTGTCCTGAGTCGTAACTGGGCAGCACAGACAACGGTGTGCATACCCTGATATAAACCTACACTGTAAAAAAAATCCATAATTTTATGGTTTATTTCTGGCAGTTGGGGTGCCGAAAGAAAAAAAGTTAAATAACGACTGTTAAATTACAGAAATTTACTGTAAAATAGCGGACATTAAATTACAGAAATTTCCATAAATTTTAATTTCTGGTAAATTTTTGCAATTCAACCTCTGTTATTTTACAGTAAATTTCTGTAATTAAACGGCTGTTATTCTACGTTTTTTTTTGGGCACCCCAACTGACAGAAATAAACCATAAAATTATGGATTGTTTTTACAGTGTATGTTTACAATTCTAAAATGCATGGCGCTGTGTGGTGCGGCACACCCGATGTGTGACCCCCTTTACGATGGTCTTGCTGCGGACAGTTACAACACTTATTGCATACTTGTTAAAACTCACACTGCTAGCAATTGAAGATCGATGTAAATTTAGCAAGATGAACTCGTTCTGTACTGTATAGGAGACACTGAGGAGATTGTTTGACAATGGTCTACAGCCAATCAGGATGCAGAACACAATGCGCTGTTAAAAAATAAATAAATAAATAAATAAAAGGCATGTCAAATTGCACAAAAAAAAAATTCTGCAAAACTGCGAGGCTGCGAAAGGTGAACCGCAAGGGACCACTGTATTGGTGAAGTAAATCTATTCTATGTTGAAGAAGCATTAGCAAACTCTTGGCCAGTGACACTACCATGCACTCCATCAACGTTATTTATGGTTGATCGCACTTGTCTTTGAAATGGACATGTCTACACTACATAATACGTACTACAGTATGCACACTCATAATATCATTGTTTTTAAAGATGACTGTTTTGAGTGTTTATATAGATAAATGTGGCCATTTAAAAAACGTTCTCATTGAATGTGTTGATGCGTATTCAGTCCCTAAAATGGAATGGCCAACTATGTATATTGCTGAAAGTGTTGTGTCATCCTTTTGGCCTTCATTTGGACAATCTGCTGTCAGAGGGTTTCAGTTATTTTTAAATAGCTCACCATCTTGCAAAGTAAATCAAAACTGGGAAATTAGGCTGCCCGTTAAATAAGGTTTGTCAGGTAATTAAGAAATTGACCACCAGGTGCCAGATTTACACTAATAATAAGGTCATTTTTATTTTTTTTTATGTAAAATATCTACACTGTAAAAAAAATCTGTAATTTTATGGTTTATTTCCAGCACCCCAGCTAATATAACAGCCGTTAAATTACAGAAATTTACTGTAAAATAATAGAGGTTGAATTACAGAAATTTAAAAGAAATTTAAATTTAAGTAAATTTCTGTAATTTAATGTCTGTTATTTTACGGTAAATTTCTGTAATTTAACAGCCGTTATTTTACGGTTTATTTCCGGCACCCCAGTTGCCAGAAATAAACCGTAAAATTACGGATTTTTTTTACAGTGTAGTTTTTCAAAGTTACAGCGTTTTTCACGCTTCAGAATATATTTTAGTTTATGAATTATGATTATAAACTGTTACTAAACAGTGACTTCTAATTTTGATATAAAGTTTACATTTTCGACTAACTCTCATTAGTAGAGTAGTTGACTGTTTTGGGTCAGTAGAGGTAATTGCTACATGTCTCAGTGTTACTTATAATCAGCAGAAAGTCTGTTTACCAGCTATCAAATTTAACAGTGTTAGCAGACAGTAAGCAGACAGTCTACTATGGCTCAAATATGCTTTGTTTTTGTGTGTTTACCTATAGAAATAACACCAGGACCAGACGTTCTTTTGCAGAGAACCGGATCCCAGCTCATCTAGAGCTATTGGGGGACCAGGACTCTGGACGCAGGAACGTAATAATGACGGATGGTGCTGATTGGACATCTTGTGTGAATTAAAGTGGGTTTGACTGTGCTCTGTGTCCCTGCATGCGGCAGATCGGATAACAAAGCCAGGCTTGTGAAGGTAAACCGATCCTATCACCAGACTCTATTCGGCAGCTCCACGGGTCGGTCCACAGAAAAGTTTCTCTGTTTCTCCGTGCTGAAAGAGGAGACCCACACACACACACACACAAATAAGCACCTACATACTTTGGACACACACACAGATATACTTACTGCTTCTCACACACGCATTCAACAGTCCGTGAAATGGGGCTTTATCAGGCTGACGGCAAATGAGATGTAAAAGGTTTTTTCAGGTATGCACATTCCTGCCTGTCATCCTCAAGAGCATCATTGCTCTTGGTTTCCAGTATAGAAACCTTCACATGATAATCTCACATTTTGTCCTCTCCACTGCTGCCTATACTGTACATTCACAGGCCTTTTAACTTGTACAGTCATTTAAAATCATTAGTGCTCGGAAGTAACTGATTAAATGTAATCAGGAAAACATAATCAGATTACAAAAATTAGGGACTTGCTCATGATCAGTTAGTTCATTTACTTAGTTCAGAGGAGGAGGATGAGCGGAGCTACAGATGCCCATACCTGTCAACCCTCCCGTTTTTCCCAGGATTCTCCCGTATTTTACAGTTCTATTCTGCTATCATCCCGTAAAGGTATTTTTCCGTATTTCTCCCGTATTTTCAGTCTTTCTCTAAAGGGTGTCACTAAACATTAAAGAGCCGATCCTCCCTATATGAAACCCATACCGCCAAACCACCAGGGGCCGCCCCTTTCTCTTAAATGTGAGTCTGTTCTGTGCTTTCGTTTTGTTTAGGCATAAAAGCGGCGGGATTCCTTTCATTTGTCGCCCCTCCTATGCAATCCTCAAAACAGTCATATATTGCGTGACTGTCAGCTGACGCGCTCCATAGTGATAAATAAACACTTTGCCAAACGGATTCTGTACATGCGATTGGGTGCGTGTTTAAACAGACATGTACACATAATTAATAATAACAACGTCTAAGATGTTAATCTTGGTAAATGAGCCTAAAAAGTTAGGAAAGCTTTCATTATAACGTTAGATGTGTGCATTTTTAAAATGACACCTCTGTTATTTAATGTAATCAAATGTAAAATCCAAATAAATGAATTCATTCGTTGCTCTTAAATCAGAATTTGTAAGTTATACAGTGAAGAAAAGATTAATCAGATTTGATAACTTGATTCTATTTCTTTATAATAGCTATTAATTTTAATAAGCTAAACTGCTTGCTAATTTATTTGCTGCTAATGTATACTATTTATTTTTTCTTTTGTAAATAATAATAATAATAAAACAGATTACTGACTGTTTAACTGTTTATTTACAACTCCAGAAGAGCATATTTAGTCATTTGGATTGGATTTTTTTAGGATGGGGGATATCCCTTATTATGGTGGGCATATCCCTTATTTTCACATCCCAATGTTGACAGGTATGCAAATGCTTGCTAGCATTTTGCTTGGGTTTTCTTTTTGGGAGAAATGCTTAATACTTCATTACCTGCAACTCGTTTGTGTTCTGACCACATGTGCTTGGTTGTAAACTATATCAATAAAGTGTTTAGACTTTTAAGAACACTGTTGTATTACATTGAGGCGCATTGTTCTTATGACGTTTTTCTAAAGGAGGAAAACGCAAATTACTTTTAAACACTTAAAATATAGTTCAATTTTTCAATTCATCTTTATTTGTATAGCGCTTATACAATGTAGATTGTGTCAAAGCAGCTTCACATGGAAGATTATAGTGAATTGAAACAGTGTCAGTTCAATTTTCAGAGATTAAGTTCAGTTCAGTTTAGCTCAGTTCAGTGTGGTTTAATAATCACTACTGAGAGTCCAAACACTGAAGAGCAAATCCATCGATGCGCAGCTCTACAGATCCCGAACCATGCAAGCCAGTGGCGACAGCGGCGAGGAAAAAACTTCACCAATTGGCGAAAGCGAAGATTTAAAAAACCTCGAGAGAAACCAGGCTCAGTTGGGCACGACCATTTCCCCTATGGCCAAACGTCTTGTGCAGAGCTGCAGTCTGGGCGCAGCACGGTGGACCTCGGCGAAGACTCGTCTGTCCTTGGAGCATCACAGGAATCAGTCTCATGCTCTCACTCCACGATGACCACCACAGCAGGATACGGCCTGGTCCAGAAAACCTTGGGATTATCTCGTCGCTGGTCTTGGATCGCATCAGTGGCGCTGCATAGTCTGAGGGCCTCAAGATGAGTACCCCCAGGTGGAAATACAGAATAAGGAGAATAATTAGCGTAGCTGCTGTTCATAGTGTATAAAAACAAGAAGCAAAATGCCGCGTGGGGCACATCATGCATCATACCGCTATGTAATGCATTGAGTGTATGCTTTGCTAAAAAGATAGGTCTTTAATCTAGTTTTGAAGAGTGAGAGTGTGTCGGAGCCTCGGACATTATCAGGAAGGCTATTCCAGAGTTTAGGGGCCATAAATGAGAAGGCTCGACCTCCTTTACTCGACTTTGATATTCTAGGTAGCTATTACCAGAAGCCCTGAGTTTTGAGATCGTAAAGAGCGGGTTGGATTGTAGCGAGACAGGAGGTTGGTTAGATAAACAGGAGCTAGATTATTTAAAGCTTTATAGGTAAGGAGTAATATTTTAAATTCAATACGAAACTTAACAGGCAGCCAGTGTAAGGAGGATAAAATTGGGGTGATATGATCATATTTTCTAGATCTGGTAAGAACTCTGGCAGCTGCATTTTGTACTAGCTGAAGTTTGTTAATAGAGGATGCTGGGCAGCCAGCAAACAAAGCATTACAGTAGTCCAACCTAGAAGTCATGAAAGCATGAACTAGCTTATCTGCATCTGATATAGATAGCATACTTCGCAATTTAGCGATATTTCTCAGATGGAAGAATGCAGTTTTTGTGACATGGGATATATGATTTTTGAAAGTTAAACTGCTGTCTAATATGACACCCAGATTTTTTATAGTAGAGCTAACGCTAACTTTGTATCCCTCTAGTTGCAGGTCGAGTTGTGAGAACTGCTGTGTACAGGATTTAGGCCCGATAAGTAATAATTCTGTTTTTTCTGAGTTTAAGAGAAGAAAATTGTTGGTCATCCAGTCTTTGACATCTTTGATACACTCGGTTAGCTTTGACAGTTTGCACATCTCATCAGGTTTAGTTGAAATATATAATTGAGTATCATCTGCATAGCAGTGAAAGCTGATCCCGTGTTTTCTAATAATGTCCCCCAGGGGAAGCATGTATATTGTAAACAGCAAAGGGCCTAAAACTGATCCTTGAGGGACCCCGTACTTTACTGGCCTGACTTGTGAAAGCTGTCCATTAATATTCACAAACTGGTAACGATCGGCTAAGTATGACCTAAACCATTGAAGGGCCTGACCTTGGACACCTGTAGAATTTAAGCGGTCAATGAGAATATTGTGGTCGATGGTGTCAAATGCGGCGCTAAGATCGAGTAAAACTAAAAGTGAGACGCACCCTTGGTCAGCAGCTAAGAGTAAATCGTTGGTTATTTTTACTAATGCGGTTTCTGTACTATGATGAGGCCTAAAACCTGACTGAAACACTTCAAAAATGTTGTTTGTCTGCAGAAATGAGCATAATTGGGTAGAAACAACTTTTTCTAGTATTTTAGACATAAATGGAAGATTTGAGATAGGCCTATAATTAGCTAAATTGCTCGGGTCCAATTGTGATTTCTTAATAATAGGTTTAATAACAGCTAGCTTGTAAGGATTTGGAACATGGCCTAAAGATAAAGAAGAGTTGATAACATTAAGGAGAGGTTCTCCTATAACATGTATCAGTTCTTTCAGTAATTTTGTTGGAATTGGATTTAACATACATGAAGCTGGTTTAGAACTATTTATAACGTTATCTAGCTCTTCCTGTTCTATGATTTTGAAGCATTGTAGGTTATTTTGATTCAGTTGAATGTTTACTGGATCTGGAGTATTAGGCAGTGCAGAAAGTTTAACATCTTCTATTTTCTGTCTAAAGCCTTCTATTTTATCACTGAAAAAATTCATGAAGTCATCACTACTGATTTGCGGTGGGACATTTTGTTCTAAAGATGATCGATTATTAGTCCGTTAGTAAATGCAAGGCTATTTATGAAATCCAGGCATAACACTGTGTGACAACGTTTCAGATGACTGTTCTAGAGCCTACAGCTAATCAATCTGTCAGATTCTGGAGTGCATTCAAGTTCTAAAGAAAAATATAAATGATAAATGATCTTAAATAAAACAAATACATTTATAGAGATGGTATATAAGTATATAATTTCACTTACTTGGGAAATGGAGAACACATGAATGGTTTGTGAGCACAATTAAGTGCACACAGCATGCCATTTGATAATGGTAAGGAATAATTCCCAAAGGCAACTGACTGTGTAAAGCCACATAAAATGAAACAAAAATACGATGTAAATGCCGAGTTCAGCGGCTAATCAACCGGAATCAGCTGAGGTGAAGTGACGGCGACCAGCTAGACCTAGCTGTCACTCAAGTGGCCCCACCCTTTATTATGCAGACTTAATAAAACCTAATATAAAGGAAACGGATGAGTTATAAAAACATTCACCCCCTCACAGTTGTCATGAAGGGTAATATTAGCTATCTGAACCAAAATAATTCTTTGTACCAGGCTGTAAACAGCTTTTTTTCTGCTGTAAAGTTGGGCATTTTAACAGTGGGCTCAATAGAAATTTGCTCTATTATGGAGCCAGGACTAGCGGAATTTCGATGAATTGCAGTTTCAGTAACTTCCGTATTTGCTTCACGAGGGAGAGCGGGAAGTTGCTGCTTGGTTTAATCTGACAGATGGCCCTATGGATAATGACGCAATCAAATGCCGGGACTACTGTGTATTATATTATAGTTGTCGTCATCATCTATGGTCCTCATGCCATAATTTTTATTTAGTTTTTGTTGGTAGAAACTTGTTCATCACAAAAACTATGATGATATTTAGCAAATTGCAGATTTTTTTTGCTTCCTATCTGTCTTTTTCCCCTTTAAAAAATAAAGTAAGGTTGCTTGAGGATATATGAAGAGTTCAGATGCAAAAAGCTTTAAGTGCCATTTGAAATTTTCTCCTAAAATGATTCATTTTGTCAGACTACTATGTATAAGTTGAGTAATTTCCCTTTTATGTCAATTAATATGTTATTTTCATTACCTTTAATGTGAAATTAGTGAACATAAATATAGGAGTCTCTGAAAAATGCTCCTTTTAGAAGAACATTTCAGACGGCACTTAGAGGTTTTTGCATCTGAACTCTTCATATCTTGAATTTAGCTTATTTTTCCTACCCCATTTATTTCTTGTTATAAACTTACAAAATGTTGTTAGATCAATACTTTAAACAGGAAAAAGGCTTTTTGCCAGTGGGCTAAGAAAAACAAACCTTAAGAGCTAAACTTTAATAATCTCAAGTCTATTAATCTCCATCTTTATGAGTGTAAAAATATTCCACAGCTTCGAGCGTGTTGACCTGTTGACCATAATAATGTTTTTTTTTTTGGTAAACAGATTAGCATTCTGACACACAGTACACCAGACGGTCATTCGCATTCCTGGTATTTTCACCCTCACTGCTAAAACATAAATAACAGATTGAATATAGAGTGTTTCAACACATCCAGTATGATTTGGAGAGCAGGATTCATGCTCTAATGTGAACGGGCGCTTCTGTTACGCATGTATGAAATAATCCAGCAGCCAGCTGAGCACTCAAGATGGCAGGCATTCTTGGAAGGCCATGGTGTCAATCCTACTGCCCTCCAAGCAGAAAAGAGGTGCAATCTGATGCTCGTCCCGCTCGTGTCTGTTTCATATTCATTCCTCTGTCAGAGAGAGCGATTGTGTGGGTGGACCTGCAACTGTAAATACTGCGCAAGATTTAAGTCGCACAGATAATTCCTACATTAGCGCATTAAGAAAGCGTATTTTATTGTCTTTCTCTGTGTTATTCGTGTAGATATAAGTGTCACCGTAGATTAGAGAGATAAGATTTAATTCGTATGGAGTGTTGCGTATTTGGCAAGGGATATGAGGTATTTCCAGCTTGTTCATTTTTATTGCGCGTTCTTCCCTCCTTCAGCTCATTTGTTTGTGTTTAGCTTAATCTTCATTCTGCAGTTTTTCAGAACAAGTCTCCAGGTATCGTTTGCATAAATCCTCATAATTTGTGCGCGTGAGAAAGAGAGGGAGTCTTTAGCCAACATCAAGACAAGTGTGTGATGGATGTGGGAATGAAAGATCACATCTGTGTATTTTCCATTTGTCAGCGCTGGATCAACACATCTGGTTATTAATTATGGCCGATATTAGAGCTTTTTATATAATAGCAGACTTCTTTCAGGAAGACGTTGTGTGTTTTGGCACTGAGCTTCTGTCCTTGTGTTGTCCTCATTGAAGATGTGAGCTGGACGAAGAGATTCACTTTTGATTGCTGATCAAATTCAACACACGAGGTGCTTTCTGACATCTAGAGCTAGGTGTGTATTAGAAACGCATTGTTGATTTATGCTGATCAACGAGGATCGATCACAAGTAATAATTCCATGCTCTAGGATCATTTAAACACATTGTTATGTAAATTATGACTCATTTCACTTTTTTTTTTATGTTTTTGAATGCTTTTTGGAAAATGATTTTATTAAAATGAGTCACATATACAGTTGAAGTCAGAATTATTAACCCCCCTTTTAATTTTTTATATTTCCCAAATGATGTTTAACAGAGCAAGGAAATTTTCACAGTATGTCTGATAATATATTTTCTTCTGGAGAAAGTCTTATTTGTTTTATTTTGGCTAGAATAAAAGCCTTTTTTAATTTTTTAATAGACATTTTTAGGTCTAAATAATTTGCCCCTTTAATCTACCAATGTTGTAATGTTATAACCAACAATATAACTATCATTATACAATGATTAGCCTAAATACCCTAACTTCCCTAGTTAACCTAATTAACCCAGTTATGACTTTAAATGTCACTTTAAGCTGAATAATAGTGTCTTGAAAAATATCTTGTCAAATATTATGTACTGTCATCATGGCAAAGATAAAATAAATTAGTTATTAGAGATGAGCTATTAAAACTATTATGTTTAAAAATGTGTTGAAAAAATCTTCTCTCCATCAAACAGAAATTGGGGGAAAAATAATTCAATAATAATTCTGACTTCAACTGTATATTAAAGTGTTTCCTTTGAGAAAAGCCCTCAAAGTTGAATAAATATTTGATATGATATATAAAAATTAAGTAGATACATTTAGTTTTTCTCAATTGCTTTGGCACATTTTTTGAAACAGTCTTAACAGTGCAAATGTCAGAACTGTTTGCTGGAACTTCAGAACTTTATTGCATGTCTCCAAAATGTAGTTATTCACCCAAACCAATTTATTCATGCTTCAAAACCTAGTTATCATGTCAGTAATTTGGCCAGCGCCACCAAAACATAAAGTGTGTTTGTCATCGGGTGAACCAAACTGCTCACACTGCTTGTTTTTTCAACATTACAGACAACCATGGAAATTGAGGTTTAAAAAAAATCTGAAATTTGTAGAGAAGAGTCAATAGTACATAGAAAACATTTGTATTTATGAAGTACATTTATTTTTTAACACATTTATTACATGTAAAGTGCAATCTTGCTTGTCCAATGACTCTATTGTACATTTCATATTTCTTAAGTTACCACAAATACTGTAAAAGGCCTTGTCAAAGGTCTTCCAGTTGCTCTTCCACAAGCATTTTGCTGCAGTTTAGGATTGTGGAAGTTCGAAAAAAAAAAAAAAAGGTAGTGATTTTGATGTAAACAATCTACATATATATGCTTTATATATGAGTGGTGAAATAGATGATGCAAATTGTATTGCAATTAGAGGTCATTTACCAATTTAGCAGACATTACAAACAATGTCAATATCATAAACATATGGTGTAAACATGCTTGCATACAAATGTTTGATAATTAAATATATTGTTTTGAGTGTGATGGCTTACACAATGAAAAATGATTGAGAAGTTGTGCAGAGTTTAAATGAGAGGTTAAATGAGACTTGACTCCAGTTTTGATCAACAAGCCATATGCAATTAGTTTTTGTCCAAACTACAGCTAATTGTACTTACTGTTTGCACACATGTGCCAAAGCATTTGCAATTTGCTTAAATCAATAAGAAATGCCATTCTGAAGTAAACAATAAACTAATTGTTCAGAGATCTAAACTTGTTGTTTTGAAATTTGTTAAAGAATTGAGCCAAAGCAAATTGAAAAACTGTAATAATACCTATATTAACTGCTAGCTGCATTGAATGTCTGGTGCACACTCATGTCTTTATATTGATGCTTGAAAATCCAATTTTGTCTCTGGCTCTAGTACACTTGTTATAATCAAGATGATTTAAAGACATACGGTTTTTGCAGTAGATGAGCAAATCATTGATAAGACAAAAAAAAATGGTTTTAGATGTCAATACATTGTTTGTTTTATTTCATTTTCATTAAGCATAATCCTTTTTCTGGCCTGCAGTCCACAATGATCCAATCAATATGTGAGGTCAACCTCGGAGAATTCATTAATACGGCTCGGAGGGCATAAGTGCATTCTTTATATTAATAATCAACAACAACAACACATTTAAAATTGAACACAAAGTCAAATCCAAAAACACAAGCACCGTCAGTGTCCACAGTCTTCAGTTACATCTTCTGTTTTGAGCAGGATGTTGTTCTCCTCTGTCCTGGTTGTCCTGGTGTGGACGGCGCAGCTGCAGATCATAAGAGCGGCGTTATTTACAGTTCAGGATTGTTCTGACGAGGGCAGAGAAAGGCAATAAATCTCCCTGCGTGCCGTCTGTCCATGAGCCAGCATAACAACAGCAAACGAGAACCTGACGGGAACCGCTGTCACATTCTGAACTGAAAATATTTTCATTCCTGAGACGAGGACACCAGCTCAGGGGTCGTTTTCCCCCCACATACGGATACAGCACTCAAAACTGCACATAGCATTTCTAAATGCACCATGGGTCGCTTTTGGAGGACCTTCGTGTGCTTTCTGTCTCTCCGGCGAGACCCTTCCCTCCCCCCTTCCGTGTCCAGGCCAGAGTCCCTGGCATTTCCCACTTCTCTGTGGCCAGTTGTTGTTGGTGGACTGAAAAGCGGAGGAAAATAAAGAGATCTAAATGTCAGCAGGGAAGTGCGGTGCATTGCGCGCCCCTGCATCTCCTGAGCGGTCACCTAGAACAGCGTGTGATCCCGAGACAAAGCTGCCCACGGCGGAAGGTGGGGGTGGAAGTGGAGACATTACCCAGAATGCAAGAGTCCGGCTGAATATCTCTCTAGTCCATCTCTACCTGCGGGGGCTGGGCCACTTTTTCATTTAGATTCTTTTACGGGATATTGCGTTTTTCTGGGTCGGGTCGGGAAGAAGGGGGACTGGCAGTGACATAAATGGAGAAAGCTTGAAAGGAGGGAGGCTTGTACCTGTTCCAGCGGCACGTACACGCTCTGTTCTTTCCGTAATGAAAATACATGGCAAGACTACATGGAGATTTAGAGGTGTGTACTGTACACAGCGGGACATTTGCTTCCCTTCTCCTTCCTTCCCAAGACCTTTTTTTTTTCCTCAAAGGTGTTTTCAGCAGGAACATGAAAGATGCATGAGGAAGGGAAAGGTCACCGCTGAAAAAAAAAAACAAAAAATAAAAATAAAGACCTTTTTGTCGCAGCACGAGCGAGAGAGAATGGTAATTTTATTTAGTCTTTTATTCCCTTTTTTTTTGTCTCTCTGACAGTTTGTTGGCAAGCTGGCGAGCCGTAAAAAAAAGACCCTTCGGCTTGGCAGTTCATCGAGCGGCACGTCACTCTCGAATTAGCTTTGTTTCTTCAACTCTCTCATAAGAAAGCGCAGCTCTCTCGATGCCATTGAAGATCATGAATTCCTTGTTTATGTCAACTTGGTGCATTTCACATGCGAGGCGGTATTTACATACAGTGCGGCATGGCCATGCATTTGATTTGGATCCGCAGTTACCCAACTGATCCCCATCCAAAAACATGCTCTCAGCCTCATGGAATACATTATTCCATTTGACTCTATATTGGGTTTACCTCAAATGCAACACCAGTAAGCCAGTGCTAGATCTTTGTGCATGTGCTGAGTATTATGTGGGATCGTTTGACTAAAGCGTGCAGTTTTGACTAAAGAATTTAGCTCACCGCAAATGGGGAAGAAATAACATTTACGGCTACTGTGGATGTTTTTAGTTATTCTGCGCAGATCTTTCCCCTGTGGGGACCTCAGGAAAAAGTCTGCAAATATCTGTAGCCTGGTTGAATGAATTAAAGGGTCACTGGGAAAGATTTAACTGTATGGCGGCAGCGTGACATGACATGTTAAGTCCAGTCTTCAGGGGAAAGTTTAAGTCTTTAAAAATGTTTGGAGGGAATTTTTCCCACTGGGGCCTTTCAGGCTCTGAAAAACATGGCTGAAATGTATCATAAAGTTGTCCATATCTTGTATGATCTATATTTCATGTCTTAAGTCATGTTTTGTGAGAGGAAATGGAATTTAAAGGGATAGTTTCTGCTATAAAAGTTCAAAAATCATATTACTGTTGTGTTCCTTATGGCTGCACGGTGGCGCAGTGGGTAGCACAATCACCTCACAGCAAGAAGGTCGCTGGTTCGAGCCTCGGCTGGATGAGTTGGCATTTCTGTGTGGAGTTTGCATGTTGGCGTGGGTTTCCTCCGGGTGTTCCAGTTTCCTCCAAAGTCATGCGCTATTGGTGCTAAATTGTTTGTAGTGTATGTGTGTAAATAAGAGTGTATGGGTGTTTCCCAGTGATGGGTTGCAGCTGGAAGGGCATCCGCTGCGTAAAACATATGCTGGAAAAGTTGGCGGTTCATTCCGCTGTGGCAACCCCAGATTAATAAAGGAACTAAGCCGAAAAGAAAATGAATGAATGTTGTGTTGTACAATAAGACATAAACACTACAACTGGATCACTGAGCTTGAGAAGTGAATCTGTTGTGTGAATGAATCTTTCAGGCCGAATTTGTGAAGTGATCGACTAAATAATTTAAAAAGAAAGCTGAAATGAATTATTCTTTCACGACTTGAACATCACTAGTTTTTCCATGAACATGCCAAAGAGAAGTAGGATGGATGTCAATATTTTTAGTCAATAGTGAGAAAAATGTTGGTCTGTTTTGCAGACTAAGCTCTTATGTAACTTAATAGTACACTGTAAATCTACAGTAGCATACAAGGCATATGGACTATTTATGATGCATTCATTGTGTGTTTTCATGCTTTTTGAAGCATGTCTTTTTCCCAACATTGTATGAAAATTGTATGAAAATTAGTGACTATTCCAGACTTTCTTTCTGTGTGGCACAAGAAACAAAGAGGCAAATGATGACAAAATTTTCATTTTAGGGAAAGTGTGCTAATAGAGAAAAGCAAATGCAGTATCTGCTTTGTTCATTATACTACAGTAGCACAGACAAACAGAGGATTTCAAGCATCTAAGAATAATCAAACATTTTTATCATGATCTACAGAATACAACCATTAAAATGTCATTCTGTGTGATACTAGTTTATATATCAAATAAACCTATAAATAATCCTGTCTGGAATATTCAGAACAAAAATCAGAGATAATATATTAAAAGGCTCTATTTACAGATCACAGTGGAAACTGAATTACTAATTAATTGTCATTTTGAATCTTTAAAACCACCCAATTTGTTTTACCCAATTGGTCAGTGTTTCTAAAGTTAAATACTTAGTTTAATATGTTATTATTTTATACACTGTTAAGTACAGGTCAAAGTAAGTGTACTGTAGTTTTAAGATGAATATTTACTGTGTTACGCTGATATTTACAAAAGTTATTTGAAACATAAAGTAGACATTTGGTCACACTTTATTTTGATGGTCCATTTGTTGAATTTAAGTTACATTGCATCTACAGTACATGCCAACTAATTCTCATTAGATTATAAGTAGACTATTAGGTTTGGGTTAGGGTTAGTGTAAGTTGACATGTACTTGCAAAGTTTCTTATAGTCAGTTAAATGTCTGTTGAAGGAGCAATATCAACAGATATTAAGCAGACAGCCTACTACAACCTAAATGGACCATCAAAATAAAGTGTTGCCAGACAGTTTACTTGCATTTAATACTATTTGTGTGTATATAAAATAGCTTTTGCCCATTTTTAATGTGTACACCCATTAATTTTTTTTTTTTTACCAAAACATTTTCACCAAAGGGTATTGTTGGAACCCTATTATTGTATGTGTCTAAATTGTAGGACTATACTGTACTTTCCTGTCTTTTTCAGTGTCATTTCGCATGCCCGCTCCTCTTTCTTTCACTCCATTCTCCATCTGTATCTTCTGGTAACTCAAAGCTTGACCAACCAGTCTGCTCTCACTGTTTTCTTCTCTCCTGGATCATTTGCTGGCCAATAACTGATACCTGATACATCTTTCAACCTGGCTAATCTGGTCCTGCCAAATGGCCAGAGACCACCAGTTCTGAAGGTCTCCATTGTGGATCTACTGAACCTTGTCCAGGAGCAAAGTCCCTCTAATTAACCCCATATGCTTGAACAAAGTCCACATCCCACCCGCAGGCCAGCACTGTGATCCAGCTCGAAATATCAGCTTTAATATCAGTATGGCAAACATCAAACCTCTGTAATTAAAACAAGGAATGTATTTTTGAGGGGGGAAAAAACAACCAAACAAATAAATAGTAACAGTACTCTAGGTAATTACTGTGTATATACATTATGCTTTAAAATCATTATAAAAATTTTATTTAATTTAATTTTTTATTTAATTTAATTTAATTTAACTTTTAATTTAATTTAATTTAATTTAATTTAATTTAATTTAATTTAATTTAATTTAATTTAATTTAATTTAATTTTATTTTATTTTTCAAACTTTTAACATTTTGGCCAAAAAATATGTGAAAATGAAATGCATAAACTAATAAATAACTAATAACTAATAAACAACATAAAATAAAAAGGACCAAATTAGAAAAATAGTCTGAATAGTTTATAATATTTGTCTAAATATGTGACATAACCCTGAAAACATAATTTATTTTTAAACTTATAACATTTTATCAATTTTATTGCGTTCACATGTTTACCCAAGATTCATCTACAAAACTATGCTGATAATTATTCTAACTTCAGAGTGCTTTTGAACTGCGTGTCTTTGAAACTACCAAACAAAACAGTTGTTAGAGAAACCGAGCATTTGTGCTATTTGACCTTTGACTCAAAACTGTACAGCTACTTAGATCTAACAAGCATATTTTAAGCACAACGTACTGTGTGACCATTAAATGCTTGTATTCCAATTACCTAGGAGGTCAGAGACAAAAACAGACTTGTAAAGATGAATAAATGAGCAGTGTTTTTATATAAATAGCAGTTTAATGTGTTTTGTGGATTAACAGAGTTGCAGGCTTTGGACACGGGTCAGTGTGTGTGAAGACAGCCATCAAAAGCTCTGGCCAGCAAACACAAACGGTTTGGCCTGACTGCTCTCTCTCATTGTGCTGGAAGAGTGATGCTGTGCTTGCAAATGAGCCTTGTGCAATCGAAACTGGAAAAAAAAAAACACACACACTGAGAGGGAGAGAAGACGTGAGGCTTCAGACCTGTATGTGCTGAGAGGTTACAGTGTCTCTGCATTATATTTATAAAAAACAGATGACTTCACTATTCGAGAATGCTATAGATTCATATTTACACTACATCATGGTGTTCTTGGATATGTATTTGTCCTGCTTATTTATGAATATTGACATTCTTAAAGATGAATTCACTGTATTATATCATTAGAATTTCTGTATTATGATCTTCATTTATAAAATAATTATTTAAAAAAAAAGTTTAAGATAAGTTTAAAGATATACACAGACATCATCTTTAAAGTATACAATTGACATTTCTGTATTTGTTTATATACATTATTTGTTGGTCTTTCTTTTAGCAATTATTATTTAATTCATAAAAAAATTGTACTACATTATGAATATTACAACATTTTTATATGAATATATAAAATTATAATAATTAATTAAATTATATAATAATTTATTTATATTAAATAAGTAAAACATTAATTAAAAAACTATGTTTTAATATTCAAATTAAGAAGGATTACACACACAACAAAAAGGACTTAAAATGTTGTTAGTTCCCTGGGAAATATTTCTCATTTTCTGTTTTGTTTAACTTAAAACTAAAATAATGACAGTATATTTGTGTATATATAGTTGAATTATATAGTATATAGTTGAACTGTTGAATTATATAAAACAACTTACAATTGTAAAAAGTAAATTGCTAAAACAAACATTACAAAAAAATACAACTGAAAGTAGAAGAATTAATAAAAACTAATAATAGTATAAAGTGGTGCTAAAATAGAGCGCAACGGTGGCTCAGTGTTTAGCACTGTTGCCTCACAGCAAGAAGGTCGCTGGTTCAAGTCCCGGCTGGGCCAGTTGGCATTTCTGTGTGGAGTTTGCATGTTCTCCCCGTGTTCACGGGGGTTTCCTCTGGGTGCTCCAGTTTCCCCCACAGTCCAAAGACTTGTGCTATAGATGAATTGAATAAACTAATATGGCCATAGTGTATGAGTGTGTGTCTGTGTGTGAATGCGAGAGTGTATGGGTGTTTCTCAGTACTGGGTTGCGTCTGGAAGGGCATCTTCTGTTTAATCATTTGCCGGAATGTTCATTGCCGTCGATTCATTCCGCTGTGGCAACCTCTAAAATTGAGACTAAGCTGAAGGAAAATGAATGAATGGTACTAAAATAATGTGGTTATTTAAAAAAATCTAGTCATCAAAAAATTATTTTATATATAATATATAAGCATAGTACACTCAAAAAATGACTTTTGCTGCTTGTTCAAACTACTCGTTTAGTTCACACTAAACTTATTTAAAATGAGTAGAAACAACAATTCTTACTTTTTTGAAGGGGGAGTGGCCAACTTAATTGTTTTATATTTAATTCACTTAAATTTTGTAAAAATGATTAAGTTAACTTAATTGATTTGTTTTGGGTCAACATGTAGAAATTGTGTGGAACCCAGCATTTTTAGTGTAAAATTACAAATTATACTTTAAAACATAACATTTTGTAAAAACATATTTTAGGAACGTGTTATTTTCTTTATAAGCATGAGACTTCTTAAAAACATTAATAAAATTATCATTCATTCATTCATTTTCTTTTCGGCTTAGTCCCTTTATTAATCGGGGGTCGCCACAGCGGAATGAACCGCCAACTTATCCAGCATATGTTTTACGCAGCGGATGGCCTTCCAGCTGCAACCCATCACTGGGAAACATCCACACACACACACTCATTCACAGTCAAATACTACGAACAATTTAGCCTACCTAATTCACCTGTACCGCATGTCTTTGGACTGTAGGAGCACCCGGAGGAAACCCACGCGAATGCAGGGAGAACATGCAAACTCCACACAGAAACGCCAACTGACCCAGCCGAGGCTCGAACTAACGAGCTTCTTGCTGTGAGGCAACAGCACTACCTACTGCGCCACTGCGTCACCAGAAATGATCATAACAGATACTTATTGTAACAGTGATACATCTTTGTCAGGCTGCTCTTTTGAACATCCTTATAAAAGCCCCATGGACAGTTGTGGTGACATTACCAGTGTTTTTGTTGTTTCCTTCAGCCGGAACACAATGCAGGAGTGTCTTCAGGGCTGTGAGGGCGAACGCTCAGATGAACACTGACTAATGCACCACTCCTCTGTCCTGTGAATGGACACAGAACTGTCCCTGTCCCACGAACGGGAACAGACCCTCAGTCTCTTCAAGCTTATCTGAGGTGAAGAAAGAGTCGCATGGGAAATCAGCGGCAAGTTTGTTAATGCTGGATCTTAAAGCGTGTCATTCAGACGCTCCGCAGAACTGTTTGAATATACATTAATTCAAGCGGAGTGTAGGTTTAATAGATGTAACTGGGCTGTCTGATGTCTGCTCATTATTGAAGGGATTATTTCCTGTTTTGGAAATCGTCCATCACTTGTAAATTGTCCAAGGGCAGATGAAAGAGCTCAGCGCTATAGATAAACATGAGCGTCTATATTCTTCTGGAGTAATGAATTCTAGTGGAGGGATGAAACTTAACTTTTTGGAGATTTACTTTACTGTTCAAAAGTTGAGGGTTGTTTCTTTGTTTGTTAGTTTTTTCCATTGTTTTTGAAAGTAGTATGTTATATAAAAATATAGTTAACTATATAAATAAAAATATATCAATTGTTAACTGTTATTACAATTTAAAAGCAACTAAAAAATAACTAGGATATAAAACACTAGAATAACCATGTGTGGGTCACCAAATTATGTGTTATTATGATTAATAATAATAATAATAATAATAATAATAATAATAATAATAATAATAATAATAATAATAATAATAATAGGGCATCACGGAAACGCAGTGGGTAGCACGATCGCCTCACAGCAAGAAGGTCGCTGGTTCGAGCCTCAACTCAGTTGGCATTTCTGTGTGGAGTTTGCATGTTCTCCCTGTGTTTGCATGGGTTTCCTCCGGGTGCTCTGGTTTCCCCCACAGTCCAAAGACATGCGGTACAGTAGGTGAATTTAATAAGCTAAAATGGCCTTTGTGTATGTGTGTGAATGCAAGAGTGTATGGGTGTTTCCCAGTGTTGGGTTGTGCTGGAGAGGCACACAGTATGCTGGCCTAAAACATATGCTGGATAAGTTGGCGGTTCATTCCGCTGTGGCGACCCCTGATTAATAAAGGGACTAAGCCAAAAGAAAATGAATGAATGAATAATAATAATAATAATAATAATAATAATAATAATAATAATAATAATAATTCATTCACTTTCCTTCAGCTTAGTCTCTATTTTCAGATGTCACCAGAACGGAATGAACCACCAACTATTCTAGCATATGTTTTACGCAGCGGATGCCCTTCCAGCCACAAGCCAGCAATATATAATGGGAATAATAATAATAATAATAATAATAATAATAATAATTATTATAATAATACATGTATTGTATTGTCTTATTATTTTATTACTGTTTATTTTTTTATTTTTTTGAAAAATTAAAAGATATACAGTTGAAGTCAGAAATTTACTATAAACTTGTTTATTTTTTCCCCAATTTCTGTTTAACGGAGAGAATATTTTTTCAACACATTTCTAAACATAATAGTTTTAATAACTCATTTCTAATAACTGATTTATTTGATCTTTGCCATGATGACATTAAATAATATTTTACTAGATATTTTTCAAGACACTTCTGTACAGCTTAAAGTGACATTTAAAGGCTTAACTAGGTTAATTAGGTTAA
The DNA here is from genome assembly GCA_903798195.1 of Danio kyathit. Lineage (NCBI taxonomy): Eukaryota > Metazoa > Chordata > Actinopteri > Cypriniformes > Danionidae > Danio > Danio kyathit. The sequence goes on from LR812538.1 coordinate 28,334,258, forward strand.
ATAGGCAGATTAGGGTAATTTAGTTACTGTATAACGATGGTTTATTCTGTAGACTATCAAAAAATATATAGCTTAAAGGGGCTAATAATTTTGATCTTAAATGTTTTTTTGTTTTTTTTAATTAAAAACTGCTTTTATTCTAGCCGAAATAAAACAAATAAGACTTTCTCCAGAAGAAAAAATCTTATCAAACATATTGTGAAAATTTCCTTGCTCTGTTAAACATCATTTGGGAAATATTTAAAATAGAAAAAAAATCAAAAAGGGGCTAATAATTCTGACTTCAACTGTATATGACTCTCTCTAAATAGATAAATATATCCTGTACTACACAGGTTTGTGTCCAATAATTTTCAATATTTTTTCTAGAGTCATATCTCTGACAAAAAAGTTTTTCTAGCACAAGTAATCTTTATTTCTTATAAAGGTTAAATTATTTTAGAGTGTCAAAGTCAAATTTATGCATATATAATATATTTTCCCAAAAACAAAATTGTGGCTAGTGAAAATGACGAATGGCTAATGTTGGAAATCTACTAGCCACAGCGCCTGGTGATCAAAAAAATTAATGTTAAGCCCTGCCTTTACTACACAGGTTTGTGTCCAATAATTCCCAATATTCCAAAATGTCAGAGTCATACCTCTGACAAAAAAGTAGTTTTTCTAGTATAAGTAATCTTTGTTTGTTATAAAGGTTAAGTGGTCCTGTTTTTTGTTTGTTTTATTTATTCATATTAAAAATCTTTTACCCCTTAACACAGCAACAATCTCCCAAGCTTCTTCTTTAAAAAAAAAAAGATCTGTGTTCCAAAGTATTAAAGATTCCATTGCTGTTAACATAAATTAATAATCACTGCTACATAGCTGTAATTATAGACCAATGTTCAATGTGGTCATGTCATTGGCCCATGAACATTTCCTGCTTATTATCAAACTATTTCATAACTGTAACGAGGCAATTCAATCATAATTTAATGTTATCATAATACTATTTATCAATATGTGGCTCTTTTTAGATTCTCGGAAGCTATAAAAAATAAAAATGTAAAACAGGAAATACGTTGGGACCATTGCTTTTACACCCCTCAAAATGGTCTATACATAAAATAAAATTTTACCATAAAATTGGTACCATAAAATTCAATTTAGAAAGCACCATAAAATGTTCTTTAAAATAACTAAATAAAAACATTACTGAACTGAAATAGAAAGTGAGATAGAAAGGCATGTTTTATCAAACAAAGTTGTAGATATGACGTCAACACAGACTCAAGAGGACCAGAAAAAACTGCTCTCATCCAGTCATTTGGCCTTTAATAGTTTAAATTGTTTTCATTTGTAAAGGGATGATTCACACAAAAGTAAAATACTATTTACACACCCTCAAGGTTACAACCCTTTGTGAGTTCTTTATGAGCAAAAGAAGATATTTTGAAGAATGTTGGAAACGAGTGACCATCGACTTAGTAGGACAAAAAAAAAAAAAAACTATGAAAGTTTGGCGCAATAAGGTGCAAGATGTGTTTCCACGACGTGTTGCTAGTTTCAGACCAACGCAAACCTAATTTTTTCGTTTTCTGCCACGTTGTTTAAATAGCAAATCCATTTGAGGCATTTTGTGAACTCATGGGTGTTTCGGTCTAGAAAAGAGGTGTGTGAAAGCGCATTGTTGTCGCGTTGCTATTTTGAGGAACTACTGTAAAATAGACTGTTCAATAGGCCAAAAGCAGGTCTAAAGTCCAGCGCAGAGTGTTAGTTGTGCGCCTCGCTTACACATTGCTTAATACACACAGAATGTAGAACAATACAAAAAATATCTTTACAAATGAAAAATAATTAAAGGTTATAAAATAAAAAATATATATTTTTATTAGCCTACTTTCTACATAAATATAAAAACCACTGCTTTCATGCCATCTTCATAATTTTTTAGTTTATTCATGACGATTTGCTTTGGTTTAATGTTATTATTAGTAGTAGTAGTATTTATTTAATGCATATTTATGTTTGTTTTATTAAAAACAAGCTTAGATTTGTCCACCTGTCAGGTTTTGGACCATACGGGGCATAGCATGTGTATTTGGATATAACTCTTTGAAACAAATCTTTGCACTTAACAAACAAAATTAACTATGTAGGCTAATAGATGTCTGTGCGTACAACACGTTTCCTTATCCACAAAAGAGTGAAAGTAATGGTCGATTGGAATAGGCTCATTCTCTCATTCTTGCCCAGCAGATGCTGTTTAACTGTTTTCTCGCTAGTGAAGCGTTCAGTTTTTCCACTTACAAAGTCTGCCATGTAAATACTGACTCTTAAAAGGAATGGGAGATGAGACTCTGATTGGTTTATTCTCAAAACACACCCAGAACTCATTAAGAGAATAAGCACAACCCTGTTAGACCATGCGCCGCGGCGCAGAGCCTATTTTTCCATCATTAAAATAGCAAAAGTGTATTCGGATACACCCCTAATGCTTTTGCACCCTGCGCTTCAGACTTTGCACCTAGATTGTTAAAATAGAGCCCAATGGTTACAGGCTTCCAGCATTTTTCAAAATATCTTCTTTTGTGTTCAACAGAAGAAAGGAACTCAATGGTAAAGGGTAAGTAAATAATGACAGCATTTTCATTTTTAAGTGATCTTTCCCTTTATTGCTGTTAATTTAAACTATGCTGGTCTGCTCCAAAAACTGAAAGAGATGCGAATAATCAACCTCCCTTTCTTAAACTTTCCCCACAACAACGCATCTGATTATTCAAGTCCTCTGATGGCAGCTGAGCGCAAAGTTAACAAGCATCAGATTTTGCATCTCTGGATTTACATGCTACCGAAGACAAAGAAAACAAAGCAACACACAAAGGCAACAAAACCAGCTTTTCCCACTCGTGCTCCCACCGAGAGAAAGAGGCCGTCCTTATTGTTCTAATTGCCATTGAAAGAGCCAAGTAAACAAACAAACAAACTCTATCCGAGTGTTTAAAGACAATAGTGGAGGCTCTGCGCTGAGGCTGGACTTTGTGAAATGCTAATCTCCTTTCACTGGGCCGGCCCGCGTGTCTTTTGTCCTCAGCCTGGACCTCACCGAGGGCCGTGACTTCACTGGAGTGAGTGGCAGAGGCCTGGCAGCTTGTTTTGGGCCGGACTTCATAGACGGGAGGAGAGAGAGAGTCCATCCAAGCTGCCTGTCAGCTCTGCTTATTGATGCCCGAGCCGCTGACTGATTGCTGGACAGGCCCGGACTGATTGATGTGACGGACGGATTGGCCGCTTGTGTGAATGTCACAAACACACACACCAGCACACATTCGTCTCTGAGGTCGGCGCAGGAAATACAGAGAGTGACGAGGGGCGTGATTTCATTACACCAAACACTGTGCTGGGGGAGCAGGATGTTCCCCATCGGCTTGCTGACACTCTGGGTTGATTGATAAGGCTGTTGGCTCGATGGATCAGACAGACAGTCGTATTCCTACACTTTGTTTATGGTTTGGATGGTGGGCAGATGAGCTCTGGGAAACAGACCTGTATGAGATTGCATGAGAACGGGCAGCGCTTGTCAGTCCAAGTGAAGGATGCCGTGTCGGGTTAGACTAAAACTACATGTTTTTATTGAAAGTCCATGTTGTTCAGAACAGGGTGTTTTTAGTGAAGACTAAGACTAAAAGTATTGGTCAAAATTTCAATATTTCCATTAACTGAAATAAAATAAATAATCCACAATAAATGAAAATGTAAACTAAGCTTACAACAGTCTTGAAAAACTAATTAAAATGAAATTATAATTTACAAAATAAATAATCGTTTACAGAATTTATAAGAAGTCATTTTGTGCTAAAAAATCTGGGATTGTGTAGAGCACACCTGTAGATGGTGCTTTTACTGCCAAACACAACAGTTAAAAGCATGATTCATTCATTCATACATTTTCTTTTATCAATCTAGGGTCACCACAGCAGAATGAACAGCCAACTTATCCAACATATGTTTTATGCAGCAGATGCCCTTCCAGCTGCAACCCATCACTGGGAAACATCCATGCACACATACACTATGGAGAGCTTACCCAATTCACCTATACCACATGTCTTAGGACTTTTGGTATAAATCAGATAACCCGGAGAAAACCCACGTGAACACGGGGAGAACATGCAAACTCCACACAGAAATGCCAACTGACCCAGCCGAGGATCGAACCAGCGACCTTCTTGTTGTGAGGCGATCATGCTACCCACTGCGCCACTGTGACACCCCTAAAAGCATGATTATATTCAAAAACAAAATTCTATATAAACATAAAATGTGTTTTATGTTTACGTCATTTGACAAAAAATGTAAACGCATGTTAAACTACATGTACAGTATGATCTTATGATATAAGTTTGTCAGAATTTTGTCATCATTTTACTTTTATTTGTTGCATTTGTATGTTTTTGGATTAAGTGTTTGTTTTAACAATTATTTTAGTTTTATTAAAATAAAATTACTAACTTACTAACTGAAAATAAACATATAAAAACGTGTTCACAAAATAAAAAACTAAACTAAACCTAATAAAGCCATTAATGAAACAAACTAAAACTAAATTAAGATATACAGCAATTTTTTTAAATAGTATAGAAACAAAATATACATTTATAACCTTGGTTTTGAAAAATAACAACTGTTTGATTATTTTAATAATCAATTTGCTAATTAAAATAAATATGATATACAGTATACAGGCAAATATGATATTTACTGTAGCAAAATTAATACAGCTTAAAACTTCATTAGTTTAAGCGCATATATACTGAAATGGATTAGGTTACACTTTATTTTGACACAATTATCACTATTAATAAACCATTAACTAAGACTTTTAGCTTAATAAACTACTAACTTGCTGCTTATTAACAGTTATTACACTGTAAAAAAAAAATTATGGGTTCCACACAATTTCTTCATGTTGTCCCAACACCAATTGATTAACTTTTACATTTATTTACAAATTTAATTGGATTGAACATAAAACAATCCCCCAAAAAACTTAAGAATCGTAAATAAATAGTTTTAACAAGCAGCAAAAGTCATTTTTTGAGTGTATGGTAGTTGGGTTTAGGTATTGGGTAGGATTAGCAGTGTAGAATAAGATAATATTTTATATGTACAAATAAACACCCAATAACTTAATATTAAGTAGGCCCACACGGAATCTGCGCACGCAGAATTCCGCAGATTTTCCGCAGATTTTTAGCCCATCATTAGTTCTGTTTTTTTACTTACAGTTAACTATTTACTGTTAATCTAATTGGATTTGCATTTTAAACAATAAATAAAAGTTAAAAATATATTTTTTTTTTATTTCACTTTTTAAGGTTTTAGTTATGATACTCCTATTTTAATTCTGCAGAAATCCGCAGATTCTTACCAAAATTCTCCGTAGAAATAGCAAAAAACGTCCGCAGATTCCATCTGGCCCCAATAATAAGCCATTAGTTAACAGTGAGAATTGATATTTAAAGTGTTACCCTGATCCCAAACTTATAAGATCTCATATAGCCCGTTTCCACTGAGAGGTACAGTACGGATATGGTATGTGTTGGTATGGGTCACCTTGGGTCGTGGTGTATGACAGAAAGTTTCAGATGACGTCATTTTTACTTGAGGAAATGTCACAGTAAAGCTGTACAGGTCGTTCACATATCATATGAGAAGCTCTTCTCACAAAACATATGCTTTATACAGATACTTGTGTATACATGTTCATTACTAACCTTTCTGAACATGATTTGATTATAACTGCAGATCAGTGAACTGCAGATCAGTGCGAATTAGCCTACTGTAACGTCTGCTATTATATAAAATAAATAAATAAATGCAACATATATGAACACATACAGACCCTTACAAATATAGCCCACAGTTAGAGCAAACCTCTCATATGTGTCTTTAATCTTCAGCAGCACATGTAACCTTTTGTAAGAAAGTAATTTCGTCATATAAAGTGCCGTCCATAAGATGATGATAATAGTTAAACATGGCAGTTTGTTCATGTTTTTGGTTGCAGAAGCATCATTTGCTGCTGTTTTTTTCCAGCTTCTCTTTTGTTTTTCGCGCTTCACTCTCGCGTTTGTCTCGTTCTGAAAGGATCGGATATCAGAGCGTTTCAATGATCACAATATTAATGTTATTAATATGAGCTCAAGAAGTTCGTTATTTCAAATATAGACGCGTGGCGAGCTCTCCGGAGAACTTGAAACCACTCGCGCTTTAGACGAGCTCGTAAAACTTGCTTTGTGGCTGTACATCAAGAAGAAGACAAGATTTGTTTGAGCTAGGGTCGAGCATGGCTTGTTATTACATGTATATATTATTACGGTGTAATGTCTTGGCTGTGTTTTTAAAAATGGCGGTTCCTTTGTTTTCATTCTCCTGCTTCTGCGAGTGACGCTTCTCTGTAATCAATAGCGTTCAGCTGCGCGTGGTTTCTATGGGCTCAATGTACCTATGGTCATTTTTGTATGTGAAATTACATGACCGGCATCTAATTAATAGCAAACTTACTTGATAAACGAACTCCTGATAAGCCCAGAATGTTGCTGATTCTCGATGACCAGTAAAGCCAGTAAGTTTCCTCTTCATCAAGCATACGCCAGCAGCGGCTTAAGGCCTCTAACAGATGTCGGCCATACTGACTAGCATCCATGCCTCATCCATGCAATAAATGAAGTCGCTGGATGGATGAAGCTCAAGATGTTGACACAGCCTCGACCATCTGGGCCAGCGTATAGCTCGAACTGCCAGAGAGCGGCAGAAATCTGTGTTGATAAAAGAGAAAGGACGGGATGATTTCAGAGGCTTCTCATTAGCAGAGCAGGGCAGGACTATTGGCATTCAGTGGAGTTTTAGTGCCGTTGTATTGCTCTATGTTTCTCTCTCTCTCTCTCAATATCCAGCTGGTTTGGTGGGTAATTAGATGGCATGGATGAACTTTGTGCCCATACAGAGGGCAGATGGGTGTCTGGGTCAGAGCCCAGTCACAGAGAGTGCCAGACTTCGCAGTAGAGGCCATAGATCTGAATGGACAAAGTTCAAGGCTTATAACAGTTGGGTTTATTCTATTCAAAGGTGATGGTGTTGATGGTTTGAGTATTTTGAGTCATTTCAAATGTTTCTGTGTTATATATTTCGTTTCACATATTCTGAAGCATACTGTAGAATAAAAAAAGTAAATGAGATTTCAGAAAAAAAAATAATGAATAAAATTAGCAAACACTTTGGGATGAATAGATAAAGACTATTTCTGCCATAGCAAGAGAAGATCCAAATCTGTGATTTAGAGAAATTGTGTGTCTTCACAAAGTCTCCAGAAAATGCACAAGATAAAAAATAATGCAGAGAATCTCTGGTCAATCAGTTAAATACTGCAGCTGGAATCATCTCCATTTCTGTGCTCAACAGGTTAGAAGTCTGTCTCCATATAAAGTGCCTCAATAGCAGGGTTTCCATCTTAATGTGAAGCAAATCTTTCCAAAGTTTGAAAAAAAAAAAGAAAACCAAATGTGAATTAGGTGTATTTCCATCGTTATTAGAGTGTCTCACTGTAGTATTGGTAACCTAGTAACCAATCGTAAACAAGGCAAACATAATGGAGTCATGTGGGTCTAATGTTCGCTACACCAGAGTTTCTTCAGAAACAGACACATTCACTAATGGTAATGGGCTGCCGCATCTTACTATTGAATTTTGTAAGCGTCTGTACCCTAATGTACCCTAATTCTGTAAGCATCCTAACCCTAACTTTGGTTATAGTAAGTATAGCCTCATATTCTTCCTACTGTACAATGTTTTTTGAACAGTGCTATATTTCAACTAGCCAATATTTCATAACTAGTTTCACATAATTACTGTACATATACAGTAGAAGTCAGAATTATTAGCCCCCCTGAATTATTAGCCTCCTGTTTATTTTTTTCCCCAATTTCTGTTTAACGGAGAGAAGATTTTTTTCAGCACATTTCTAATCATAATAGTTTTAATAACTCATTTCTAATAACTGGTTTATTTTATATATGCCATGATGACAGTAAATAATATTTTACTAAATATTTTTCAAGACACTAGTATTCAGCTGTATAAAGCTAGTATAAAGTGATATTTAAATGCTTAACTAGGTTAATTAGATTAACTAGGCAGGTTAGGGTAATTAGGCAAGTTATTGTATAACAATGGTTTGTTCTGTAGACTATCAAAAAATATATAGCTTAAAGGGGCTAATAATTTTGACCTTAAAATGTTCTAGCCGAAATAAAACAAATAAGACTTTCTCCAGAAGAAAAAAATATTATCAGACATACTGAGAAAATTTCCTCGCTCTGTTAAACTTCATCTGGGAAATATAAAAAAAAAAATATATATATATATATATATATATACACACACACACATACACAGTTAAAGTCAAAATGATTAGCCCCCCCTTTGATTTTTTTTTTTTTTTTTTTTTTCAGTTTTAAATATTTCCCAAATGATGATTAACAGAGCAGGGAGATTTTCACAGTATGTCTGATAATATTTTTTCTTCTGGAGAAAGTCTTATTTGTTTTATTTTGGCTAGAATGAAAGCAGTTTTTACATTTTTTAAAACCATTTTAGGGTCAAAATTATTAGCCCCTTTAAGCAATTTCTTTTTTCTATAGTGTACAGAACAAACCATCGTTATACAGTAACTTGCCTAATTACCCTAACCTGCCTAGTTAACCTAATTAACCTAGTTAAGCCTTTAAATGTCACTTTAAGCTGTAGAGAAGTGTCTTGAAAAATATCTAGTCAAATATTATTTACTGTCATCATGGCAAAGATAAAATAAATCAGTTATTAGAGATGAGTAATTAAAACTATTATGTTTAGAAATGTGTTAAACAAATCTTCTGGGGGGCAAATAATTCTGACTTCAACTGTATGTATGTATATTTCCCAGTGATGGGTTGCAGCTGGAAGCAGTGTATGGTAGTGTAACGTAAAAACATTTCCAAACTCTCTTAAGCTAGTTGACTTTACTAGACAAATGCGTGAAAACCCCGTTTCACTAAGCTTTTCACTCATCATAGCACACGTGCTGCTGATGATGTGACAATAAAAGTGATTTGATTTGATTTGCCTTAAACCACTTAAGGCTTTACACCAGGTAAAACTAAACAGCCCTAGTTCAAATAACAAATTCAATGTTCCAAGTTATTTCAGCTATAGAGCTTTACCTTGTGTAAAAACTTAAGGGGTTTAAAGAAATGGGTTTCCACACAATTGTCTAATAAATTTAACTAGTTTATGTGAAATGTGTATGTAATAGAGTTCATGAAGGTTTAGAAAATGCTCTTACATTCAACTGTTGTGTTTATATTTTCGATTATGTTTATTTATGTAGCACTGTGGTCCTGTGAGACACAACATTTTGTTCCTCTTTATGTCCACACATGTAGCGGAATGACAATAAAGCTCGACTTGACTTGAAGCAGCTCACTAGATCACGGAACATAGTGTTGTGGATAAACCACATGTAATATAATTTGTAATGTAAATAATGGAGTGTTTTCACATACAGTATAATCATATACAGTAGTACTAAGCATTTCCTTATGTACACATAATAACTAGCCTTTTACCGATATAATGCTACAAGACTGAATCAAATTCACCATGTAAGAGCTGCTACAAGGGTTGAAATGCACTGAAAATTGTGTGCAAAGGGCAAGAAGCAGCTCTGCGAAACCTCCCAGCAGAAATTTATATCTGACACATCAGCAACATCAAGAGGACCTGCAGGAGCCCCATGACAAAGACAAACGCTTCGTTTCCAAAGGTTGAAGTAGCAATCCGACCATTCACTCCCTTTATTTTTCAGGGCTCAGGAATCAAAAAGTGAATAAATCAAAAAGAAGCTGTGTGACAGATTCAGGTCGTAGGCCGAGCAGACACTTCATCACACACACACACAGCAGTGTATTTTGTGTGTAGTTACAGTAATGCTGATAGGCTGTTATTAAACACTTCAGCTTATATTAACCTGTTGGTAGGGTGAAACTATGGCATGATAAAGTATTCATTACACAAGTTTCACAAACATTTGCTTAACATGTAAAAGTTCAGCATTTGTTTTAGATTAGACGTGTTTTATGCACTGGGGATGGGGAAACTACTCCAAATATATATATATATATAGCTTATGGTTATAAAATGTAAAATTCTTTATAGTTCACTAGTTACTAAACAGGCTGATAAACATCAAAACTATGAAGTACAAATGGAGCTTTGTATTAAATACTTTTAAACAGATCAAATCACAATAATTGTCACAGACAAAATGAGAAAATATTTTATATAATGGTATCACGGTGGCGCAGTGTGTAGCACGATTGCCTCACAGCAAGAAAGTCACTGGTTCAAGTCTCGGCTGGGTCAGCTAGCATTTCTGTGTGAAGTTTGCATGTTCTCCCTGTGTTCGCGTGGGTTTCCTCCGGGTACTCCAGTTTCCCCCACAGTCCAGAAACATGCACTATAGGTGAATTGGGTAAGCTAAACTGTCCGTAGTGTATGTGTGTATGAGTGTGTATGGATGTTTCCCAGTGATGGGTTGCAGCTGGAAGGGTATCCGCTATGTAAAACATATGCTGGATAAGTTGGCGGTTCATTCCTCTGTGGTGACCTATGATTAATTAAAGGACTAAGCTGAAAAAAAAATTGATAAAATTTTATATAATTGAGTATAAAGTATGAGTATAATGTTATAATTTTTCAAACATTGGGGATTGACATTTACTATTTCAATAAATAAATATTTATTTATTGAAATTCTTAAATCATCAAGTGATAAAGTGGTAGTTTTACATTTTTAATATAATACAAATGTTGTTCTAAAACTTTCCAGTCATCAAAAATAAATATTAAAAATAAGTATTATTTTTTTAACTATTAAAATCATATACACTGAAATTCTCAATGACAGTATTACATTTATATTTATTTATATGAAAAATATATTCAATTATAATAATATGTAAAAGAGAATGTTTTCAACTTTTTTCTAGGTATTTTTCCAAATTATATTCGAAATATATCCTAAAGATATGTTTTTAAAGTGAAGCTCAATTCACAACAAAAAAATATATATATATAGTTAATAAAATATATTATATAGTATCAACCTCCATATAACAAAATCTATATCAGTGGCAAGAAAATACATTGCAAATATATCATCATTAGGCAGTTTTTCTTCACATTTGTTTGTCTGGAAAGATATAGAAACCAATATACTGTAAATTATTATATCTTAAGAACCATAGAGTAGATGCCATTAAAGGGCACCTATGATGAAAATCAACTTTTGTAAGCTGTTTGGACAGAACTGTGTGTATGTATAGTGTGTCCACAGTCATATTGGAGTGATTTAAACACAACAATCTCTTTTTTTGAATTTTCTGATGTTAAAATAGGATCAAAAACCCAGTGATTTTGAACGTGACGTAGGAATGCGATGTTCCCCGCCCACCAAATTGATTGACAGGCACCATGTCTCCATAATAACATGTATACACATGTCCACAGAACATTTTTTCAAAGAAACTGGGATTAAAATACGTTACAAGTTTCTGTGATCAGCTGCACCTCAGAAATTAATTTTATAAGTTTAAAACGTTTTTAAAACAGAGCATGTTTGTAATAAAGAGAGTAAAATTGCTATGTAATTCTTAACCGCTATAATCACCACGGTCCCATTGTGTCAGTAAACCCACATATGTGTGTGTGTGTTTGTACTGCAAACAACATTTGTGTGTGACTCATCATTTCAGAAAGGCTTGAATAAACTCCACCACAAATACATTAAATAAACTTACTTGGTATTTTTGACTCGTGACCTTATTTCAGCGAGTCTGTTTCTATCACCGATGGCTGTTTATCTGACTTAATGAATGAGAAGCAGACACGCACGTTGGAGTCTTATCTTACATCTTGTAAAAGGGGTAACATAGGTGCCCTTTAAACAACCTTTATTTTTAAGAGCACACATTTAAAAATGTTGAAAATAGGCCTGTTTTAAAACATGTAAATCATGTACATATTATGAAGCATCCAAATGATTTACTAAAACAAATCAATGCTTCATATGCGAGATAAAGACCATTTATTTGCTTATAATAAGCTCAGTTCACATCCTCTTCTCTCTGAGCACAAGGCTCTTGAAGGTCCCGCACTAATTACGACTTCAGAAGCAGCTAAAGCAGGATCATCTGACAGGCAGTGTTACTCTTCCTCCATGTAAATGAGTCTGGATGTGGTCTCACGACCGTATTCTGGACACTCTCACACAGCATCCGTGTCACGTATTTTAAAGTCAATTTATCTCACGCGCTCGCTCTCGCATGCGTATACACACCGTGTCCGGCCAGCGAGATTGGAACAATTGTCTCCCTCCCCGCCTGATTCAGGGCAAGCCTGCGTGGAGATCCTGCCTGGCCTGGGTGTTATCAGCGGCCAGCCAATGAATATACAGTTAAACAAACAGCCATCCAAGTCTAAGACCACCATGGCTAACGTTATTATGTCCCGCGTGGGGCGGAAGAAAGAGGCAGGCCCCGTTTGAGAAACTCTTGTGGGGATTTAACCGCAGCAGAATTCTGATCGGGCTTGGAACTGGTCCCAGAAAGCCGAGTTAATAGCCTTTCACTCCATTGAATAATGCTTTGAATCACTAATGTGGCTTGTATGCAGAGCCTGTAGTTTAACGTGCCTTTGAAAAGACTTCATTTCCGACACTACATTGCAGGAAAGGAGAGAGAGAAAGAGAGAGAGAGAGAGAGAGAGAGAGAGAGAGAGAGAGAGAGAGAGAGAGAGAGAGAGAGAGAGAGAGAGCTAATGTGTTTGTCAAGGTCAGATTCGGTGGTTCTCCACTCACTTGTGGACAGTCAGAGTCCAAAATTAACATTGAGATTTGAGGTGGGGTTTGGTGAGTTAATTAAACGTAGCTTTTCATTTGATGGCAACCTTGTGAAGAACTAACGCATGGTTTAGTTTGTGAAAAGTCAAACTGTAGGAATGTTAATTCGATCAACGCTAATAGTGACAATGCTGGTGCATCTCAATCAGCTCCTTAGCTCCCGAGGTCGTAAATCAGTAGGTCGTGTACACGAATTTGGGTAAGGACAGTGATGAGATTGCTTCACTACACATTGCGACATTAAATTTGACATGAGAACGTCCTCATTGTACAACATGAAAAATGACAGCAGAACTAAGTTTTTTTTCATCTGTTATTTTAACAAAGTTTGTATATATAAATAATTTGATTGTGTCATTTACCAGCAACATTTCAACCATTAAGCAATTATACATGTTTTCTAGATTGCTCTTATCCTTTCTAGCTTTGCTCGTTCATGTTAAATTTCTTCACGATGGACGTCCAGCATTCTCCAGCCACCGGCGCCTAGACTGCAGGTCTGCACAAGAAGTTTGACCAAAAGAGAAATGGTCGTGCCCAACTGAGCCTGGCTTCTCTTAAGGTTTTTTCCTTCACTTTCGTCAATTGATGAAGTTTGTTTCTTGCCACTGGCTTGCTTGGTTTGAGACTATGTGGAGCTGTGCATCGATGGATTTGCTCTTCAGTGTTTGGAGTTTCAGCAGTGAAAATTAAACCATACTGAACTGAACAAAACTGAACTTCAACTCTGAAAACTGGACTGAGACAGTTTCAACTTACTAGAACTTCTATGTTAAGCTGCCTTGACACAATCCACTAGGAAAAGCACTATAGAAATAAAGATGAAAGATGAAGTAAATATAAATAAAAAAATGGGATTGATGCTCCCTGATTTTCATGATGCACTGTAGGCCTTTTCAGAGAGTACATGTTACAATGCACTGAAAGATACTCCATTAGGATGGACAAGGGAGCTGTTTGGGACACACCCTGTGAAACCATATGTAAATAAATGCTATCTATCTATCTATCTATCTATCTATCTATCTATCTATCTATCTATCTATCTATCTATCTATCTATCTATCTATCTATCTATCTATCTATCTATCTATCTATCTATCATCTATCATCTATCTATCTATCTATCTATCTATCTATCTATCTATCTATCTATCTATCTATCTATCATCTATCTATCTATCTATCTTAGAAGAAATTCACCCTACAGGGGGCGCTTATGAGGGTTATATAGGGTTTAGGTTTTAGAGTCTAGAGTTATTTAGTGTTAGGGTTTAGGGTTATTTGGTGTTAGTGTTTAGGGTTTAGTGTCTAGGTTTTTTGTGTTAAGATTTAGGGTTTAGAGTCTAGGGTTATTTAGTGTTAGGGTTTAGGGTTATTTAGTGTAAGGCTTTAGGGTTAAGGTTTAGGGATTATGTGTGTTAGCATTAGGGTTAAGTTGCATATAGGTAAGAAGGTAAACGTGAGTTTCACCTTCATTTCGTTCACCCTTAATTAGAATATTCGAACTGATTGGCCTAGACTTACATGGTTGTATGTCTTGAAGCATAGGTCCGGTGTGCATGTAGGAGGTGTCATTCAATTCTCTGTCTGTCTGTCTGTCTGTCTGTCTGTCTGTCTGTCTGTCTGTCTGTCTGTCTGTCTGTCTGTCTGTCTGTCTGTCTGTCTGTCTGTCTGTCTATCTATATATCTATCTATCTATCTATCTAATAATCAAGAAATAGAGTTAATGTTGGCCTGCATGCTAACTGAAACAATTAAATGATACTGCTTTATTGCGATTATTTATAGCTTCTTTTAGATTATATGTGTGATAGACAATATAAAATGCATAATTTGCTGTTAAAGTTAAAATCAGATGCTACAAATTTGTACGATTTTAATCAGACACTGAAAAATTAAAGTATTAACTATTTCCAGCTAAGAGGATAAGTTTGACAGCTAATTAAGAAGTTAATTTCACATGCTGATCATAACAAAAATTCACACTAGATGTGACCTCACTGCCCTTGTGAGCTAAGATACACTTGTCAGAATTGAGGTGTTAAAAAAAATAAACACACACGCACACACGGTTTGAAACACAGAGGTATACAGATATAGAAAAGACAAGACTGCTCTCTCCTTGCATGTCTGACCTCTCTCTCTTTTTCTATCTGTGAAAATCCCACTCCATTTTCAAATGCATCCTCACACAGGCACGGGTCTGAAAAGAACAGTATTCGGGTGCTAAAAGCCTGCCCCATATACCTATAAACCAATCAATAAAACATTTTCCTGCATTTCAGGCTCCGGCACGAAGAAATAAATAAAATCGAAGAATACATTTTTTATTCCTTCATGCTTGGCCAAGGTGCTTGCGCTCAGATACACCCATTAGTGAGATAATGCGATATATTGGGCTGAAGCCTCCTTAACTCTGACTCAATCAACTCACCCATAACACCAGCCCACCAAAACAAGAGAACGACGTGATGGAAGGATGCTGGCACTCGTGATTCAGACAATAAACAATTGCTTGCATAATTGCCGCAATGATAGAGGAAAAATAATACCCGTGACATTCTTTAGGAGCTCATAGGGTCTCTGGTTGTTACTGTTTGCAGATGAATGGATGGAGAGAGTTTGTATTGCTTTAGGCTTCCTGCTGGAGACGATGGATGGATTATTCCTGAGTCAATGAACATGACCTCACATAGCTTTCAGACTGATCGAGCGACTTGTCTTAAAACTGCCAAAAATCCAGCACACCGCGAGTCAAAATATAAAAAACATTCAAAAACAAAATACTTGTGGCTCATGACTAGACATTGAAGTCTTATGAAGCGAAACAGACATTCTGTGCAAGAAATTCACACTCCAGACTGTGAATGCACTCTGTGGATTACAGTTTTTCGATGTTCCTTGCATTTCACGAATCATCATTAATATTTGCAAAGAAGTATGTGCATTTCTCAAAATAATTTGTACAAACAGCACCACACTGTGGATTACGTGTAAAAAAAGTAACCTGTAATACACAACATATTTCGTTTATCTCTTAAAGGAAAGATTTCTCACAATGAACTACTGTATAAGTGCCATCAGAATGAAATGTCTTTAGGTCATTGTTCACAAACAGGAGTCAAAAAGTTCAGTCATGTTGTCAATATATCAGTGAACTGTTAGTATTACAGTTTTTCTTCAATCGTTCTGATGTATTTCTCAAATCACAAATGAAATTTTCAAGCCTACTTGTTCAACCTCCACATCATTTGTACACTGTAAACTGCGCTGTTGTCATTACTAAAGATATTAAGTTACAGTTTATCTCAGTCGCTTTGGTGCTTTTCTCACAACACTATTTACATTTGCACAACAGTTATTGCATTTCTCAAAACAATTAGCACAAACTGCAAAATCTAGTGGATAATCTGCAAAACCTTGCTCAAAATGGAGAGCTCATTCCTCAAAAGCAAGTATTCATGTCAGTGAAAGAGTCAGTGCTATCAAAATGAAAAGTCCTGCCACCATTGTTTATGAACAAGATAGTCAAATGGCTTTGTCATGTTTTCATTATGACAGTTTACTCTGTACAGTTTTTCCAATGCAAAAAAAGTCAGATTTTGGTGACACTTCCTGAAAATGCTCAAGACAGCATTATATACTATTTGCACAGCCATTTGAAAACTACAGTAAAGTTAGACATCATTGCATTTAGTGAGGTATCTGAGTACAAGACACTGAATATGTAAGTTTCACATTTTTACTGCATTTGCTCTACAATTCAAATTTATTCACAGGATTGTGCAAAATAATAAATACACCCTTATTTACAACAAACATAAACTTCCTTTGCACAACTGTTAACAATATTGCAGTACATATTGGAACTGAACCTACAACATATATAGGTCTGTAAATAATTCATGAAATTGTTCAATTTAGAAGACATTTTGAGAAAAAAAAAAGATTTAAAGTTTTTAAATAAAATTAGCTTGACAGATTTTGACAACTAGTTTAACATTTTTGTATGTAATGACTCAAGTAATGAAATGAGGACTATTAGTTTTATATGGAATGACTATTCAGCATTCACAAGTTTAGTTAATTTTGACTGACATGACATAAGCAAATGATAATGTTACAAACAGCAGAGAGTTGTATCAAAGCAATTGATGCATGTCCAAAAGCATTTGCAATTTTCTGGAAGGAATGAGAAACTGCTACTATGATGTGCACAAATGACTAATTGTTTTGAGAAATGCATTAACTGTTGTGCAAATGTAAATAGTGTTGTGAGAAATGCACCAAAGCGACTGAGAAAAACTGTAATA
The DNA here is from genome assembly GCA_903798195.1 of Danio kyathit. Taxonomy (NCBI): domain Eukaryota; kingdom Metazoa; phylum Chordata; class Actinopteri; order Cypriniformes; family Danionidae; genus Danio; species Danio kyathit. Next base: position 28,351,550 of record LR812538.1, read on the forward strand.
TGACTTGACATTATTTAAAATACCAAGTTTTGGCATCAAATCTTAAACAAGTGTGTTTAACTTACTTACTAGGCAGCAAAACACTTGAAATTATTTTTTTAAGTTCTTTAAACTTAACATTTTAATTTCTTTAAACGATTCACCATGTCTCTGTTTAAAATGATTGGTTGCACTTGAAATTCTGCCTTGATGACCGCGCTGATTGGTTAATATACACTGAAAAGCCTAATAAGTTAACTGAACGAAATTATTAAGTAAACTCGTTGCCTCAATTTAATTGAGTAACGGAGTCTCCCAAAACTTGCATATTTAAGTTTATTTAACTTGCCGGTTTGGTAGATTATACTTAAATTGTTCAGTTCAGTGTGTGTGTCTGTGTGTGTAATTATATACTATGAAAATGGTGAATAATTATACATGTATAATCATACTTGTTTTCTGATTTAAAAAAAGACCTTATACATTAAAAACACATTTCCATGTACCAATTTCAGGAAAATATGTTTTACACTTGATGTTCACAAATGTAAACTTTTCATAAAAAATAGTACAAAAAGTTTCCCACAGCCATACAGTATGAAACCAACATGAATATCAAAAGTGAATTTCTAAGAATAATTCCTTTTTTGTGATCTGTCTCACATGCCATTGACTCATATACACACGCCATGCTCTGTAGTTGTGCTTTCACATGTGACAACAAAGCTTTAACACATCAGTTCCTGCAAGCACGGACAAATAAAAACACACGGAAAGAACATGACAAAAACAAGCAAAACTAATACACATTTTGATCCTTACATGGCAGCAGTTGCCACACACACACACACACACACACACACTGGTTTGTGGTTATGACAGGTTGTGTTGATTGATGTAGCAGCTCCACTCAGGGTTAATACACACTCATAAATGATGCATGAGATGATGCCATCTCTTTATTCTCCAGCCCTCCATGGGGTTGAACAGAGGCCCGAGTCAAGACGTTTCTCCTGTCTCTTTATTATGCTCTTCTCCAGAACGCGAGATGAACCGACCTGCTGCATTCTTTCAGTATTTATTATTGAACTGTTGGAAATGGTTGATATCATGAATTAGTAACATATGAATCTTTCACTGTGTGCCAGTGGGACCCATTCTTGTTCACTTTCCATTAGGAACGAGTGCATGGAGTGGACACGTTTCTTTGTTTTATTTTTATTTATGTAATTATATTTCAGGGAGCACTTTGGTATTGATGTCAGCCTATTGATTGATTCGGCTGCCACCTACAGTTCATCTGTTTCCAATATGTTCCTCATGATTCATTTTTTTGTTCACTGAAAGGAGAGTCATGTGCTGCAAATAAATAGGTTAATAAAGCTTTAACCAGTCTATGTTTGTTTGGTGGTCACTCTCCACTCTCTTGGCTGATGATATATTTTACTCTGTTACTGCACATTTTTCAATCTGAACTTTATTTCACTGAAAAACAGTCAAACATTGCAAGTCGGTTTCACCAACAATTACATAAAATGGATAGGAATATGTTAAATTTCAAGTTTTGGAGTAGAAAAACAAATTTTGTATATTTAAAAAATATTTAAAAAAATATTGTTACTATTATTATTAATATTGTTCTGATGAAAGTATACATTATATTAAATTGTAGTTTTGCAATTCATTATCATAATGTATTATAACTTAAAAAACATTTTTATAAAAAAAAAGTTTCTCACTTTTTCACAATGAATAAATTTGATAAAAATGATAAACTACAATTTTTAACAATTATTTTTTTCGCAACACTTTAGTTTTAGGTATTACCGTAGCTTTAGGTATTAATGGTATTAACAAACCATTAATTAACACTACTAGCTTAATAAACTACTAATTAGTAAACTTAGTAAACTACGAATCTAACAGCCAAAGACTACGTCTGATAGTTCGGACTATTAAGCGAATCATTGGTACAACCCTCCCTACTCTCAAAGAACACACACACACATATATATATATATATATATATATATATATATATATATATATATATATATATATATATATATATATATATATACTGTATATAGCTTAACCAGAGCGAGCAGAAGGGTTGCCAAAATCACTCTGGACCCCTCACTGCCTCTTTGAACTTTTACCTTCTGATCGACGCTACAGAGCACTGTGCACCAGAACAGCCCAACATAAAAACAGTTACTTCCCTCAGGCAATCCATCTCATGAACACTTGATGATAGTAATTGTGAATCAAACATCACTACTTTTTATACACATATACACTTATTTATATAACAACATACTTTACATGCCAATTTGCACATAGTGTATAAGCAGCACATATAACATTTAGTACATACACTTGTCAATTTGTGTGTATACATTTTTAAAATTAATTTATTATCTGTTTTTTGTCCTGTTGCCCTGTAGAAGCTCTATCGCGAAAACAAATTCTTTGTACAGGGCTCAGTGTATATAAGTACACCCCTCACAAATCTATCTTTTAAATTCATATTTTTTTATAGGAACGGTAGATAACGGTCCAAAATTTAGTACACACAAATTTATATGTTATTGAAAAATATTAAATACAAATTTAAAAAGGAGGAAAAATCAAAAGAAGCAAAAAAAAAAAAAATTGTTGAATTTTGTTGAAATTTTGTAGGTTGTCAATTTACTTGAATTTAATTGTATTATCTTTCAATTTCTAAATATGTTTGGTGACTAAAATATTGTTATATATATATCTGTTTAATAAATCTGATTTGGGTCACACTTTATTTTGATGGTCCGTTTATTGAATTTAAGTTACATTGCATCTACATGCCAACTAATTCTCATTAGATTATAAGTACACTGTTAGGGTTGGGGTTAGGGATAGGGTTAGTGTAAATTGAAATGTAGTTGCAAAGTTCTTATAGTGAGTTAAGTGTCTGTTTAGCAGCCGTATTAACACATATTAAGCAGACAGTCTACTAAAACTCAAATGGACCATCAAAATAAAGTGTTAGCCTGATTTGTTTAAATGCACCAAAATGCATTGCCTATGTTCACTGAGAAATAGATAAAAATATTCACTTTCAAAATGGGGTGTACTCAATTATGATGAGCACTGTACTGTATGTGTGAACATACCTGGCAATAAAGCTCTTTCTAAATCTGATTCTGATTAGCTGTTTATTGATAGTTAGTAAGTTAGATAGAAGTTGGGTTTGGGTTTTGGGTAGGATGAGGGATGCAGAATAATGTCAACTACTAATAAACAGTTAATTTCTTAATAATAGGCAGGTAATAAGCAAGATGTTTATAGCATGGATTGTGACCTAAACTAAAGTCTTACTCATTTTTTTTTAAATCACAAACTTTAATAGACGATTCAACTAATATAACATTGATTGTTTTATTTGCAGCACATTTCCAATCAGATCCAACCTCCCTTAAGCATATAGTTCACCCAAAAATGAATATTCTGCCATCATTTACTAACCCTTGACTTGTTCCAAACCAGTGTTTTTCTTATTCTGTTGAACACAAAAGAAGATAGTCAATGGTTACTGGTTTCCAGCATTCTTCAGAATATCTTCCTTTGTGTTTAACAGAAAGAGAAACAACTCTATATTATTTTTTCTTTCCTTCTTAAGTATGAAATAAAACCCACAACAATTTCAAACAGTGTAATGATACACGGAATGATGTCATAATTGAAATGTGGCCTTGGTTAACTGTGAAATGCAATAAAAAAAGTTTGAAATAATGCAGCTCACAGAGATTTTACCTCTCCATGAACTCTGCATTCCCTGACTAGAAGACATCAACTCCTGTCAAAGATAGCTGAAACATCAAATCCTACATAGCGTATGACATATAATATCGATGTACGTCAAGATCCTTAAGGTTGAACCAAGGTGGTGCTTTTGCATTGTGCAGTGTGGGTGTGTGTGTGTACATCTGTGTGTTTGTGCATCTGTGTGTGTGTTCGTGCTTGTGGTTAAAGTTGATTATGCTAGTGAAACAGCATTGACAATTGAGAAACTGCATTTTGTGACAGGATAAACACACAGCAGTGGTCAACAATTTGACAGATACAAAAAAATAAATATATATACAGTATATTGGAAGAATTTAAATCCACCATAGACTGTATGCACGTAAAGCATGACAAATAATTAGAGGCACTCATGGGCGTTTCTAGGCCTATTTTAGGGGAGCTGTAGCCCCCCTAAAACTTTTGCGATTAGCTCATAAACTGTACACTAAATTATCGCCCCTTTAAATTTGATAAGAAAACATCGGCAGAATTCGGCTCCTCCCCGTCTTTTGTTTTTCATTTGATCATCAAACCACAGCCGTGGACAGCGAGAGAACGAGGTGTGTGTTTATTGATAAATTGTTATAATATCTGCTTATTTGCACTTCTTTGATATAGATAACCTTGTATCACCTGTATCCCAATGTCAGGGAGGAGCAGTCGGGTTTTCTTGGCGTTCACCTCATCATCACAGCTGTTTCCTCCAGCGAAAAATTTAACTCTTAACGAACATTTCGCTATTTTTATCAAGTGATGTCTAGTATAAAAAAATACTTATTTATTATTATAATTCAGATCGTGAAATATGTGAATTAGCCTGTAAGTTTAAAAATATATATTTATATGTATGTCATTTAATTAGAAAAGTGGCAGTTTATTTATTTAATACATGGAAACAAAAAATGCACTTGAATATAGAAAGTGGTTTTTACTACAGTAAACAGGGGGGTCCAGCCTATTTGGCTTATTCAGAACTCAAATCGCTGTGCCTGTCTATGTAATAAAGTTGAATAGTAGTATACAACCCATATTAGACAAACATTTTTAAGTGTATTACTATTAAATTACTACTTATAAATGTAATATTAGGCTTTGTATATATATATATATTTATTTTATTTATTTTAATTTTTTTTTTTTTTTAATACCTTATAAGGAGCTGAGCCATCCTAAAATGAAAATCCTAAAATCGCCCCTGGCGGCACCTGATGCTTTTATGGAAATAGGTTTTAGTAAGTAATGTGTATTTATATAGTGCATTTATCATGTATGGCCGTACACCCAAAGCGCTTCACAATCATGAGGGAGGGTCTCTCCACTTCACCACCAGTGTGCAGCATCCACTTGGATGATGCGACGGCAGCCACAGGACAACAGCGGCAGTGCGCTCGCCACACACCAGCTATAGGGGAGTGGAGAGACAGTGATAGAGCCAAAATCGGTGGATGGGGATGATTGGGAGACCATGATGGGTAAGGGCCAATGGAGGGAATTTGGCCAGGACACCGGGGTTACACCCCTACTCTTTACGAGAAGTGCCATGAGATTTCTAATGACCACAGAGAGTAAGGACCTCGGTTTAACGTCTCATCCGAAAGAGGGCGCTCACTAATAGTGTAGTGTCCCCTTTACTTAACTGGGGCATTAGGACTCACACAGACCACAGGTTAAGTGCCCCCTGCTGGCCTTACTAACACCACTTCCAACAGCAACTTACTTTTCCCATGTGGTCTCCCACTGCCTGCTCAGCCCTGCTTAGCTTCAGTGAGTAACCGGTCTTGGGCTGCAGGATGATATGTGGCATAATTTTAGCGCTAGTTCTATCAGGAATACCTAATGTCATGTCACTTATCACAATCAGTTCCAATAGCCACAAGACACAAGGAATATATAAGCTGTCCATTAATTTTAATAATTTGGATGCAAATACTGACGCAGACGTTCACCAATCCTCCCCACCACCCTGTCCAAGGGGGTAGGCTCCAACCCTGCCTTCGTCCTCAGCAGTCATAGCTGGATCTAAAGGCTTCCAATTCAAGCTATGGACGGGGTCTCCGCCAAAGAAATCCTATGCTTTGTTAAATGATACCTTTGTCAAATAATACTCATCAAATAAATGTAATACAGTATCATATTTATCTTTTTGGTCTTTCTGGTAGAACTAAAAGTGAAACTCCCAAATCATTACATATAGGGCTTAACATTAACTTTTTTAATCACCAGTCAGCATGGCTAGTAAATTTCCAACAACACTAGCCACTTGCCATTTTCACTAGCCACGATTTTGTTGTTGGGAAAATATATTTAATATACATAAATACGACTTTGACATGCTAAAATGACTTGATTTAGATGTTGTGTTATGTCCACATGCCTCCTAATTCATTTTACTTTTTGTGTATGTTGTGTATGAGCTTGCTCAGTGAGCATGAGCACATGGGTCATGGTTTCATAATGTTGTATTAGTTTTTATTTTACATGACTTTTCAGAGCTCAAAGGATTTACCAAATTCATCTCTAACCACACTAAAAATAAATAAATAATTATTTCTTAGTCACAAATTTTAAATAATGTGTCAAAACAAGCAAAATATAGCTGAATACTATACTTTTTATTTAACAAAACATTTCTAAAAAAAAAAAAAAAACACATAAAAGAGAAGTTAATATCCTACATCCTGTTTAAATAATGGTTAAAGCGAAAGCAACCGGTGCTGCTTACAAAAAGACCAATCTTGAGCTCTTGAAAGCAGCAGGACTGTGGGTGCATGTACATAACTTTTTGTCTAGTCTATTTAAAAGAGAATCGATCACACAAGTTGCGTTTCCAGGCACAGTTGTTTCAAGCAAGGAAACGGGAGCGTGCACGTGTTTTAAACAATTCAATCGGGTTTCTTTTGCCTGCACGAACAAAATTATAGTTGTCATTCATGCTGCTTCTCGATTCTAAGATCGCATTTGCACTAATATTGGGCCATCCTTATTGTCAAACCCTGCTTTTAAGAAAACTACAATTTTAAAATAATTTTCAACCAGCCAATATTTGTCTAACCCGCCGCAGCTAAAATCTACCCGCATTTGGCGGGCTGTTAATATAAAGCCCTGATTATATATAATACCATAATAAAGATGAAATCGTTGTTAAACCATGAAATTCTGCAGGGAACACTGGATTTCATAATGATGTGTGTCATTTATAGATCAATGTACTATCCACATTTTGATATCCAGCCATACATGTACCAATAGTATGCACTGTAAAACACAACAGTCAACTTTATCAAATGAAATGAGTGTGGTTAACTCAAAATTTACTGAAAGTTAATACTACTCAATTGAAAAGAGTTTTAAACTCAGTATTGAAGGTAATGAGTTAATTAAATACCTCATTACTTTTACTTAAATGGAGTAAGTTCACAATACTCATATAGATTAGTTTTTTTAATCAAATGGTTTGTTGCAATCAGTTTCCTCAAACGGTTTGAGTTGCCTTATTGGGTTTTAGAGTACTCAGTTGGTTTGAGTTCTCTTCATTTATTGGGTTTTACTGTGCTCAAATTGCTTCGTTTACTCAAATGGAGTAAGTTCACAGTACTCATTAGGATTAGTTTTTGAACTTAAATGGATTTTGCTGCAATTGGTTTCCTCAAATGGTTTGAGTTACCTTAACTTTTTGCATTTTAGAGTATGGACATATAGAGAATAAAATCTGGATGAACAAAATGCATTGAGCTCAAAAATCTGGTCACAGATATGATCATAAAAAAATATTCATATTAAAATACCAAACATAATGCTATTTTCAAAATAAATAAAAATAAAGCACATTATCAAATGTACTATCTATCTCACTCAGTTTTCACTTTATCGATTACTTGTAGTACAAACTTCATAGTTTAAAATTGACGTTCCTCAAACAGGAAGCGCAACCCATATAAGGCAGTAGTCACACACATGATAACATGGATAACAAAAAATGGGAATGTGAAAGGAATATCTAAATGCTACTCATATGAACATCTTAATGATAATATTTATAAAAAATTAGATCTCTGACGTACCCACTCACAAGCAGCCTGATTTCATTAAGACCTCCTGGAAGGCGGGACCTGAGGTTTTGGATGGACCCCTGATGAGCGTCTTTGACATTGATTGATGAGGCTGGGTTTGATCCAGGGCACAGAAGCCTGGCCCCCTCCTGCTATTTCAGGCCTGTCTTCACGCCACTCCATTCCTCATAAATGACAATCGTCCAGCTCAGCAGTTTGAAGCTGTCAGTAAGACCCCTGTTCACATTAGAAGACAATGTTTAGGTTACCATAACAACCCTGAGTGAATTGGGCCAACAGGTGCCCATTTTAGCAGCAGATGGCTTATAAAACACAAAGCGGTAGAGTTTATTTTGAATCGTGTGGCAACATAGGCTCGTAAACGTACCTCTACTGATATTTTTTTGCAAAAGTGCAACAAGTAAATTATAATAATTGTAGTATCCAACTGAATGAACATCGGTGGCAGTATAACAACTTTTACTGATTCCCTGCTGAAAATGCACATGGATTCCCTTGTAAAATGTTTAATGGGAATCATATTGGTTTTAAATGAAACTGCAATGGTCCCTGTGGGTCTGTACTGGTAATTTGTTGCTCTACTGGTGGCATGTTAAAACCATTTAATCCTAATAAAAGATGTCCTAAAACGCTAGAGGGCCGTGAAATGTACTGGTTTTATGGGTTGTATTGTTTCACAGTTTGTAATAGAGAAAACCTTTTTTAAACCTCTGATTTCTTTTTTATTTCTTTTTTCTTACTTTCACACATCAATAAACATCATACTTCATGTTCTGCACTTTTGTTTTAGTCTTTACCACAAATTCTTATTTTATAGGTGATCGATTATGATTAATCATTGAACATCATTAATCTGAATATTACTTTATCACATGATTGTTTTACTATTTGTATTACATTTGATATATTTCATTAATTTAGATATTTTTGTTTTTTACTAAGGTACTTTTATTTATCTTACAATATTTCACTTTTTGAATGCACTGTTTACAAATAATAATATTAATACTATTGGCGGTTCATTCTGCTGTGGCGACCCCAGATTAATAAAGGGACTAAGCCGAAAAGAAAATGGATGAATAATAATAATAATAATAATAATTTTATTGTAATAAAATAATAATTTGGTTACACCCAATATTATGTAATCATGTAACATTTTGTAATAATAATGTAATAATATAATGATATGATTTCAACACAGCTTTAAAACTATTATTATTTATATAATTTAATATAATGTCAGTCCATTTCACACCTTTATATAAATAAATAAAAAATAAAAATTGAAACTAATAATACAATAACATTAAATACTGAACTCTGGCCTCATGCTCTGTTAAAAATGCATGATGAGATTTATATAATTTAGATTTAGAAAATGTAAAACAATCTGGTTTATTTTCTACACTTATTATTATGGATATAATTTTATATTATATAATAATTAGTATGCAAACACCAGTCAACAGGCAACTTAATATTACTGCTATGAGAGTGAAATAACTTGGAACTTTGATAAGCACAACTCATTAAATTAAGAATGCTCAAAATAATTGCATGACTAAAAATATAATAATAATAATAATGATAATAATAATTATTATGATGATTATGATGATGATTATTATTATTACTATAATTATTATTATTATTATTATTATTATTATTATTATTATTATTATTATTATTATTATTATTATTATTATTATTATTGTGGTCCCCAGTTTGAAAACACCTGCTCTGATTTAATAAATACCAGAAAATTCAAAAACATTATTATGGCAACCACCACTTACAACAGCTGCAATGGAAACATATAATTATATTTAAAAGGCAGAGATGTTTACTTTTCATTGAGCACATTAAACACACAAAAAATGTGTTTCTGGGTCAAAATAACAAAGCAGACCACATTTACAGTACTGGGATTTTAAACATTTAACAACAATGCATTTGGCATGTTGCATTCATCCACAATCCAATAACTTTTCATCTATTTGAAATTCATTTGATCAGTCCATTTAAAAGAACACTACACTTTTTTATTTAACTATTTAAATCCCCCAGAGTTAAACAGTTGAGTTTTAACATTTTTAAATCCATTTAGCACATCTGGTGGAACAATATTAGCTTAGCCTAGCATAAATCCTTGAATGGGATTAGACCATTAGCATGCATCCTCAAAAATTTCAAGAATTTTGATAATTTTTCTTTTAAACTCACCTCTTCTGTAATTCAACAGAAAATAAAAGGTTACTATTTTCTAGGCCAATTTGGCTAGAAACTATAGCCTACTCTCATTCCGGCATAATAAACAAGGAACTTTGTGGCCGTACCATGTATGCTGCAGGTGGAGTGATATTACACAGCACTTGCAAATAGTCCCCAGCTAGGTAACTAGAAATCAATGTTAAAATTGTAAGTGGAAATTCTTAAAAAATGTGAAATGTATTGAGCGAGATGCTAATGGTCTAATCCAGGGGTGTCAAACTCAGATCCTGGAGGGCCGCAGCCCTGCACAGTTTAGTTCCAACCCTGCTTCAACACACTTACCTGCAGGTTTCAAACAAGCCTGAAGGACTCAATTAGTTTGATCAGGTGTGATTAATTAGGGTTGGAACTAAACTGTGAGAGCTCCGGCCCTCCAGGAACTGAGTTTGACACCTGTGGTCTAATCTGATTCAATGATTTATGCTAAGCTAAGCAAAAGTGCTTTCGCCAGACCCGCAGTTCAGCCGAATAGATTCAAAAATGCTAAAACTCAACTGTTTAACTCTAGGGAACTTGTAAAACGGGCCTATTTCCAAAATAAGAAGTGGAGTGTTCCTTTAGCACATCCACAATAAGCCGATTCAGCACTTCACAACCCTCTGGTCAGGCACTTTGTGGTTGTCCATGTTTAACTATCATTTACACTATTAGACTTGTGCCAGTAATCATTAACACCCCTAAAACAAAAGCAAAATCATTAATAATCGTGTCACGTCCCTCTGCCTCCAGTGCTGGACTTGTTTGAGACTTTTATTTCTCACAGATGATGGACTGTGGCCAAAACCAAATACGCCGAGCCAATGCCGCCGGTGCTCCGCCAGTGTTGTTCAGGAACGGCTCTGGATATTGACATGCATTATAAATCAGCCAGGATGGATGTCAAGCTACTATTTTTACATGCTGTGACCTCTGACCCACTTGGATAGCAGAATAGATCCTAGTGGGTTGAAAAGACCTCGGTTTGGAGAGAGGAAAGAGATGCTCCGACTGGTTCTCTTGGCTCCAGGCGTGCAAAAATAATCAGAGTGTTTTTCCGACTGGCGTTACTGCAGTGCAAGTGTGGTTTGAGCATGCTGGGTGCTGCATTGTTTTGGGTATTGAATTTATAACGCATTCCTCTAAAGAATTGATTTGGTTTTTGAGTACTTGTTTCTTGTGCAATATTGCTTTGGAAAAGTCATTTCATCTTCAAAAATATAAAAAAGAAATAAAAGAACACGGAATGGAGCACATTTAATCAGTCAAAGTCCATGAGTAATTAGGTTAAAAGTGTTGTTGTTGTTTTATTTATTTTTTCTCATGTATGTTATGTATTTAATACAATGTATAATATTGTATATGTATTTTACATGGTATGAATACTGTTTTTATTTAATAATTTTAAAAATAAAATAACAACAAAACAATAAAAGTCAAATTATCACAATCACCAGTGATCTAGTCCATACAGATCACTGGAGAACTACAAATCTGCCACCAAAGGAACTACAAATCCTGTCATGCACCACACACTCACACCAGTTTCTAATTCTCCTTTGATTACAAGAACTGATTACACAGACTATATAAACAGCACACGCACTCACAGACATTGTAAAGTTGCAGGGTAAATACCAACAAGACTCAGCAAAGTGTTTCCTGGTGTAGTCTCTCCATGTATTATCCTTGCCTTGTTCTATTGTTTTCGTTTTCTGCCGCCTGCTTCGACCATCTGCCTGTTTCCCGACTATGCTTCTGCATTACCTTGTATGTACCTGTTTGCACCTGTGAATGACCGCTGCCTGCCTGACTACTCTTATTAACAAAGAACTGCATGTGGATCCTCAACCTCATTGTCCAGCATCCTCAAGTTACACAAATACATCCCAAGTGCTGCTTCATTTTTTTTCAACACATTTTTAAACATAATAGTTTTAGTAACTAATTTCTAATAATGAATTACTTTTGTCTTTGCAATAAAGACAGTAAGGGTGCCCAAACTCAGTCCTGGAGGGCCAGTGTCCTGCAAAGTTTAGTTCCAACCCCAATCAGACACACCCGAGCTAAGCAATCAAGCGCTTACTAGGCTTTCTAGAAACATCCAAGCAGGTGTTGAGGCAAGTTGGAGGTAAAATCTGCAGGACACTGGCCCTCCAGGACCAAGTGTGGGCACCTCTGGTATATACAGTAAGGTTTTACTGGTTGTTTCGCAAGATACTATTCAGCTTAAAGTGCAATTTAAATGTAATTAGTAAAATTAGGTTAAACAGTCAAGTCATTGAACTAGTTTGTTCTGTTGCTAATTGAAATAATAAATTTATTAAGGTAGGTAATATATTGACACAAAAACATATATAAATATTTTTAATTGTTTTATTCCAGTCAAACTCAAAGAAATAAGAATAAAAAAAAATTAAAATTTTTATATATATATATATATATATATATATATATATATATAATAGGAAATACTCTGAAAATGTTCTTGCTCTGTTAAACATCACTATTCAAAAAAATTGAAAAGTTCACAAAAGGGCAAATAACGTTGGCTGTATTTACTATGACGTATACTATATCTATAAATTTAGATACTGTAGCTTTATTATTAGGATTTTTGTTTTGCTAAATTTTCAGTAACATTATAGTCATAGTAATATTGTTTTTATCAAGTTAAACAAGTTAAAATGAATATAAGCAATTATATAACTATTTTAGGTAAAAATTAGTTTTATAAATTTGACCTAAATGAACACTTTATTTCAAATAACAATAATGGCTTCAATTTTACATTCATAATAATTAGTAACGTCGATCATATTCAATGTCTTTATTGACATAAAATGTCTTTACTCTTTTTCATTTAGCTGAAAAGTATGTATATACTGTATAATTAGCTGTAATTGAGTTGCAAAATAAACCTCCAGTCTCTTTTATTTATTTAGTTCAATTCCATTAATTTTCTTCATTCTAGAAAATGAGCTAAAGTTTTATCAGAATTTGAATAAGAGTGAAATCTGCATTTGAAGCCACAGCTATAGCGTCTGACATGCACAAAGAACATTTCTGGAAATGGATTAAATCTGAGCACGCTGAGGATGATTCGGCTCTGTGTCAGTTCCCTCCATCAGCTCATTATTCAATGGAAATAAAAAGCAGAAGTAAAGTGCGAAATCTCCCCTCTGTCTGCTGTCATTACGCCTGCCGTTGGCTGCGACGGCTTCATTTCCGGAGAGGTGAGCTGTGGAGAAGGAAGAGACAATGGACTGTCACATGTCCAGCACCATATATATTATCCACTCATCTATTTTCATTAGCGTCGTCAAGAGATACTGCCATGCTTTTTTTATTGGCCTCTCGTAATTTCAAGCAGGAGAGCAGACAGCGAGGAAACAGGGATAGCAAAAAAATGACAGAAAACAAAAGAAATATGACACCGCTTGAACAATAGTTCTTGTTTTACCTCATTTTACCTCTCAGAGGTGCAGCGTTTTAATAGCTCAAAAACAGTTAATTACATTGAGCAGTTACATTTTTTGAGAGGTGCGTGGGTATGTGCTGGACCATGCCCGTGCTCTCGAAATAAATCAGCCTTAACAGAGCAGGGGCCATGTGACCCCACACACAGTAGGTAAAAAATAATCAATAAAATCGACCTGGGAAAATTAGATCGATTATAGGTTCTGAATTTCAATTTCGATTATTTTTCGATTAATCGACCAGCCCTAGTTGGGCTTATACTTGTATTGCTTTCTTTATTGCTTTATGCATTTCTTTCTTTATTTTTGCAACTTTAACAACTTAAACTTCGTATTTGTTTAAGTAAAACTTAATAAAAATAAAATGAAATAAATAAAATAAAATTCTTTTTTTCTATATTTTTAAAAATATATAATACATACTAAACAAACAATAAATTTTTTTTTACATGCTACAATTATGTCTGAATTTACAGTAAAATTTATTAAAACTGTATATAACAAAAAATCTATATGAATTTATTTTAAGGTACAATTCTTGCTATCAATAAACCAAAAAACTCAAATTATTCGTAATAGATTACCTAGTAGTTTTTAAACTAGTAGTTGGGTTTAGGAATTAGATTTGGAATGTAGAATAAGATCATACAGAAATTATTCCTTGTCTTTTTGTTCTAATATCTGAAATTGTTCTAATATTTTTAAATACAGCCAATATCTTAATAATAGGCAGGTAAGCATACACTAATTGGTAGTTAAACTAAAGTGTCACCAAAATAACAAATAAAACAGTAAAAACCCAATTAAAATGAAAAAAAATACAACAGTTAATTATGCTCAAATAATAAAATAAGAACTTTCTTATACACTTATATTTGTACTTATTTTATTGCATTTTTCCACAGTGTGTGTGTTTTTTTTTTTTTTTGGGGTCATTCTGATCTCAGTTAGAAAATAAGTATAAAAACAGGTTGAGAATTAAAATCATTTCACGGAATAACAAGTTAATTGTAAAACTGGAGTCTCTGACACTGGAAACATATTAAAAAAAAACCTTCTCAATCTTAGTGCAACATGAGGGTTAAGCAAAACCGCCTGAAAACAAAATGAACTGTTTTCTACATTTCTGTCTCCCTCTTTTCTTCTTTCCTAACCCCAGAGCTTCCCAATCAAATGACATAATGCTTCATTAGTGGCCCAGAACTGTCGGCTTTTAGCCCTCTTCTGCATTTGTCATTATCTCAGCTCTATGAGAGGGTGCAAATTGATCTATTCATCATGACCGGAAAATACGAGGAAGAAGCGAAAGAGAATGTGGCTCTCCTGAGCGCCACACTCCTACAGTGACTCGTATAAATGCCAAAATACACTCTCTCCATCTTTCATATTATTATTTATCCATATTTCATCCTCCCAAAGCTGAAATATGGTAGCATAATAGCAGTCACCATAACTAGTTGCACGGACCACCGTTGCATGCATAATGTACTGTACAAAGCTGCAGATCTATAACTCATACAGACACACTACTGTATATTGTTACCATATTACTGTACATGCAACACATTAAAATACAACCATGTGAGGCATTTCCCCACTTTTGGAGGAAAAGATATACAGATATAACTTGCAATTTCCATGATATTTCTCTGGTGATGAAGAAAGGAATGAGAAATCTTTAGCTTGTTCAGCCGCTGGACTGTTGCTTCGGATAAAATTGGGATGAGATGAAGGAATAAATGACATGCGGTGTTAGAGATAACGTTTGCAGACTGACTGGCAGACATAAGTCACGTCTAATCGAAAGGCTCATCTTGAAATTGTTTGCAAGACTGTTGATATAATCAGCTCGTAAATACAGAGTAAACATTTCTTATATGACTAAAAGACAGGAGTGAGTGTGTCGTCTGTCTGTTTGGTAAAAACTAGACTACCCGGGACTAAAAGGAAGAGGTATGTTGAGATATGGTTTCTGTTTCTTCTCACAAGCTGTTAGAGCCCTCAACTTCAATTATCTTACCCCCCTGTGAAATATTATCCACAGTTCCAGCTCTCAAAACCAGGACCCCCTCTCCTTCCCACCAGACCACACAAAAACCTCAGAACATTATGCAAATCTGAGTGGGCTTGACAAACCACCTGCAGAAAAGACACTCTTTCATCTCTCTAGCAATTTAACTTAGTGCATTTGCACCAGACACTTTCTTGTAATCACTCTATATCTCTAAAAAAAAAAGTGCATTTCTGAAGTGTGCTTCATACAGGTGAGTGGGCTTGACAAACCACCTGTAGAAACACTCATCTCTCTATATGCTCCAGACACTTTACCTAAAACTCCATCTTGCAATTAAGGACTCAATAAGGAAAGCAATGTTTACCTGTGAATGTACCACATATTATGTTGCATTCAACCTTAAAATACCTGTTTTGCACAGTATCTTGCACAACATTGTTCTGTCTAAAGTAATAGTACTTGTATAGTCTGTCTCAGGTTATGTGTATAGTTTCACTTGTTAATTTTCCCCTCGGCTTAGTCTCTTATTTATCAGGGGTCACCACAGCAGAATGAGCCACCATCTATTCCAGCATATGTTTTACGCAGTTGATGTCCTTCCAGCTGCAACCCATCACTGGAAAAAATCCATACTTTCTCACATTCACACACACTTTCACCTATACCGCATGTCTTTGGACTATGGGGGAAACCGGAGCACTAGGAGGAAACCCATGCCAACATGGGGAGAGCATGCAAACTCCACATAGAAATGCCAACTGGCCCAGCCAGGACTCAAACCAGCTACCCTCTCGCTTGAGGCGACAGAGCTAACCACTGAGCCACCATGCCTCCCATGTATAGTTTAGGTATTTATAGTATATGTATAGGTCATAGTTAGTATAGATTATGGTATATACTGTAGTTAGGCTATGGTATGTTCGTTGTGTATAGGTTTAAAATAGCTCTTATTTATGATTATGTTCATATTTATGATTATGTTTACTTATGTACAAGGGTGTAGATTTACTCTTAATATTGGTGGGCGTACATCCCTAGAGCGCATATACTGAACAGCACAAATTCTGTTTCGTAGTTTTAAAAACATTTAAGTATACAAATAACAATGAAGGAAGCACGTCCCATGCTGCAAAGGTCAATTGACA
This sequence comes from Danio kyathit, assembly GCA_903798195.1. NCBI lineage: Eukaryota > Metazoa > Chordata > Actinopteri > Cypriniformes > Danionidae > Danio > Danio kyathit. The sequence goes on from LR812538.1 coordinate 28,368,312, forward strand.
TGATTTTACTGTAATCTGGCTTTAAGGAGGTATGAATGTACAGAAATTTAGAGAGGTATGTGACGAAATGTAACCATTTTATCCCTGTTATCTGTTATATATGTCTATGGATTTAACTCTTTGAGCACATCTAGGTTGCTAAGGGTTGAAACGGCATTATTTTATTTTGAAAGCGATTAGTAATTGGTGGATATTGGTGGTGCAATGTCCCCTCCGACCATTCCAATTCTATGCCCTTGTTTATGTAGCACCGTGGACTTGTGAGACATGTCAATTCATTCCACGTTATGTCCAGACATGTAGCGGAATGACAATAAAGCTCAACTTGACTTGACTTTCAATGGATTTGTTGAGCAATTGATTCGGTAACACTTTACAATAACAGTACATGAATAATGATGTATTAATGTGCAAACTAAACATTACTTTATTATGAATTAATGATGAGTTAAGGTATGCACTAATCATGAACTAACTTGAACTACAACATGAGTCACATGAGTTCATGTGTGAATAACGGCTACCTTAATTACTTGTTAGTACATGTTGTTAATTAATGTATTAGTTAACATTTAAGTTTAAGCTAAATGTAAACAACATGAACTCATGAGCTGTTAATGTATGATTGTGTCATGACTTTACTTGGAGGGGCACATCATCATTAACTCATCCTTAACTACTCATGAACTCCTGTTCATGCTGATGTTGACAGAACACTTTTCTATTGTTATTCAGTGTAAACTGACTAGTTGGATGTGCATAAGGAGTTCATGAGTAGTTAAGAATGGGTTTATGATGATGTGCCCCTTTAAGTAAAGTCACAACATAATTATATATTAACATATCATGAGTTCATGATGGTTAAATTAAGCATAAACTAATGTGGTAATTAATACATTAATTAACAAACAAGCATGTACTAACAAGTAATTAAGGTAGCCGTTATTCACACATGAACTCATGTGACTCATGTTGTAGTTCAAGTTAGTTCATGATTAGTGCATACCTTAACTCATCATTAATTCATAATAAAGTAATGTTTAGTTTACATATTAATACATCATTATTCATGTACTGTTATTATAAAGTGTTACCATTGATTCTGATCAGGTTTGCATTCAAATGTCAAAATAGTTTTGTATAATAACTGCTAGGGGTGATGCGGTGACGCAGTAGGTAGTGCTGTCGCCTCACAGCAAGAAGGTCACTGGTTCGAGCCTCGGCTGGGTCAGTTGGCATTTCAGTGTGGAGTTTGAATGTTCTCCACGCGTTCGCATGGCTTTCCTCCGGGTGCTCCGGTTTCCGCCACAAATCCAAAGACATGCGGTACAGGTGAATTGGGTAAGCTAAAATTGTTCGTAGTGTATGTGTGTGAATGCGAGTGTATGAGTGTTTTCCAGTAATGGTTGCAGCTGGAAGGGCATCCGCTGCGTAAAACATGTGCTGGATAAGTTGGCGGTTCATTTCGCTGTGGCGAACCCAGATTAATAAAAATCCGCCACATCATGTCATGAAACTAATTCCGCGATTGGTTAATTGGGTCAAAAATATTTGACCCAATTAACCAATTGCAGAATTAGTTTAATGACATGATGTGGCATATTTTTATCAATTATTAAACATTTATTCAATTAAACGTTTTTGCTGTTGATAATTTTTTTTAATGACTGGCCAATTTCCTTAAACTGACAATTAGTCTGTTGGCTATATCTGCTCACGTACTAAAACAACTAAACAAAATGCTATATTCAAGTATATTCATTCATTCATTTTCCTTCAGCTTAGTCTCTTATACAGTATATCAGGGGTCGCCACAGCGGAATGAACCGCCGACTATTTCCGCATACATTTTACACAGTGAATGCCTTTCTAGCTGAAACTGCTGGCAGCTAGCTATCTGCAACTCTCACATGGTCGCCCACTGAAGCTAAGCAGGGCTGCGCCCGGTCAGTACCTGGATGGGAGCCCACATGGGAAACCTAGGTTGCTGCCGAAAGTGGTGTTGGTCAGGCCAGCAGGGGGCGCCCAACCGGTTGTCTGTTTGGGTCCTAATGCCCCAGTATAGTGATGGGGACTCTATACTGCTCAGTGAGCACTGTCTTTGAGATGAGACGTTAAACCGAGGTCCTGACTCCCAGGATGTCCTTCGAAAAATCCTGGCCAAAACTGGCCATCCCCATCATCAATTGAATTAATCACTCTGTCTCCTCTCCACCAATCAGCTGATGTGTGGTGTGCGGTCTGGCACAAAAATGGCTGCCGTTGCGTCATCCAGGTGGATGCTGCACACTGGTGGTGGATGAGGAGATCCTATGTGTAAAACACTTTGAGTGCCCAGAAAAGCCCTATAAATGTAATTAATATTAATATTATTATTATTGATAACCCAGTACTGGGAAATAATCAAGCATACATTTATTTATATATTTATATGTACTTTTTTATGTATGTTCCATAACAGTTTACAATGCAGAGGGGAAAACAATGACCCCTTGTGTGTGGAGCAGGTTTTTTAAGATGCATCTCCAACTATTATTCATGAGTCCTGCTCAATACACATGACTTTAAACTGTAAAAAAAATAATAATAATAAAATCTCTTTTTATTTACTCACCCTCGGGCCATTAAATATGTAGATTACGTTTGGTCACACTTTATTTTGATGTTGCGTTGGTTGAATTTAAGTGACATTGCATCTACATGCCAACTAATTCTCATTAGATTATAAGTAGACTGTTAGGTTGGGGTTGGGGTTAGTGTAAGTTGACATGTACTTGCAAAGTTTCTTATAGTCAGCTAAATGTCTGTTGAAAGAGCATATCAACAGATATTAAGCAGACAGTCTAATAATACTCAAATGGACCATCAAAATAAAGTGTTGCCTTACATAAAATTTTTTCTTGAACATTAAAGATCAGAGAAATTTGTAGCTGAAAATGTGGTAATTCATAAAATCACACAAGTCAACATCTACTAACAACTAAAAACTAAACTAAAAAACATACAAAACATAAAATGAACCCCAGTGGCTCCTGGTAGTAAAAAGATCTTACAATATTAGTATTAATCCACAGCCAAATGGTTCCAAGCGTGTCCACAAAAGCTAAACAAATACATTTTTTGAGTGAAATATCATTGTAATGCTGTTACTATTCATTAATACTCTCATTATCCTAAGCAAGTCCTAAGCAAACATGTACAGCATCCGTTGAATAAAATGAGACTGAAAATTGTTTTTGATTTTTTCAGGAAAGCTGCATCAGTATAACAGTGCTTCCTCTCAGTGAACTAGAGTTAGCATGGCGAAAAGTTCTCAAAAGGTCAGTGTATGTCTGCTAGTCTGTTTTTTGTGTTTAAAATCAATTGTAAAGCTGGACAGTGTGGCGAAAGTGCATTTGTTTTTCATCCTGCATGTGAGGGCCTGTTGTATCTTCTGCCGTAAGTTTCAAAATATAAGTTAAGACAGCTGCTGCAGATCAAATTGAATGTTCGATGGCGAACACAAGCTGAATCTGAAACAGTGATTTGTTTACGTGTACGTTTTGCTGTTCAGCACGAGGCTGGTCGGAACAACAAATATCAATAAACCAATAGTGCAAGTCACGCATAACGGTACAAAAAGTTTTCACATTTTCTTAAAATGAAATTCAGTTTAGCTGTTCTAATGATCTGCGATCTAACACTGCGAAAAGTGCTGCACTATGAAACTGAGCTTGTTGTTATTGAGTTATTGTGCTCAGAAGTCTGTGAAACTTTGTGAAAACGTCACAGGCAATAGTACTGACAATCATTTCAGTTGTCTTGGCAGTGCAGTATTCACATCATTTTTACAAGAAAATTTAAATAAACAAACCTAAAGAAAATGGTGCAGTCAGTCATGTAATCAAGTTGGCCTCAGAAAGCAATGACTGATCTATGGCTGTGACACATATTGATTTAAAACAAGACATACTGTAGTAGGCACAATTATATCTACATTATTCCCCCTAATTATCTATAACAAGAAAACTAATTGCTTGATCAATAACCTAAATTAAACAAGCCAGACTTTTGCAGTGTATGCTGTTCTTTTACTCAGTCCATGTTGATTGATTGACTGAAAAAATACCTGTTGAAAGATGAGGTTTTTAAGCATGCAGATAATTAGGCTCTTCAGGGTTTTTATGGGAAATCCAGCAATAAGAAATGATGAAAGGTGTTTGAAATGTATGAAACGTAGACCGGATCAGGGGTATATATAAACGTAAAATATAGTATTTTTGTGGATGTTTTCCATCACTTAATCAAATTGTGGTTATTGTGCTTCTTTATCTCATAATTCAGACTGAAGATTGCACTTTTTTAACTTCTGTCTTAAAATTTTGAATTAGCATCTTGCAATTAAGCATTTTTTTTTAACTCACAAAGTTAAAATTGTGAGATAAAATTTCAGATTTAGCAAATGAAAATTCCAAATTACAAGATATGAATTCAAAGAAAGCAACATTTGTTTTGAGATAAAAAAAAAGTTGTGATTAATATAATAATAATATTTATATATTTATTTATTTATTTATTTATATCTTTTTTTGCTGTGGCAGAAACAAGTCTGCATATATTTCACCTTCCCATGTCCATTGTGCTTTGTGGAAGAGAGGGAGAGAGAGAGTTTGTGTGTCTATGTTTAAGTGCGCGTGTGTGTGTGTGCATTTTGTTTTACAGTAATAAGTACAACAGGGCTAATAAGATTTAATTGTAAAGATTTCATCTCATACAGCTGACCCTGTATGATTTAATTATTGCATTTCATAATTTAATTATTGCATTTTTATTAATATTTAACTTTAAAATGTCTGAGCTGTTTATCTGAATCTTACACGAGGAGTGATCTCAAACACACACACGCACGCACGCACGCACGCACGCACGCACGCACGCGCGCGCGAGCGCACACACACACACACACACACACGCACACACACACACACGCACACACACACACACGCACACACACGCATACACACACACACACACAAATAATTTTTGCAGGATTCACATCAATGCCAAATTGATATCCCAAAAAAGCAATAACACTTTCAACCATTTTCAAGCTTATATATAAATTATAATTATATAAAAATATTTTATTTTCCTGTTGAGGGCCTGTGGTTGAAGTAGAGATCATTATACTGACATAAATAGATTATAGGCTGGTGCAGTAGGTGGGGCGTTTTCTGACCTTTGCGATCATCTCAATTGTTGAAACTATCCTGTGGTTATCGCTGTTGTTGTTCATCATTAAATCGACAAATCTGCATAGCCCAAGATAAAATATTTATTTGACCTTCTAACAAACCAAAATAAATGCCATTCCAATTTATTTCACAATCAAAACATTCATTTTTTTTACAAGATCAAACCATAGTCTAGATCAAGCTCAATGTTTTGAGTTTATATGTAGACTGCATTTTAGAAAAAAAGAGGAAACGTTAGTTTTTTTCAAATGATCAGAGAAGCTACTGTGCCATCTCTTTCCATCAAGTTGTCACCTACAGCTAGACAAGTACAGCTAAAATGAAGGTAAAGTTAAAGTAAAATCTGTTAATTAATTACCTTAATAAATAGCAGACTGTTCAACTGTCCTGACATTATGGAAATGTTTATGTGATGTTTAAATATACTGTAAAACCCGCTAAGTTAAGTTAACTCAAAGTGTTTGAGAAACCCGATTGTGGCAAACCGTTTAAGATTTAAAACAAAATGGTTTGAGTACTGTAAAGTTATCTATTGTGTCACATACACACATGTCATTTGTGTTGATATCATCAAACTTTTAAAGTATTAGTAACTTAAACAGTTTAGGTTCAGTTCACTACTAACTTAAACTGGTCAATTACCTTAAAGTCCAAACAACTATATAGCTACTCAAATGGTTTGGTATTCCCTCTAGCATTAAAGTTAACACAAAAAATATAATAGATAAATTCATAACTCATTTGATTAAAATTCTGCTTAATATAATCAATTTATGAGTTACCATAACTCTTTTTCATTTAGTCAAAGTAATTTTTTAAAACATTATAAGTTAAAATAACTTATTTAATTTAGTGATTTTCACTGTTTTACAGTGTACAGTATATTGCTTAAACAAGCTAACAATATTGACCTTAAAATGATTGGCCAAAAACTGATTTTATTCTATGAAATAAAACAAATAAGACTTTCTCCAGAAGACAAAATATATTATAGGAAATCCCTCGCTCTGTTAAACACTATTTGGGAAATATTTGAAACAGAAAAAAAAAATGATGAGGCTAACAATTTTGACTTTAACTGTATATAAAGAAACATACACATTTTTCTATAGGTTCTAACACTTACTAGCCATTAAAAGACAGCATGCAGCAATAGAATAAATTGTATGATTTTAAAATTAATGTATGAGTTTTAGGGAAATTGATTTTTAAAAATAAATAGAAAAAAGTATTCTAGAGACCACCACAAAACGTCCCTTTTAATCTCTGACGGGTCTTGTTTTTATGAGCATGTTACATTGTGTCTGGCTAGCATGTATACAAGTCTACAATCCATTAAGCAATGTGCAGCATTGCATTTTGTGTTGTTAAAGTTGCATCATCATTTCATCTCTGTTGAAATTCCAGCAATTGACTTTCAAATAGTCTCAGTATTGGTCTCTATAATAGTATTTAATACTGTTCACCAGACACCACTATTAAAACAACAGAAAGAAACATAAACTTGCAATATTACAGTAGCCTCAGGGGATTAAAACCATGCAATATGATTTTTTTTTTTTTTTTACTGTAGCTGGTTTATGTTTTGTAGTATGTTTTATTGTTTTTCTGCTTTCATGAAAGAGATTTCAAAATGACTGTACCCTAACACAGTAAGACTAGGAGTATGGCACATAAAATGTAAAATATAAGCTACTGCCCCTGTCACAAAATGGTGCAAAGGAAACTTGTCCAAGTTTAGCATTTAACACTAATGTTTTATATATTTTGATGGATTGATTTTCAATTTAATGCACACTCACTGGCCACTTTATTAGGTACACCTTACTAGTACCGGGTTGGATCCCCTTTTGCCTTCAGAACTGCCCTAATCCTTACGTTATAAATACACATTATATACTGTACATCAATATTGTACATACATTGGAATGCCTAATATAATATAGATCTCAATTATGTGTTTCAAATTACAATTGAATGAACTACTGAGCACAAAAAGCAAATATCCCCATCGACCAAAAGACATTTTGACGCACATGGAGGAGCAGAGCATGTTTACCCCAAGCAATACAATCAGTCAGGAGGCTCAAATCAGTTCTGCTTGGCTAAGACACGACTTGGGTAATGGAGAAGGAGTATTTTGACATTCCAATCAGGTCTTTGTTTAAATTGTGTGGAACTGTGCAAACCCAAATCAATGTTCTAAGTACAATAAGCCTCTCGGCGACGTTATGAATATTTAGTATGGAAGATTACCTTGTGAGATGTACTCTCTGATTAGCATTAGCAGCATTCATTGAGGAAAACTGGCACTTTGCTGGACAGGAAAGTGGATGGGGATAAACTAATGTGTCCTTGGGGACGAGGACCTTGAAAAACAGTAAAAGTATATTGTGAATAAAACAAAGAAAGGCCATATTAGAAAAATCTGTGATGAAACAGTTCATACTGCACGTTACATAAGGTTTCATTTGTTACATAACAAACAAAGAAAATATTCATTCATTCATTTTGTTTCGGCTTAGTCCCTTTATACAACAGGGGTCACCACAGCGAAATGAACCGCCAACTTATCCAGCATATGTTTTACACAGAGGATGCCCTTCCAGCTACAACCCAACACTGAGAAACACTTATACACTCTTGCATTCACACACACACACTATGGCCAATTTAGTTCATTCAATTTACCTACAGCGCATGTTTTTAGACTCTGGGGGAAACCGGAGCACCTGGAGGAAACCCACGCAAACACGAGAACATGAAAACTCCACGCAGAAATGCCAACTGACCCAGCTCAAACCAGCGACCTTCTTGCTGTGAGGTGATTTTTACAGCATTTGTTTAATGATGTTAATGATATGCTTACTGATACTATATTAACATTAAATGCTGTGTTCTTAACATCATTTAAAGCTACAGTATAACATTTGCAATTTTGCTGCTTAATAAAATTACACTTCATGCACCTTGTGGAAGAACCATGTATACTAACAATAGTAAGAAAAAAGCTAATACGTAAATGGTTAAAAGTGAGAATTGGCCTCTATATAAGTGTGGTTTATTTATAATCTAATTTATAGAGGAGCACGTGCTTATGATTGAACACGGCTGGTCCAGCATTAGCTAATACATGATCCACCAATCAGTCAATTCATATAACTCACCATAAATGACCAGAAAATCTTACCTCAGTATCTTTGTTTTGAAGAATCCCCCTTCCACTCCTACTCCCTTTCTAGATAAGGCAGCACGGCGGCCCAGTGGTTAGCACTGTTGCCTCACAGCAAGAACGTCACTGGTTCAAGTCCTCACCAGGACAGCTAACGTTTCTGTGAGGAGTTTATATGCTCTCCCTTTGCTCGCGCGGGTTTCCCGGTTTTCTCCCACAGTCCAAAGACGTGACATAGGTGAACTGACCAAACCAAATTGGCACTGTAGTCAAGTTCTAGTCAGCAATATATTTTCATAGCAATCCATAATTTGCCGTTTATAAACAAGGGAGTTCTCGAGATCTACCCGAGCTCAAACTCACCTCTCACCTTTCTATCAGGGAGAGAGCCCCGAGTTTAAGGATCTTTTGAGCTCAGGGCTCTCTCCTGGGACAGCATGCCACATTTGCTTTATGATGAATCATCAGCTAAGTGTAAACTCTTGAATGTATAGTATTTGTGAATTTATACTGTATACACATAGTATATTTTGAGCTATAGTAGTTGCTAATGGTTTTTTTCAATGTTTCATTTAGTTTCAAACTAAATGTAGTAAAACTAAAACTTTACTACCATGTTTTGGTGTGTAGTCATACATAAACTAAAACCAACCAAACATAAATAAATAAACAAACAGAACAAAACTTCAATAGTATAAAATGCTTTCTTAAAGGGATAGTTCACCCAAAATGAAAATTCTATCATCATTTACTCCTCCAAACCTGTTTCTTTCTTCTGTTGAACACAAAAGAAGATATTTTGGGGAAAAAAAAACATGTAACCATTAATTCCATATACAAAAATAGTGAAAATCTTGGTTGCCTTACATTTTTAAGCTGAATCAAATTTAACTTTTGACTCCATTGCACTTATATTATGTTAAACTGACTTAAAACAGCTCACGTAACTTAGAAAATTAAGTTAAAACATGATTAACTTAAGCTGTAAAACATAAGCTGTCTTAACCAATTGATCATATAATTTTTTATAGTTTAGTATTTGTTTCTCCTACTATAAACATTGAGGGTTACAGGTTTTCAGATTTTTTCAAAACGTTTCACATACAAAAATATATTTAGTGTTCAAAAGAAAGAAAAAAAAAAACACTTATAAAGGTTTGAAATTACATGAGGGAGAGTAAATGGTGTGTACATTTTCATTTTTGGGTGAACTATCCCTTCCCTTTCTTATTTCTTTCCTGTATACATGTATTATCATCATCATCATTATTATTATTATTATTATTATTATTAGCAGTAGTAGTAGTAGTAGTAGTATTATTATTATTATTATTATTATTATTATTATTGAGATGAAAGTGTGTGCATATTTACATTTGATGGACTCATGATACTTCTAACAGTATATACTGTTGCTCAGGTACAAAAAAAATGCTTATATTCTGTGAAATTCTTTGCTGTGAATATATCAAGGAATCTAAAAAGAAAAGTATGGCATCATTTCACCCTTCACATGTTTAAAACCTACAGTATTTGACAGTATTTCTTTTGTTGAACACAAAAGAAGATATTTTAAAAAATGCTGGTAGCTGGCACCCATTGACTTCCATAGTAAATTTTTGGCAGCACCCAATATGCCTCAAAATATCTTCTTCTGCGTTCAACTGAAGAAAGTAACTAAAACAACACGAGGTAGATGTGATGATAAATGATTCTAAATTTGGGATGAACTCTCCCTTTAACTACTGTATATTGTCTCTCACTCTCCAAACTTTTCTTTGAACTTAGTTGTTTATAAATTATTAGACGCTCCTTTTTAATTCATCATGATCCATTTTCAAACTGTCACAACACAACTGACATCTAAATCGAGAGTCTTTTCACTCCTTTAACCTCTGCGGTGCATTGAAAACCAACCGCACCCACTTTGACTGAGATACGAGAGAGAGAGTCGCACTTTTGACAACTCACTGCCGATGACAAGAGTCGCCCTGAGGCATCAACAGGAACCCGAGACTTGAGAAAGATTAATGTCCTTAAATGCACAGTCTGTTGCTGATGTAAATGCGTTTTGCTGTCTATCTCTGCGTCTCGCTGCAGAACTTCCCCATGACGTGACGAGGGAGACGAATGCCAAGTATTACAGGCAGATTTTGACCTTTGACACTCCAAGATGATAAAACACCAAACTCCACACACGGGACCGGTGCATTATATGACCCGCTGTTTTAGCAAACAAAGCAATTTCCTTCCATACACACGCTCTCGCACGCACTGACAGTCTCTTCTCGTCTCACTCTCACGGTTTGGATTCCTCAAGAGTGACAGCAGCAGTTGTGCTTGAGATTAAGGATAATAAGAGTCAGACCGCATAAGCTGAAGATGAAACTGAACTCTGTCAAACGTCAGGGAACGTCTGTGCTTCACAGCTGTCGTGTCATGGAGGATGTTGCACGAGGAAATCTACACTGATATTAACCCTTCACTGGACGATCTTTTAAACCGTTCAGAGTGTGGTGTTGAATACAACTAGCATGGTTGATTGTTTTGGGGCTGTTCAGTATAGCTTGCAGAACTGCACAAAGTTTTCCAAGAAGTATGGGGTGCTTGCAGTTTTTCTTGATTGCTAAAACACACTTGCTCCATTTTCTCACACCATTAAACACAAAACCTCACCTTCAAGCATTATTAACAAAATACCTCTGACTTCACTTAAAACTTTTGCCTCAAAACAGTTTTACCTGTGTTCAAAATCAAGCACCGCTCTCAATTAATAAACAATTTGATCAAAATGATATACACTCTCAAGAAGTCAGTAAACAATACAACACAAAACACATTGTTCAAAACAGTTCTCAAGGATTTTACAGTTTTTTCCAACTGCTTACACACAAAGTCTTTTCTTGTCACACGATTTCTGAAACATCTCACTCAAAATGCAAAACTACACAGCATATTTCCAAAACCAAAAGCTATTTCTTAAGCTTGAACTAAAAAACTTTTTTCAAACTCTACACACAATTCTCTACCTTAAACACAAAACTTGCCACTTGCTTTCCTTTTCCAAACACAACCAATCAAAATGCTACACTTATCCACCGGATCACACACACTCACTCCTCACATGTGCAAACACTATTTTCATAACTGATCACTAACCAATCACTGCTTTTCTCTAGTATAGGCCAAAGGTGATTTGACACCGGGCTGTACTGGTCCAATAAAAACTGGTTTGCCACCCATTCACAATTTATGGTTATGTATCTACCACATGTTCACCTTTTCTAAATCCTAAATTCCTATAAAAAAAAATAGAGAAATTCTTTTGAGCCCAGTGCTGTAAAGTGTATGATGGGCAACCCTATGCCTGCATAACGGTTCTCTATGGAATAGACCCCCCACCCCTCTCCACCAAGTCTTTATTACAGTTTTTTTTTCTGATAGCTTAAGCACATTTTTTGTAACTATTGGCTATTTTTGCAAAACTCTACACACCAACAAGAAAACCCTTCACCAAATCCGCAAAACATTTTAGTTCTCTTGCAAAAGCTAATAAACCTTGCTTAACTCTTCAAACCTTCGTAAAAATTGTATTTTTGTACCAAACATTTAACACAAGCCATCACATTAGTGATCACATTAGTAAGCACACAATGCTCCAACTACACACTGATGGAATGAATAAAAACTACATCTGGCTTTTGCTTTGAAAACAGTTCCTCAACTGATTGTCTTTAAAAAAGAATTTGCCCCCTATGTATAAGCTTTAAAAATAATAAAGAGTGAGAAAGCTAAACAATTGTATGATTTGTTTCAAGAATATGGTTTTATTTAACCCCTTACAGAGTTTCTATTTGATGTTTGCACGATATGTTGTTCTTTTTTTGTTAAGTTATTTTTTTATTTTTTTTGTTTGTTGGTTTATTTATTTATTTATTTATTTATTTTGTGTGTGTAATTTTATGGCTTTATATTTGATTCACTGTATATCTGACATGTCTCAGTCAGTGTGTGCAAGATTATGTTTGGATTGAGTTTGGCCTAAATTGTTGTTTTTGAAAGGCAAATAAAAAAAATTTTTTACAGTTTTTTCTGAATGCTTAAGCACATTTTTTGTAACTATTGGCTATTTTTGCAAAACTCTACACACCAATAAGCAAACCCTTCACTAAATCTGCAAAACAGTTTAGTTCTCTTGCAAAAGCTGATAAACCTTGCTTAACTCTTCAAACCTTCGTAAAAATGGTATTTTTGTATCAAACATTTAACACAAGTCATCACAATAATAAGCACACGATGCTCCAACTACACACTGATGGAATAAATAAAAACTACATCTGGCTTTTGCTTTAAAAACAGCGTCTCAACTGATCTTTAAATAGGAGTTTGCCGCCAATCTGGAATCTTTAAAAAATAATGAAGAGTGAGAAGACTAATGTGTAATTTAGAAGACTAATGTGTGTAATTGTATGGCTTTATATTTGATACACTGTATGACATGTCTCAGTCAGTGTGTGCAACATTATGTTTGAATTGAGTTTGGCCTAAATTGTTGTGTTTTTGAAAGGCAAATATAAAAAAATTATAAATAAAATAAAGGCTTTTGCATTCTCAGAGCACATGCTAGGCTATGTCAGTTTGAGGTCATACCCTTTTCATAGTTCTGTAAACATACAGGGATGCAAACTTCAAGTACTGGTGTTTTTTTACACACATCAAAACAAACACAAGAGTTTTTCCAAATCAAAACACAAAATAGTAATTTCACTGAGAAAAAATAAATAAAATCTGACTACATCGTGTCGTCTCTCTGGGTCCGGCCACAAAATTTCATCTACATCACATGCAATGTCCTCTAGTCCAAGGCACTGGGGAAAGTATCTGATTGCAAAGTGAACTAATTATCTAAAACAGTTTTCACATGCGACAGTGTGCCAGACAGTTGGCAAAATAGTGTAAATAATAGCCATACATGTGTATAGTTTTGCTAAGAGTGTGTTGATCATTTGGAAATTCAGTGTAAAGCAGTGAGTTGTGTTTACAGTTCTGAAAAAAGAATGCTGTGCAGTGGATTGTACCTACAATTTTGAAAAGTGAGTGTTACAAAATTGCAAACTTAGTGCAAAGCAGTGTTTGTGCTTTTAATTTTGCAAACTCAGTAAGTGGTTTTGCTATAAGAATTAATCGTTTTATAAATTGTGCTATAAGAATCTCGGTTGGAGTTTAAGCATTCAGAAAAAAAAAATAAATAAAACTTCTGGCTTTTGCCTTCTCTGAGCACAAGCTAGGCTATATCAGTTTGAGGTCATACCTTTCTCATAGTTCTGTAAACATACAGGGATGCAAACTTCAAGTACTGGCGTTTATTTACACACATCAAAACTAAATTTCCAAATCAAAACACAAAATAGTAATTTCACTGAGAAAAAAAAAAATAAAAAATCAGACTGCATCGTGTAGTCTCTCTGAGTCCGGCCACAAAATTTCATCTACATCACATGCAATGTCCTCTAGTCCAAGGCACTGGGGAAAGTATCTGATTGCAAAGTGAACTAATTATCTAAAACAGTTTTCACATGTGACAGTGTGCCAGACAGTTGGCAAAATAGTGTAAATAATAGCCATACATGTGTATAGTTTTGCTAGGAGTGTGTTGATCATTTGGAAATTCAGTGTAAAGCAGTGAGTTGTGTTTACAGTTTCACAAAAAGAGTGCTGTGCAGTGGATGGTACCTACAATTTTGAAAAGTGTGTTACAAAATTGCAAACGTAGTGCAAAGCAGTGTTTGTGCTTTTAATTTTGGAAACTCAGTGAATGGTTTTGCTAAAAGAATTAATCATTTTATAAATTGTGCTATAAGAATCTCGGTTAGGGTTTAAGCATTCAGGAAAAACTGTAATCCGGTGTCGCCACAGCGAAATGAACCGCCAACTTATCCAGCACATGTTTTACGCAGCGGATGCCCATCCAGCTGTAACCCATCTCTGGGAAACATCCATACCACTCATTCACACTCATACACTACGGACAATTTAGCCTACCCAATTCACCTGTACAGCATGTCTTTGGACTGTAGGGGAAACCGGAGCACCCGGACGAAACCCACGCGAACGCGGGAAGAACATGCAAACTCCACACAAAAACGCCAACTGACCCAGCCGAGGCCCGAACCAGTGACCTTCTTGCTGTGAGGCGACAGCACTACCTACTGCGACACCACATCGCCCTACTTTTGCTTTCATTTTTTTTTTAACATTTTTACATATAGTATGTAAATCTTTTTTTTGTTTGTTTTTTTGTATGCTGTATACACCAATAATGTTTGGCCTAATCAATATTTTCTGTATTGGGGTTTACACGGTACCTGTTCCCTATATCAATAGATCACTGTCACTGTAGTACATTGTATTGAATTGTAGATATCAGCCTAAAAAGAGCAAAGAGCTTTAGATTAAGAACAACAGTGTTTACATGCTATATCCAAAAGTGTTATTTTATGAAAGAAGTGTTTGCCATTCAATACAATTGCTTTATTCTGACGTGTGTTTGTGGCATTTTGAAAAAGTGTTACATTTTGAAGCAAATGTGAAGCATTTTGCATTTTGTGTGTGCAGTTTTGGGAATTGTGTGTTGAGTTTTGAAAAAAGGGGACACTGTTTTGAAAACATGTGAAAGCAGTTGGAAAAAACTGTAATCTCAATATTTAGGGCTATACAATTTGTTCATTGTACAGCATAAGGCCTACAATGCACTGTACTACAGTATATAATACTAAAAGGGACAGAAATCAAAGGTGGAAACATGATCGATTTGCTTCTTCTTGTCTTTGGGCTGAGTCAGGCCAGAACACTTCTTCGACATCACACGCAATGCAATATTGTCTCTCCTGAAGCAATGGGAGAAGAAGCCTGTTGTGTGTCGTATATAGCCCTGACATGATTCCTCAATTATATCACCATGACTTGCAGCAGATCTACTCTGGTGTAGGGTTGTCTATCATACACCTTCCATAAAACTACTCAATCAGATTCAGGAAAGGCGAGTATGAAGGGATGTACAAGTTCATAAACTGCCCGTTGCGCTCATCCTCTCACATTGTTTCTTCTAAACATGCTTAGAGACTCTCATTCCCACCTTCAATGACCTGTGTCATTTTCATCATTTGAAAAATGTGACATCAATTTTAAATGGTTATGTTTAAACAATGACATCTTTTCTCTATTTGTATTTGATTGTTGCTACTTGTGTTTACCAGTGTGGATGACATGTGCATTACAGAGCAGAATGTGTTTTGAGAATTAAAATGTGTTTAGAGTTTTGCTGAAACGTCTAAGGTCTGCACATTGTGTTTTACCATGTGAAATGGTTCAAGGTATTGACAACAGACTGGACAAATAGCTTAATAGGGTCAGGCAACTGAGAACTTAGTTCAGCCAATGGGCTTTAGTGTTTTAGCAGAAAAACTGTAAGAAGGTGTCTGGTGCATATGGAGAAGAAAAGAGTGTGTCTCCTATAGGTCATTAGTCAAGCCTTTACTCATCTGCTTGAAGGATGCTACGAATTGCATATGTTTTAAAAGAAAATGTGGAAAAGAAAATGTGGATTTGCACAATGTTTTCCCAGAATTATTGAGTGTTGACAGGAAAGTGTCTGGTGCATACGGAGAAAAGAGTGTCCTGGTGTTATATACAAACCAGCATGGGGGAATGTTTTTGAGCTATTCAGTATAGCTGGCATTGTTTTTGGGGTATTCAATATAATGTGCATTGTGTTCAGATGTCTTTAATTGCTATTAGCATTTGTTTAATCACATATTTGACTGATTAAATAGTGCACAGTTAATACTGACAGGCTCAAATTCCAGGAAAATATGCATCACACTATTATACCACCAGCAGCTTGAACCATTGAAACAAAACAGGATGGATCTATGCTTTTACGTTGTTTACAGCAGATTCTGGCCATAAGATCGGTATTGTTACAGCATAAATCAAGACTCATCAGACTAGGCATCTTTTTTCTAATCTTGTATTGTCCAATTCTGGTGAGCCAATGTGAATTGAAGCTTCAATTTGCTGTTGTTATGTGACAGGAGTACCACGGATGTAATTTTAATGTATTGTGTGCTCAGAGATGCTCTTCTGCAGATTTTATAATGTTGTGGTTGTAATGAGTGGCTATTTGAGTTACTATTGCCATCGGCTTGAACCAGTCCTGTTATTCTCCATTGATCTTTGACATCAGAAAGGCATTTTCACCCATAGAACTGCTATTCGATATTCAGACATGGTTGTGAAACAGTTGTGCTTAAAATTCCCTGTAGATCAACATTTTCTGAAATATCAGCATGTCTTGAGCAAACACATCCCCTATATCAACATTCTTTCTTATTCTGATGCTCAGTTTGTACTTAAGTGGATCATCTTGACCATCTCTACATGCCTAAATAGACCTACACTGTAGTTGCTATGATTGACTGATTAGTAAGCTCACACCGAATCTGCGCGTGCAGAATTCCGCAGATTTTTAGCCCATCATTGATTCTGTTTATTTACTTGAGTAAAAGTGTGTAAATTTATATTTATTCAGTTTTTAAATTAATTTTAGCATAAGTATTGCCTAATATGAAAATATTCATATGATTTTTTTTTTTAACAATACAGTTTGTAAGGTAATATTTTCTGTCTTTTATTAGATATATTATATGAGAGACTTGCTTTGTTTACCAAATAAAGTGGATCTAAATGGATTTGCATTGTAAACATAAAATAAAAGTGAAAAGTTATTATATTTTAATTAATATATAGTTTTTAGTTATGATACTCCCAAAATTATTCCGCATAAATGTGCAGATTTTTAACAAAATTCTCTGCAGAAATAGCAAAAAATGTCCGCAGATTTTGTCTGGCCCTACTGATATGTGTATTAAAGTAGTCATGTTTGTCTGGCCCTACTGATATGTGTATTAAAGTAGTCATGTAGTCTCCAGAGCTGCCAGAATGTGTCTATTTGACAGTTTTTGGGTGAGTAAAAAGCTGCTTTCATGCTTTAAAGCTATAGTTAACCCAAGAGTAAAATTTCTGAATCATAGAATGAAAACATAATTTACTCAATCTGCACTTGTTCAAAACCTGTTTGTGTTTCTTTTTTTTTGAAAACAAAATAAGATACATTTACATTTATTTATTTAGCAGACATTTGCATCCTAAGAGACAGAAATGAGGATAAAAGAATCACTTCAAATCATCAGAGAGTAGCAGTGAATAAATGCTATGACAGGTCTAAGTTAGTTTATTTTTGAATACGTTTTTTTTTTTTTTTCTTCTTCTCCGAGCATACATAAAGGAGAGCGTGTGTCCTTTTCGAGGAGTGGGTTTGTTAAGCTTGTTCAACTGTGTAGAGCACACTTTTTGAATTGCACAACATTTTCCAAGAAGTATGGGGTGCTTGTAAGAAGGTGTCAGGTGCAAATGGAGAGTAAAAGAGTGTCACCTACAGGCCGTTTGTCAAGCCCACTCACCTGTGTGAAGCAAAAACAGTATTTTTTCTTGAAATGTGGAGTGTTGACAAGAAAGTATCTGGTACATATGAAGAGGCGGGAGTGTGTGATATTTTGAAGAATGCCGGTATTTGGCATCCATTGACATCTATATTTTATTTCTGTTGGAATATCTAATAAATTCCATGCATGTTCAATAAAAAAGGTCAGGAGAGGTTTTTCTTCAGTGTCAAAAATATTAGTAATTTATTGGATACAAATGAATAATTTGATTCACAGAATTCTGTTGTCCTTAATGCAATGCAAGAGTTACATTCAAGGGTAGTACCAGGTGGAGTTTAGTGGATTTCGTCACTTGTCAATCATTGTCTAGTCCTCCATTGGCCGCACCCATACATGCATCCTCTTTTTCTATGAATTCTCTGCACAACATTAAAAGCATAAAAATTTCTCAACTGCAAATATTCTGTGCTCACAGGAAGTTTCGCTGCAGAGCTCAAGTTAATTTTAGACAATCAGCTTCATCTACTTCTGCAAAAATGCTTCATTAGTATGCAAAACATATCGCACTCAACAAAAGTTCAGTTAATATATCACCTTTAAGCAATACAAATACAATTGTTTAATGAAAAGAAAAAGAAATTAAAAAAATTCCTTTGTAATTCCTTTTTCCCAACATTTCCCACCATGGAAGTTGATGGGTACCAGCAACCAGCATTCTTCAAAATATCTTCTTTTGTATTCAACAGAAGAAAGTAACTCATAGAGGTTTAAAACCACAAGAGGGAGAATATATGATGAGGTAAATTTTAGTTTAGGGTTAACTATTTCGTTAAGCAATAAATAAATACTCAAAATAGCAATCCCAACAAAGGCAAGTTAGGGAGTCTCTCAAAAGTGCAAATTGCACAAATATCCATACTGTATGTTCATATATTTTTCCATGACAATAACAGTAACATATTTTCAAATATGCAGTGATTATGTAGAACGATAATTAGGAATAATATAGTAATAATTTAGACAATTTATTATTTAAAAATGTTATCATTAAATGTAGTTTTTGAGCTTTGCGGTTGGTTTGCACTTTTGAGACACTCCCTAACTTTCTTATGTATATAGTTTTTGTGCATAATATAATACATGTAAAGACACTACTAAGCTATGTTGTATCTTTACTTGCTATATGATTAATATATATATGCAAACACAGGGAGAAGAGTTGATTTCTGCACACAAACAAAACAGACATGCAGACTGACACTCACCTGTTCTCAGAAGCAAAAATAAATACACATTCACACAAACAGACAATTGCAGGGAGCAACTTGTCATTATTATGAATGTGCTTGTGAGTAACCACAATTTCATGTAGCTTAACAAGTATCTGAACATCAGTCATGCGCATGTTACATTTGTTTGAAGGATGAAAAGCGAATGAAATCCCCAATCCTACAGCAAACATCGCATTATTCCTTAGCTGATGCAAAGCAAACACATGTTTGTCTGAAGTCTCACTCCGACGATAATGAAAGATATGTGTCAGGTCTGAATAGATGAGATTTAGCACTGTGCAAAGAGGGCTGTGAATTCAGTAAAGCCAGTTAAACCTTTCATCAAATTCTGCTTTTCACCAAAATTATACTGCTGGCTCTGTGTTCAAAGCTATAACACGAGCGATGAATATGTGCCAAAGACAATTTTTTATGTAATACATTTCATCAGACCTGCAGATTACTAAGAAAATAAAAAAATCCCAGCTGAGCCACGCTTGTGTCTGTGTGTGAGTGTGTGCGCGGGTGAAGAAAAAGAAGAAACTAATCCCACACACAGATTTACCTGACTAGACATCACGCCTCATTTAATGCCTCAGATAACAATGAACGAATAGCAGATTTCTCGAAAATGTCATTTGGATAACACTTTCCAGAAGTTATCATTAGTTAACTACATTATTTAACATGAACTGATCTCAATTAAGGTTAATTTCATAATGGATATATGCATCATTTAAAAACTAAAATGTGTATACGGTTGAAACCAGAAGTTTACATACACTCTAAAAAAAGAAACATAACCATTTTTTTTTTTAAATGTCTGATGGCAAATCATACTAAACGTTTACTATTTTAGGTTCGTTAGGATTAGCTAAATCATTTACATTTGCTAAATGCCAGAATAATGAGAAATTTTGTTTTTGAGAATTGTTTATTAATTTCTAGACAGTCAAAAGTTTACATACATTTCCTTGGTATTTTTTTAGCTTTGTTTTTAAACTGTATAACTTCTGTATTAACCCAAAACTGTCAAATGTTTTGGGTATCCTTCCACAAGCTTCTCACAATAGTTTGAAGGAATTTTGGCCCATTCCTCCTGACAGAATTGGTGTAACTGAGTCAGATTTGTAGGCTGTCTTGCTCGCACAAACTTTTTCAACTCTGCCCACAAATTTTCTATAGGATTGAGCTCAGGGCTTTGTGATGGCCACTCCAAAACATTCACTCCTTAAAGCACATTTTAACTAATTTGGCAGTATGCTTAGAGTCAAGGTCTGTTTGGAAGACCCATTTGTGGCCAAGTTTTAATTTTCTGGCTGATGTCTTGAGATGTTGCTTCAGTATTTCTACATAATGTTCTTTCTTCATGATGCCATCTATGCTGTGAAGTGGACCAGTCCCTCCTGCAGCAAAACAGCCCCACAATATGATGCTGCCGCCCCTATTCTTTAAAGTTGGGATGGTGTTCCTAAGCTTGTAAGCTTTTCCTTTTTGTCCTCCAAATGTAACACTGGTCATTATGGCCAAACTGTTCAATCTTAGTTCCATCAGACCATCCAAAAATTTGTCTTTTTCCCAGTGTAATTTAGTAAATTGTAATCTAACTTTTTTGTTGATTCTGGCTTGTTGATTTCCCCATGTTGTCACACAAGGAAGCAGTGTGTTTGAGGTTTTCCTTCAATACTATTTTACAGTTGTGCCTCCATTTAACTCAAATGTTGTCAATTAGCCAATCAGAAACTTCCAAAACCTTGACACCATCATCTGAGCTTTTTCAGAGGCCTAATAATCGTATTGTATGTAAACTTGACTTTCAAGAAAGATTATAACAATTTCTCAAAAAATATCTCTCTCATTATTCTGCTATTAAGCATAACAGAAACATATTTGATAATCCTAACTTACCTAAAAGAGAAAAAGTTTAGTCACATTAACATCTGACTTATTTTTAAATGGTTATGTGCCTTTTTATACAGTGTATGTAAACTTCTGGTTTCAACAGTATGTTAGTAATGGACCAGAGTTAACATTAATAAACAATGATCAGTTGTATTAAATAAATGAATAATGCTAGCTAAGGCTAGTTAATTCATTAACAAATGTTAAATGATGGGACTTTATTGTAAAGTGCCAGGAAAAGACAAGATAGCATGCACATCAGTTAGACAGCTATTTCTTAGACTTAATATTTATGTAAACCTCAAAAAATGTAAAATACAAATACAAGTATTATAAAAATTAAGAACTGTGCTTCTTATAATAATGTATTTATAATAGATTGATATACAATATTATAACAGTTATTTGTTACTTTATTTTGTTTCAGCTTCACAATTTACCATTTTCATTTAGTTCAACTTAAAGTACTAAAATAACTCGAACTTAAATAAATTGAAAACATTTTATAGACAATTTTGAGGAATGTAAACAACAACAATGGTCCCAATGTATTTCCTGTTTTGCATTTTTAATTTCTATAGCATCTGAGAATATAAAAAGAGCCACATATTGATAAATAATGCTATATAAGATAGCTGTTTTAACATTAAGTTATTGAATTGTTATTATCAAATGATTGAATTGCCTCTTGTTACAGTTATGAAATAGTTTAATAACAAGCAGGAAAGGTCCATGGGCCAATGACATGACCACAATGAAATGGTCTATAGACATAAAATATAAAATCAACTAACTTAACATTAATATAAGAAAATATAACAAGATGCATTCATTTATTCTTACATAGCACTAACGTATATAATTTAGAGTAAATTTATTAGACTATTTCAGGATGCTTTTTCAGTGTGAATTATTAGTGGATCTGAATCAGTACCTAAAAAAACATTTCTTCACTTTTTGATCTGTTAAACTTCGAAGTTTCAGATTGTGCCTCAAAATCTTTGCTGAGGCAACAAGAACCAAATCTATAAGGGAGTGTGTATGCATGTGTGAGTTGACATACTGTATGTTGATATTCATTCATTCATTCATTCATTTTCTTTTCGGCTTAGTCCCTTTATTAATCCGGGGTCGCCACAGCGGAATGAACCACCAACTTATCCAGCACATGTTTTTTCGCAGCGGATGCCCTTCCAGCCGCAACCCATCTCTGGGAAACATCCATACACTCATTCACACACATACACTATGGACAATTTTAGCCTACCCAATTCACCTGTACCGCATGTCTTTGGACTGTGGGGGAAACCGAAGCACCCGGAGGAAACCCATGCGAACGCAAGGAGAACATGCAAACTCCACAAAGAAACGCCAACTGACCCAGCCGAGGCTCGAACCAGCGGCCTTCTTGCTGTGAGACGACAGCACTACCTACTGCGCCCTATGTTGATATTCAATAATTGAAAATATGATGATATTGTGAAAACGCATGAAATTAAGATTTTGTGCACTTTACAATATGATGAATATTTATGCATTATTTATAATGCTTGCAATTAATTGGTAAGCTTAATAGTTAAAACATGAACATTTTCATGTGGAAATGCTTAAAATACTGGGTGAAAATTTTGTGACTTTATAAACTATAGCAATAAGGCTCTAACATGAGTAATTAACCAAACTCACAATAAAACTAAGCTTTTATTAATCTTAGGTGATGTTAATTTTGTAATGACTAATAATGTGTTAAAATTGTATTCATAATCTGATTACAATTTGCTATCATTGGAGTCAATATCTAATACAACATAGTTAGTTACTATTGTAAGTCTGGCCTTTTTTCACTGTTGACAGCCGATTCTAATGTTATCATTTGATTGAATGGGCATTATCAGTGGTTATCAGCTGATAGATATGGGCCAGTAGGGGTCTTCTGCACCAACTAGTTGGCTAAGAAGGCTGTTATCATTCATCCACATGGTGGCCCGTACTGTCAGCTGATAACCACTGATAACGCCCATTCAATCGAGTGATTCGATACGGGTGGTTGATTTTACTGCGTTCACTAACATTCACTAATGAGATTTTTGATTGTGAAGTGTTAACAATTGTACTTTATAAGCCTTTTGCAATTTAATTTGGTTGAAATAATTGTTTACTTAGAACACACACACACACACACACACACACACACACACACACACACACACACACATATATATATATATATATATATATATATATATATATATATATATATATATATATATATATATATATATATATATATATATATATATATATATATATTACTGTATATATACTGTGTGTGTGTGTGTGTGTGTGTGTGTGTGTGTGTGTGTGTGTGTGTGTGTGTGTGTATGTATGTATGTATATATATATATATATATATATATATATATATATATATATATATATATATATATATATATATATATATATATATATATATATATATATATATATATATATATATATATAAATATGTACAATAATGCAAAACACTAACTATTATTTTGTTATTATACCTATTAATCTTTTTTTTTCACAGCTTTGGTCAGTATCGTGATAATACCATAATATACTGTACTGATAATACCTATACCAATAATACAATGATAACAAGAAAATTTGATACCGTCATAAGTCTGCGTGTGTATGTGTGTGTGTGTTTGTGAGAGGCATGGTTATGAAAGAGCATGGTTATTATTACCCAGCTGTGTTTTAGTCAGATCAGGGCACAGAAATAGCTCTGCAGGAGAGAGAGATGCATGCTGGGAACTTCCTTCCTTTCCCATTGACAAATGTTACATAAATTATTCACCCTAAAATAAACACCTGGATCATCTCTACCGGCTCCATGAAAAAATGCAGTTTACAGTATGTCTTTTCTATTCAGCATTTTAGAGGCAGTGATCACCAAGAGACTGGCGTATAAGATGATATTTCTACTGCGGGTAAATTACACCAGCAGGACTGACAAAAGGCTTTTCACATTCAATAAAGATCAGTTGGTTTCATGCATATACTCTATACCGCGCATAACTTATAACACTGCTCAGATTGGAATGGCTGAAGACAATTTTTACTTTACTGTAATGAAGTAGGTGTCACAGTAGGAAGCACAATGGAATTTAATTATATAAAGTATAGATAAATTAATGGAACGATAAAAATGTAATGTAAGGAGATTTAAAAAGGTCATATCTAATGAGATAAATGAGCTTCAAGTGTTTGATAAATCATACAGTAACTTTCAAATTTCCAGTTATGGAAACAACGATGCAAACCGTTTTGTTCTGAACTAATGCAACTCACATATAATTATAATCACTGCAATGTTAGAAAGTGTGTTTCTGCTTATGGGTTGGCAATGGGGTTCTGAGAAATAATTATATTTTAAATTGAAGTTTACCCAAAAAGTAAACCTATGTCATAATTTACTGACCTTTCATTTAATCCAAACCTGTTTAAGATTCTTACTGGTAGCTAAAGTGGTAGCTACTGACTTCCTCAGAAGTTTTTGCCTTTCTATGGATATTAGTTGCTGGGTTTTCATCAACCTGTGATAATGCAGTTTTTGAAGTATTGCATGAGAAATGGGTGTTGGAAATGCCAATTTTTTGTGCTCGCTTAATGTTGTTTGAACTTGTGAAAAGGGTTGAGAATAAACCCTGATCTAGCAAATATTACACCCATGTGGCTAATCATCTGTCTCCACTATGCTTTCCTTGTTACTGTTGGTTACCAGGATACTATTACTATGGTCAGCTGCTCTATTATCTTCATGGAAAAGCACCTAATTCACATTTGTTTGTTTTTTCTTTATTTTTGCAAACTTTGAAAGGATTTGTGTCACCTTATGTCATCAGAACCCGTGTAGTGGTAACAGGTTTTCAACATTCTTTGTTCTTCAACATAACAAATAACCACTTGAGGATGAGTAAATGGTTTTTTTAATGATCTAGGCACAAAGTCTAAAGTGCATGGCGCAAAAGCATTAACGGCATTTGGCTATTTTAAGGATGGAAAAAACGGTATGCACTGCGCCCCACACTGTAAAAAATAATTCCGTAAAATTTACTGTAAAAAAACGACAGCTGTGGTTGCCAGTATTTAACCGTAAAAAATACGGTACAAACCGTAAAAGCAAATTCTCATTTTTACAGTAAACTACCGTATTTTATTAATTTATAGAGGTAATATGTCTGTATTTTCAATTAGCAACATCTACACATCTTTTGTTACACAGATAGACATGATAACACAGCCATAAGCAGGTGGTGATGAGAAAGTTCATACATAATGAACCAATGCTCATCACAAAACACTTTTCCCACAATCAGAAAAGTGTGTCAGTGCAAATAAGGTGCTCAGTGTACTTCACACAGCTACTAAACACCAGTATGGTAACACGCATAAAATTAAAGTCATGAAATAAACCTTCGTAATCAACATTAGATGTAACATAACTCACTAATGTACATCACTGATGGGAAACAACTAAAAAGATCCATAGTAATGTCAACAAAAAGTGATGTGCCATGCAGGGAATTCTGGGAAAGTCAATTTACGGTTATTCGCCGTATATATTAAGGAAACATACTGTTAACCAGGTTACGGATTTGTACTGTAGCATTTTTACAGTTTTTTACCGTTGAAATCACAGCCATTTTTTACAGTGTAGCAGGGTCTAATGTGTAGTTATTCATTTCTGTTTATTTGATGACTAATCTAGTTTTGGCCTATTCTTAGATGTCTATTAGATTTTCACTGACAGCCCAAATTTAGCCTTGTTTTAGCAAAGATGACCATGTTTAGATGTCTGTTAGACATCTATTAGACATCTTTTAAAAACAAAAATGCTTGCTGGGTAGTAGGTCAACTGTTTACGACAGAAAAGAGCAAACTTAAGATGAGTAAATTGCACATTTTTGAAGGCACTAAGTTTAAATACAGAATTATTTTTAATGAAATGTTGCTCATATGTTAGTTGAACTGTCCCTTTTAATTCCAGCCTCATAAGAATCATGTGATTATGCTTACATATTTGCACAAATGTAAATGCGTTTCTCCTCACTTTTTAGATCATATTTCCACAAGAGGAGGGATAAGCTGTATTTTTCCCCATTTGAATTGTGGGTTTATTAAAGAACACATTGGGCCCTATCATATACCCGGCGCAATAACGGGCAAGGTGTGCTAAGGTGCATTGTTGGCATGTTGCCATTTTTAAGAACTGAAATAGACTGCGCCATTAACCAACTAAAAGCTGGTCTAAAGTCCAGCGCAGAGGACATTAGTTATGTGCCTATGCAGGTCCAAACGCTTCCAAACTGCTTATTACACACAGGATGTACAGCAATACACAAATATCTTTACACATGAAAAAAATTAAAGAATTAAAATGTTACAAAAATTATTATTTTCTACATAAATATAAAAACCACTGCCTCCATGCCTTCTTCACCTCAAGGTTTTTTTTTCAGTTAATTCATGACAATTTGCATTTGTATTATGTTATTATTATTAGCAGTATTATTTATTATTAATGAGTTATGGGTGTGTTTTGAGCACAAAGGGCATTAAACCAATCAGAGTCTCATCTCCTTTTCCCTATAAGAGTCAGTTGCGTCTCGCCATGGCGCATTCGCTATTTACTGTACATGTCGGACTTTGTAAGAGGAAAAACTGAACGCTTCACTAGCGATAAAACAGTAAACAGACCATCTGCAGAGTGAGATAAAGAATGAAACTCCTTCAATCGGCCTCTTTACTTTCGCGGCCTCTTTACTTTTACTCCTTTATTTTGGTGGAGTAAGGAAATGGTGACAACTCACCCCATTGAAGACATCCATTAGCCTACATATTTAATTTAGCTTGTTAAGCGCAAAGATTTGTTTTAAAACTATTTCAAAATTTAGTTCTAATTTCCAGCAAACGAATAAATGAACAATGATAATAAAGTGTGGTCAAAAAAGTGAGTTATGTCCAAACACGCGTCCTATTCTCATGCCCCATATAGTGATGCATACGTCTCGAAAACCCGGCAAGTGGACAAATCTAAACTTGTTTTTATTAAAATAAATATAAATATGCATATAATAAATAATACTGCTAACAATAATAATATTATACAAATGCAAATTGTCACGAACAAACTGAAAAAAGCCCCCAAGATGAAGAAGGCATGGAGGCAGTGGATTTTTTTATATTTATGTACAAAATAATCATTTTTATAACATATTAATCCTTTAATTTTTTTTTTTCATATGTAAAGTTATTTGTGTATTGCTGTACATCCTGTGTCTATTAAGCAATGTGTAAGCGTTTGACACCTGCATAGGTGCATAACGCGATCTCCGCTGGACTTTAGACCTGCTTTTAGTTGGTCAATGACGCGGTCTATTTCAGTTCCTCAAAATAGCAATGTGGCAACAATGTGCCTTAACACACCTCTATTTTAGACCAGCATGCCCACGAGTCCACTAGTTACTATGAGCCCATGAGTTACTATTTAAACAACGTGGAGCAAAACATGAAAATTAGAAAAAAATGTGCACGTTAATTTTTCAGTTTTCACAAAATCACCTTTCAGTAGTTTGCACGGAGCTGATAACAGTATCGTTTTCAAAAGTTTGGGTTTTCAAGGCATTAAATGAGTTGTTAAACCACATAAAAAGTTTTTATTTTTAGTAAAACTGTAAAAATCTGTATTATATAAGCACACCCTAAGGATCATAAAGCGGGTGCAAAAGGGTTGTGAAAAACTTTTGTTGCAAGTGCACCTCAGTGTGAAAAATTAAACAAAAATAAATATGATCTGATTCTGAAGTCTATTAATAACAAAGTAAAAAAAAATCCTATTTCCCCCCAAAAAAGTATGATCACACAAGCAATGTGAACATCCTGTACTAGTGATTAATGAGCGACTCACAGTTTGTTGTAAAAGCTTTGACAGCCTTTGTTATTGCAAGAGCAGATGCTTTTTAATTGTGATGCTGTGATGCTTTAGAGCTTTCCTACAAAGTCAGCATGACAACTTGTAAATCAAAGCGTGTTTCAATTGGACGGCTGACTTCACGCACTGGTGGCGTCCTGCTGGTTTGGTAATGTTTTATTCTCCGGCAAATTTAAAAGCTATACGTGTCAGTCTGTAACCAAAGAGCCTAATTAGTCTGCTTGATTTATGGAAACAACAATGAAATCACTTTATCTCATCAGTTCGGTCTGATTGGCCAATAATTGTTACGTCCTATGAATGCGCGTATCACAGCTCAATCACCAGACGGCATAAAGAGAGCCTTATCATGCTTTCGTTCACAGCTAATCATCATCAGACCAAAGTCTGCAGTTTAAAGTGTTGGTGACGCTAGTTTGGTCCATAGCAGGCTTTGATAATGCTATCAGCAGGCCTAATGCACAGACTAACACAGGTCTGCCTTTGGGAATGCCATCTTAAATGTCTCCATTAGGAAGATAGTCACAATGATTAGCAAAGGTGAAGTCTTTTTTTTTATCTTTGTCATTCGTCTTGCTGCCACTCAATTTAATGCCATAAGCATTCCTTTTGACTAGATTGCATATGTTATGTCAGATTATCCACCTTGTTATGAAAATTAGATTCTTTCTAATACTTAGTTGGCTATAAGTGCATTGCAATTTGCATTAAAAAGTAAATCAATCTGCAGCAAAAATTTGCATGTTTATGATCAAGATAATGAATTCAAATAACATGATAACAAATGCAACTTATCAAACCCTATAACAAGTTTTTGTACTGTAAACCAAGTATCTGCCAACAGGTTCTTTTTTACATTAAAGGTGCTGTCTGTGGATATTTAGGAAACATGCTAAGTGAACATACTTTTATATCTGAAAAACAATTCTAAAGTCAGTTATTCTCCTTCAGATGTCAGAATGTCTGGCTTTGTTTTGGTTTGTGTAACTCCACCCAATACCCATTTATACAATCAGCACTGCTTTCGTGGAAAACACAATGCATTTCATTTCAGTCTTGAAAGCAGCCTCAGTGCAGGAGGACAGTAGCAGACTTTGAAATGAGATGCAGATTCAGAGTTATAAAAACTCGCATGCAGTGGTTTATTATTGGCAAATGATACAAATATTAGAAAGGTAAACATTAGCTGAGCAGCTTACAGTGTAAGGCTTGCTCATCAGGCATACTCGCTCCTGTTTGTGCGGTCAATCTGGCGGGTAAAAAAAAAAATTTTTTGAATTTGGACTGCAGTGTCTAGGTTAACCAGTAGGTCAGTCCCACATATTGCACCTTGAACTCAATTGAGACACAATTTACCATTTCCCATTTGGTATGTTTTTGTCAAGACCATTGCCTTTTATTTAGTCTCTCTCTATGTCACTTTAACAGTACTGCTGAATGAACAAACCCACTAGTTAAATATGGGTGAGCAGTAAAGCAAGCAAATAAAAAAGATACGGATGGCCACTATGATTTTGAGCCACCATTTTGTTTTAGGCTGCATCACATGTCTAAAGATGCATCTTCATTTTCATAAGCATCCGTTTTCACAGTCCATAATACCTGTCACGATCACCAGCGATCTTCTCCCCTTAGATCGCTGGTTTACTTGCACAAACACCCATGGACTACAAATCCACCATTATATAAACTAAAACTCCATACATGCACTCCAATCACACACACATGTTCCTCATCCTGACTGATTGCACACACACCACCGGAGGCTTGTCAAAGACTGATTACACACAGTACATAAGCAGCACACACACTCACTCCATTGCCGAGTCTTGTTATCTGTTCACAGTTCCTATTCTAAGCGTTTCCTTGTTTTTGTTCCTGCCGTGTGTTGACCCTAGCCTTGTTTAGTTGTTTCTCCATGTCTGCTGCCATTCTTGCGACCATCTGCCTATTACATTGACTTCGATTCTGGATTCCCCTCACAACTCTGTTTGCTCCTGTATTGATCTTTGCTTGCCTGACCATCCCTTTAAATAAACCTGCATGTGGATCCGCACTCCAGGTGTTCATCGTCTGTCTATCAGTGTGACAATACCCAAAAATATTTTATTTTGGACTAAAAAGTATAGTACTGTCCCTGGTGTGGTTTTGAACCGTTGTGCGTTTTGTTTGTTGTGTATTGAACACAAAAGAAGATTTTTTTAACTGTTTTTTTTTTTTTTTTTTTTGATGGTACCCATTGACTGCCATAGTAGGAAAAATATTACTAAGTCAATGAGTAACTTTGACTACTCATGCATTTACATACTGCTACTCTCTAAGGGTTTGAAGCGCTTCTTATTTCCTTATTTTATAGGATTTTAAAAAGTAAATGTACCTTCTTTTCAACAAAAGAAGAAAGAAACTCAAACAGGTTTTGAACAAGTGAAGGGTGAGTAAAAGATAACAGAGATTTCATTTTTTTGGGTGAACTATCTGGAATAATACAGAAAAATAATACATTTCAAATGAATTATATTAGTGTGGACATAGTGTGGACATAAATCTTTGCCCTAATCTGCCTGTAGCAGAAATTGTGTGATATGATTAATAGATTGACCCGAATTATGTATGGTCAACTGTTGTCATGGGTCATGATGGACCATTCTCCAAAGCATATGACCTTAGCTAGATTAACATCATTAGTGTATTTGTATCAAAGAACAGACTGTTATTCTGCTAACGTGTGTATCTAGAGATCCTTCAGACTAGAACACAGCGTTCAGAACATTTTGGCCAGGCCAATATTACTTCACCGGGGTTTTGCTTTGGGCTTTTTAGATTGGAGACACTAAAGGTTAACCATGTAAATAAATGTTCATCTTTCAATGACCTTTCAGTAGTTACTTCAATGTGTGTATATATATTTGTGAAGTTTGAGCTAAGCGTCAGATTGTTTTAATGCGTCACAAATAAACATTGGGTTTTTGCAGTTTGTTATTTACTTGCTAAGAAGTGACAAACATATGACCCAAGAGACATGCAGCATACTTGCAAGTTTGAGTTTATGGGACACACTACCCATACTTTGATATCCCAGATGTATTTCTACACAAATATTATGTTCATTTGACTAATTAGACTTGGGAAGGGAAAACAGAATATGCAAGCAGGAAATCAAAGATGCAAAGTCATTTTTTGAAGCCACAAATATTTCAGTGTTCTAATCCAGTCATGCTCGTGTTTCTGTCTGAAACAATTTCTTTTGATTCCTATAGAGAATATGACACTCTTTGTGTCTTAAAAAATTCCTAAATACTTTGCCTCCCGGTCAAAATACCCATGATGCTCTCAGCCAATCAATAGATTTAATTAGACACAAACTGGCACTTGCACTACTGTGATCAATATTTCAACAGCAAGGAGCATGAGAAACAGATTCATTTTTGAAAAACTCAATCTAGATACAAGATTCTTAATAATTGATTCTTCATACTCCAGATATGGCCTCCATATTGTTGTTCCACTCTCTGTAATCGGTAATGGATTTCATCGCTAATCAGAAGCTTATAGACACCTCTACAATTCCACAGTTACCATACAAGCAATAACACAAGGTCAGCTGTTATTTACGACAACAAACTAAACAAAACACTTCATCAGAACCATTAATCTTGGATTATATCAGATTGCATGCTCACATTCTCCATTACCTTCCTTTGTATACAGAGTCTGTCCTCTAGCCAAGGTATAATTATTCCTTGTGGTCTACCCGTTGAGTGAATTGTGGTTTATTTTCAGCTGTATCTGCAAAATTACGGTTTTGCATTCCATTTGAAGCATCTAATGCAAAGTAATCAGGGGTATCCATTCGGAGAAGTCCAGATTTGACCTTTTTTTGGCTCATAAGACATGGTTAATCAGGGAATGAAACGTTTTTGAATAATTGACATCAACACAATCCCCTAATCCTTTGTACTGTTGCTCTCTACAACAATATAACGTTCCCTTGATAATGTCAAAATCATAATCAGCCTGTTCTTTTCAAGGGTGATTTAATGATTTTCTTGGCTCCGTTCACAGAGAGCATCCCATAACATGTTTAATATATTATAGGTTATGGCTTGCTATAACAGACTCGCTTGCTGTTTGTCAAAACTGCCCTGTGTCAACACAAATAAAGCACGTAAAAAATAAAAAAAATATGCCAACTAAGGCAATGCTTATGAAGATAAATCTCCACCCTAGCACAAAGAAAAGAAAAACCAGGCGAAATAAAATGATAAATCTCACGATGCACACTCCAAACCCAATTCCGCTAAATTCTTTAGGGAGATCCCATTGTCTTTCAGAGTAATAAACATGACTAATTGCCAAACCCGGCTACGTCCCTGGATAGGTGACCTTTGGAGTCTGAAGTATCGTGTGCAAAGGAGTTTCTTGTTTCTCTGAATTAAGAGCACAAATTCCATCTAGTTATTCTCAACAGAGACATTACTCATAGCAGGCACCTCCACTGACCCTTACGCTGAGGTTTTATTTGCAATTCAGTACCCGAATTAGCTGGAATCAGTAAAGATATAAACGACGAGTTTTCTCCCTTGATAATGGAGGCACAGCTGTAAGATGATGTTCTCCCAACAAAGTCTTTGTTGCTATTCACCCTTGTAATTATGGACAAATCCACAAATACAAATCTCTCTTTAGAGTAAAAGGAAGGAGGAATGCATTTGCTGGATTCTGTGCCTATTTTTACTGCAAGGATTAAGAAATGAAGCAAGAAAGCAAGCTGGATATCACCGGCATCCCATTGAGTGGCCAGAAGAAAAGTGTCCTTAAAACTGAGCTCCAAAGCTCATCACATTGGGTCTCAGTCTTGCATACCTGCCGTAAGCCAGCCACAATAGAGCACACACCCCCTCCCAACCCCTGGACCAACTCGAGTTTTGTTGTTTTGCATAGGGAGAGTGGAAGATAAGTGCTAAATCCAGTGTAATCTCTCTCTAAGCTACAGAGTAGGCTCAAAAACGCCCTCATGAGCCTGAGAAGCAGGGCCCTGCCTGAGTCTTTGATCCCAGAGAAACAGATTATATCTGAGGAATGAAGCCGCTTTTTAACCATCTCTAATTCTCCGGTTTTATTCCAGACACATCAGCATCAAGACATCTGAAGGAGCTTGGTAACAAAGTGACATAACCTGAAGATGTATCAGGAAAACCAGACTTCACTCTGAGTGTGAGCATGATTTCGCCTGTAGCCCACTAGGAAATGGAAATCATCTAGTGTGGTCGCCACACTGAAAAAGGCTTAAGCCTAAATACACTTACCCAGTTCACAATCCACTTTGGCTTGATGTCTGTGTACAGGCTGACTTTGTCCATGTGGACTTGTGTGCACGAATGAGTGGTTTGAGTATTTAAAAACAAAGGTCCACTTGGTAGTGTGTGGCAAAACACAACAAAAACATTCCTTCATGCTTATAGTGTTAAGGCTGATTTATACTTCTGCGTCAAGTATACGCGTATACTTCGGCGCACCCTACGCATGGTCGCATAGCCCTCGCCGTGGGTAAAGTCTAGATCGGATACGCGGCTGGCCAGAAGTGTGATATGCACATTACTATAGCAGCATTTTTAAAATGACACTGTATAACAATAATTAATATTTTTACATTACTGTGACGGTTGGGTTTAGGGTTGGGGTAGGGGTAGACGTTAATAAAATACAATAAATGGGAAATTTAATAAATAATATAAATAATTCTTGTTAACTTCCGGCCGCAACCACATCCGGTCAAGCAACAACTCTCGCCGTGGCCGTCACGCTGACGCGCACCTCAAAAAAATTAACTACACGTCGCAACGACGCGTAGCGCAAGCTCTGTTATTGGTCGGCTTGGTAGCGCTGACAAGTGTGGGCGGAGGTGAGAGCCTCAAGAGCCGGTTGTTGCTAGATCGGACATGGTTGCGGCCGGAAGTTAACGAGAATAATTTATATTATTTATTAAATTTCACAATAATTGTATTTTATTAACATCTACCCTCACCCCAACCCTAAACCCAACCATCACAATAACGTAAAAACAGTAGTTGTACCGATATTATTATTGTTATTTATGCTTTCCCAATATTTTATTTTGCTTTCCCAATATAATTTATTTCCCAATAAATTGTGTTTTTTAACGCCTACAACCCACCCCAACTCTAAACCCAACCATCACAGTACTGTAAAAATATAAATTATTGTTATACAGTGTCATAAAGAAATGCTGCTATATTGATGTGCATATCGCACTTTCGGCTGGCCGCTTATCCAATCTAGACTTTACCTTGCCTCAAAATGAGCAAGTTTGAGCTACTTATAGATTAAGGTAGCTTCAAAAAAAAAAAAAAAACACCAGCGAAGAAACTCGACACAGAGGAACGTAAACCGCTACCGCAAGCTAGCGTTTCGGAAGTGTTATTGCAGAGGAA
The DNA here is from genome assembly GCA_903798195.1 of Danio kyathit. Classification (NCBI taxonomy): domain Eukaryota; kingdom Metazoa; phylum Chordata; class Actinopteri; order Cypriniformes; family Danionidae; genus Danio; species Danio kyathit. The sequence goes on from LR812538.1 coordinate 28,402,828, forward strand.
CACAAACAGCGTGCAGAAGTATTACGGCAGTATTGGCTAGGCAATTGCATGTGCCGTGGGTCACGCCGATCACTCGACACAAATGTACAGTATAAACCAGGCTTTAGTCGACTGTACATTGAAATGCTTATAGAGGATGAACTAATTAGCACACAAAATGGGAGAAAAAAATTCTTTCATCACCCTTTATATTACAGTGGGTCCTTAATCCGTATCTAGGTCTTTAACCCTTTATAGAGCACTCATTGAAATATATCTTAGAAATGTGTTAATAGGGGTCATTACAAGAATTTAGAACAATGTCAACTGATGTTAATAGAGTTCCCTATTTTTTTTTTCACCTGATAAAGGGTTAACTATACTTTGCAATACCATAAAAAAATGTTCTCTGTATTTACTATGTAACTACACATTGCTCTAGAAGATTCCAACATTTATTGTTATTAAAGTTTGGGTAAGTGTTTGGTTAGGATTAGGTAAGGGTTTAAGTTACAGATAGGGGTAAAATTACTTGTGTACACATTATAAAGTACCCAATTACTCTAGTTTCAATTCAATAATCAGATATTTGCATAATTTACAAAGATTCATAACAAATTTGTATAATGTCAGACTTGTTTTTACAGGCTGCCCACAAAAATGTCTTGTTTACTATACATTAAGCAATACATTTACAATATTTATTTTGTTGTTTGATTCTGATGAAAGTTCTAAGGTGTGTAATTATTTTCAGGAAAACTCAAGTACTAAAGTAGTAAACTCAAGTAGTTTCAGGCAGGGCTTGACCACATTGTCGTTCCATATCCCTACATTGAAGGATTTCAGTTCTTTCACAGTATATAACTGTCAAAAATCGAAACAAATCTAAAGGCTTTGGATGAGATGAAAAGAAACTACTACACGCCAGAGCTGTTTGAGGACAAAAAAACCTGTCAAATGTCTTGGAATATAACATCTGAACAGTGTTTTAAGCTTGGTAACCCCAGAATAAGTGAAATGTTTGACTCCGGTCCATTGAAATATTAGAAAATAATACACATCTGAGGTGCAACAGCCACTCAGCTACACATTTTGGCCACATCACAACCTCAGGTGTGCTTTATTTTTCCAATAAATCAATAGCCTGTCATCAATTATTGCTTATTTAAATTGCACTAACATATAGTAGGGTAACCCATTATGCATGTTTTAGCAACTGTAACTGCATAAACCCATTCATTCACAAAATAAAAACCAATTTTCAAATTCAATTTGTTCTCTTAAACCCACTTGAATAATGGCCATAATGATTATGGTTTTATGGTCTTTTTGATGTCAAGCTTTATAAAGCTCCAGCCATCATTCATCTCCTATATCTTGTAAAGAGCAACAAGCACATTATTCTTGCTTTATTTTTACAGAAGGGCAAAGTCATATAGTATAACAACATGTGTCTGAGTAAATTATTACAAACACAGGAAAATAAATATATGTCTGTGCACATACTATTGGTAAAAAAAAAAATAACTCAATCCAGCTGACCTCAGGAAAATACAGAGGAAGAAAGAGTTCAGCAGAATTAACTGGGTTGTTCATTTTTCCTGAGAGAACCTTTTTCTTTCCTTTAAAGAAAAAAAAAAAAAAAGATTTGGGTCAGTGTCCTCACTGCTGGTCAGAAAACTAGGGCTATGGCAAGAAAAAAGTTCAATAAAACTACGGTAGTTTCGAAAATAATTTCTAACTTCATTCTCACAGACGAAAATATATACAGTTGAAGTCAGAATTATTAGCCCCCCTGTTTATTTTTTCCCCCAATTTCTGTTTAACGGAGAGAAGACTTTTTCAACACATTTCTAAACATAATAGTTTTAACAACTCATTTCTAATAACTGATTTATTTTATCTTTGCCATGATGACAGTAAATAATATTTGACTAGATATTTTTCAAGACACTTCTATACAGCTTAAAGTGATATTTAAAGGCTTAATTAGGTTAATTGGGTTAACTAGGCAGGTTAGGGTAATTAGGCAAGTTATTGTATAATGATGGTTTGTTCTGTAGACTATAGCTTAAAGGGGCTAATCATTTTGACTTTAAAATGTTTTTTTAAAAATTTAAAAACTGCTTTTATTCTAGCCAAAATAAAACAAATAAGACTTTCTCCAGAAGAAAAAATAATAATAATTTCTTTGCTCTGTTAAACATTATTTGGGAAATATTAGAAAAGAAAAAAAAATTAAAAGCATGGCTAATAATTCTGACTTCAACTATACAGATATTTATTTTTCTCTCATGTGGGGACAAGTGCTATATAGGGATAATATCTGTGTGTCCATTGAACATGCTCTGTATGTCATTCCAGTGTAATGTGACTGATATGCTGTAATATTCAACAAATTGAGATGCATCCAGATGTTAAAAGTTTAATGAAGTTGATATTTTACCTGATGGCCCACATCCAAAGCCTGTCAGAAGCAGATCACCACAGCCTGTCAGCTTCTGCTCTGAGAGTGTGTGACAGAACTGTAATGATTTGTGAAGTTTTGATGTCTCTCATGATGGAGTGGACCCATCACACAGCAGACAATCAACAGCTGTTCAAAGGCCAGTGAATTGTGAGCTAGACATCACAAACTTCACATCACAACATTTATAACCATCCATAACAACTGACAACTCGCTCTGGATCCTTATAAAAGTTTACAGCCAAACACATGCAAACACTCTTTGGGATTCTTGTCTCAACTTTAAACTCTGCATCAACCCAACTCTGCATTACAATTACTGTCACTCACACCAACAACACTTTGGTGGTAACAATTACCCTGTTGTGTCCAATTAGTCCTGTAATCAGGACCTGGTAATTGCTGCCGCAATTGCAGTTCATTGCATAAAAGCACATCCGTCACAACACCCTGATTGTCTTAAGGCTCATTGGGCTTCATCTTTAATCTCTGTGGAGAAATTCCACTCCCCCTCATTTCGCAATAACACTTCTTTCCTATCCCAAACTAAAACTACCATTTGTCTTTTGGAAACAATGCATATGTTGCGCCAAGGGCAGGTGCACAGTTGCTAAAATTAAATAACAGCGTATGAAAAATAACTGAGTGAATGCTAAAAGGCACCCAGTTTTGTATGCAGCACATGTGGTTAGCTCACAAGCTAATTCAAAGTTAACACTTCTCACATGTTGTTTAGATGAATGTTTGTTTTGGCATTTTATGCAGATTTATGCTGTCTTGGGGAGTATTATTATTTTTAATGACCATATTTTAAGAAAACATGAGTTTTAAAGCATCGAGTTTGTTTATTTCAATTACGTGGATGATCTTTCTCAACAACATAAAAAGTCGTATACCTTGTCTGATTGCATTTACACAGCACCTTTTGCTTTTTACTGAAAATAGGATGTATTTATATGCATTTTAACCTTTAAACATTGTGAGGACATGATTTTGAAGCATGAGGATGAAATTTGGTTTCAAAGTGCAACTATTTGAAATAATACTCTTATTGTCTCTTTATAAATTACAAAAGGCAAAAGTGTGAAAGTTAATTTTATGTGATTTCACATTAAATGATTTCAAAACAAACAAATTCCATTGTTGTAAATAATACAAAAAGTTATTAAAAAGTTATTGTTTTATGTGTTAATGAATCATTTTAATGCACAAAGTTATGATTATTAATTAATTAATAATTTTAATGCGCAAAGTTATAATTATTAATTATTTAATCATTTAAATGCACAAAGTTATGATTATTAAGTCTTAAAGAATCATTTTAATGCACAAAGTTATGATTATTAAGTGTTAAAGAATCATTTAAATGCACATAGTTATGAATTAATTAATAATTTTAATGCACAAAGTTATAATTATAAATTATTTAATCATTTAAATGCACAAAGTTATGATTATTAAGTGTTAATAAATAATTTTAATGCACAAAGTTATGATTATTAAGTGTTAATGAATCATTTTAATGCACAAAGTTAGGATTATTAAGTGTTAATGAATCATTTTAATGCACAAAGTTTTAATTATTAATTAATGAATCATTTTAATGCACAAAATTATAATTATTAAGTGTTAAAGAATCATTTCAAAAGTTATGATTAGTGTTAATGAATCATTTTAATGCACAAAGTTTTAATGATTAATTAATGAATCATTTTAATGCACAAAATTATGATTATTAAATGTTAATAAATAATTTTAATGCACAAAGTTATGATTATTAAGTGTTAATGAATCATTTTAATGCACAAAGTTATGATTATTAAGTGTTAATGAATCATTTTAATGCACAAAGTTTTAATTATTAATTAATGAATCATTTTAATGCACAAAATTATAATTATTAAGTGTTAATAAATAATTTTAATGCACAAAGTTATAATTATTAATTATTTAATCATTTAATGCACAAAGTTATGATTATTAAGTGTTAAAGAATCATTTAAATGCACAAAGTTTTAATTATTAATTAATGAATCATTTTAATGCACAAAATTATGATTATTAAGTGTTAAAGAATCATTTCAAAAGTTATGATTATTAAGTGTTAAAGAATCATTTCAAAAGTTATGATTATTAAGTGTTAATAAATAATTTTAATGCACAAAGTTATGATTATTAAGTGTTAATGAATCATTTTAATGCACAAAATTATGATTATTAAGTGTTAATTAATCATTTTAATGCACAAAGTTATGATTATTAAGTGTTAATGAATCATTTTAATGCACAAAGTTTCAATTATTAATTAATGAATCATTTTAATGCACAAAATTATGATTATTAAGTGTTAAAGAATCATTTCAAAAGTTATGATTAGTGTTAATAAAAAAATTTTAATGCACAAAGTTAGGATTATTAGGTGTTAATGAATCATTTTATTGCACTAATGATGTAAAATTAAGGAAAATATAAAATAATGCAGTCTGATGTAAAAATAGACTAGTTGTGAGTGACTTGCGGTTTAAGATGTGCCCATATTGTGGTTCACTTGAATACAGTTATATAAACGTATAATTAATTACACATGCCAGTATTTGTATTTTGTTGTAAACGCAATTGATTTTCTTTGGGGAACTTCATAAAGGTATGAAATTGTGAGACAGCTGTCCGCTCTGCTGTCATCGGCCCTGGGGATGAGCAACCAAGGGGCTACTGACTGGTAACTGGCCAAGGTGTGCAAGTGTGTGTATGTGTGTGTTGCAGTGAAGCCCAATGGACTGGCAACCAGGAAGATGTTTTAGTCTGGTGCCAATCTCAAGCATGCCAGAATGAAATGGCAGAGAAGATACATCTCACTGCGTCTTCAAATGACTGTGTAATATCTATGAACGTCTTCCCCATGGGTTTTAACAGAGCCAATAGGACACCTGCCTGAAATGCTTACTGAACCGGTGGGAATCCAAGCATGCACGTCAGTTCTCGGTATATGCCTAAACCGTTCCGGTAACAAAACACCTGAACCAAATTAGGTTCTGTTTCTTTAAGTTTTCTCCACCAGTGAAGACTGAATATGACTTGTTTGGGTTGTTTGTAGTAAATTGAAAATATGTCTAGCTCCTGAACATTTATTATTATTATTATGTATTCTTTTCAACCGAATTATGAACATACAGTGAAACCATTGGAGTTTGACTTTAGAAGGAATTGCTCTTGTGTATTGTAGTTTTTGTTCTAGTTAACAGAAAAGAATGGAGTACTTCACATCTGTAGTCTAACTTTCAAACTAATGCTTTATTTACTTTGTAGTGAATTTAAAAATGTGGCATGGTGGCTCAGTGGTTAACACAGTCGCCTCACAGCAAGAAGCTTGCTGGTTCGAGCCCCAGCTGGGTCAGTTGGCTGTTCTGTGTGGAGTTTGCATGTTCTCCCCGTGTTTGTGTGGGTTTCCTCCGGGTGCTCCGGTTTCCCTAACAGTCCAAATACATGTGGTATAGGTGAATTGAATACACTAAATTGGCCGTAGTGTATGTGTGTGAATGAGAGAGTTTCCCAGTACTAGGTTGTAGCTGGATAAGTTGGTGGTTCATTCTGCTGTGGCAACCCCTGATAAATAATGGAACTAAGCTGAAGGAAAATAAATAAATTAATTAATTTATTATTTAAAAAATATTTTAAAAATACAGATCAACCATTGTGGTGTTACTACTAAACAGATGACTGTAGTGTGTTGGTTATTTTCTAGTGATTCACTACAGTACACCACTGTAATGATGTTTTGGATAAGCCTGTAATAACTCTTGTAATAATTTTTTTAATCAGAAACATACAGCACTGCCTATTGTAACGAATATGGCCGATCCGACTAATTTGGTGTACTGAATGATTGTTTACATTTTATGCTAATACGTGTGCAACATATTAACATTTTAAGAAACTTAAACATTTCTGCATTGGCTTACACCCAGAATGCCTATGCAAATCCCCCCACTTTAAAACAAAGGCTATAAAATGTGCCTCGGGGGAGTTAACTTCTCATTGATCAACTGGGCTCCGGAGGGTGGGTACAAAACCATCCTTATAAACGCTTGTGCCTAAGGCCACCGCCCAGACGGGGAGCGCACTCACATTAGCTACAGTTGCCTTGAACCGTGCCAAAGCGATATTGTCCCCCATCCCCTCTCCCCCTCGGCCTGCACTCACATTGCATTTTTACCTACCAGACCTGAGTACGCTTACATCATCAATGATGTGACTGTTCAGTTTAACAGGAAGAGAAGCGCTCTCGCTAAGCACAGTGGAGATTGCTTTAGTTATATCGTTTTGTATTATATTTAGTCCTTTGGGATGCAGTGACACGCAGTCAAACACTTTGCCGAACAGATCCACCACTTTTGGCGCTCATAAATTATTATAAAAGTCCTCATGCTGCAGGTATTAGGAGGTTTCCTGAAGGTGCAGCTGACGTGCAGCGAGAGGTTTGCGTCTTTAATAAACTACGACAGTTTGCATTCATTAAACAGTAAGAATGATTAATAAATCCATATGAAACAACCCCATAAAAGTGACGTCGCGTCTTCAGCTTCGGGCTCATGTGCGCTTTACACTCACACTAAAAGCGTACTGCCCAAAGCCCAAGTGAACCACACTCTGGCACACCTCTTCCAACGGGGCCAGGGCTGGCCAACTGAACCACGCTTGAGCCCAATTCAGAGCACTCGCACTTCTCAAACGAATCGGGAAATGCGCCTGGGCACGTTTCTGATAGCATAATGTGAGTGTGCCCTAGAACCCAGACCAGAGAAAGACTTGAACCCAGAACTAGAACCCCAGAGGACTCTAGGGAGCAGACAGGGACCCAGAAAAAATAGGTTAATCGCACAGCTCAGACATTCCCATCTCCAATACCTTTCTTTCTTTCTTTTCCGTCGAGAGTCTAGTTAAGTTTAGTGTGCCGTGACACTGAAAACAGTTTTGCTGCCTCAACTTGAAAATCCAGACTCCACTCCAAGCCTCGCGAGGACAAAGACCTGACCACCAGCTAGCCCGGTGCTAAACAGAGGGAGTTCTTCACATTACAAAAGGAACACAAACAATACTTCCAGACTACCACGGAACTGGTGTAAACTAAATGTAACCCTAAAGAGACCATAGAGGGGTTAAATGGATTATTTTTGGTTCGCTTGATTTGGTCTTACAAAATCCAAGGTTTTTCCATCATCACACGCTCTTAAACTCTTTTTGTTTTACTTTCTTTACTCTTCTCTACAACTGTATGAATGTGTGTTGTGTTAGCTGTTAGCTTCTGTTAGATAAGTCAATAAAGTTTCATTTTGTATAAAGAAGGATGTCTGTGCATGTTTATGAATCTAATGTCTTAAACTTCGATCTTGCTACCCTGCTTAAACATAAATGGGTTTTTATTTTTGATAGCATTAGCCGTAAAAAGTCAACGGTCCGTTTGAATGATCGCTGGATGATTCGTTTGTTTGGATTTAAAGAGTCGATTCTTTTGAAGCCCCATTCAAATAGATCTTCAATTCCCTTTGGGCTAATTCGCTACACTATATTGTCAAACTCCTGAACAAAAGACTTACAAGTCAATTATTTTCTAGTGAATCAATTCTAGTGAACCATTGCAGTCCAACTTTAGAAAAAAAATAACCCTGAGTGAGTTATTTTCTAGTGTTTTAAAAACATACAGCACAATATTTAATACAAAGAAGCATTTCTTATGCCCATAAAAAGGCCAACAGTCTTTCCTGTATTTCTCATCATCCCAAATGTCTTCTGCAGAACAAAAAAAAATGAGATTTTCTTTGTGTGTTGCACAGAATATAAAAAGTCAAACAGGTTTGTAACGACATGAGGGAGATTAAAAGATGACATTTTTGGGTGAACTATCGCATTTAAAGAACAGTTAAAACCTGCTCCCCCTCTGGTTTGCATCTGTCACTCTGTGTGTCTCATTTGTTTTCTCTTTGTTCCTCCTCCATCCTCCATTTTCACATTCCTACGCACTCAGTCTCTCAAAAGAAGAATCTCTGTTGACATTCATCACCCATTTACAAATTTGCTTGGGAATATCTAAGCAATTTGCACCCATACAACTCATTTCCCCCCTTTTTTACCAGCTTCTCCTAGCAGGAAGTTTTAATTCTCTTTCTCTCTCTTTCCAGGATGTCATGCAGAGGCCAGATATTTAAAGAGATGAGAGCAGCTTTCTGAAGTAGTGCTTGAGAGAGACGGCAACCTAATTCCACCCGCTAGATGAATGGGAGCTTTTAGTCTGCGTCCCTGTCAATCCACAGGCTTTGAAGTGTGCCAACTTCACAAGAAAACGCAACAAAAAGATGGCGGGTGAGGGAGTAAAGAATGAGGGTGCAAGGTGAAAGAGAGAAAGTTGATGTCTCTATTGAACATGGGAACACAATGTTGCTCCACACCACCCTCGCCGAACTCTCTCAAGAGCAAACTGTGTGTCGGATTTCGAAGCTCAACTATAATAAGGGAGACGGGTGAAATATTCCCGTTCCACTGTCACAGGGAAATTAGTGAGCAGATGAAGCTATAATTCTGATTAGTGCTTTTTTTCACGTTTCGACAGCTGTTTTTGCCACCCGTTTAAAAGTTAGCCCACAGCACACTGACTCACTCTCTGATCTGAGCCGGAATATGAAGATTTATGCTAGTCGAATCGCTAAACCGTGACATGTTTTAACCTCCGGATTAGGAGCAGCCAGAGAGACACCCCAGGCCTCACAATGTATACATTTGTAAATAACAGATTGCTTATGTAGTATGAATGTCTATGAAAAAGAGTGGATTGTGATAGCAACTCTCTGTCATTCACAGCAGTTCTACATGCTCAATGCTTCTACACTCTCGGAAATAAAGGTACGCGAGCTGTCACGGGGGTGGTACCTTTTCAAAAGGTACACATTTGTACTTAAAGGGTTCATATTAGTACCTCAAAAGTATATATTAGTACCTACAAAATTTAAGAGGAACATTTTTGTACTTTTTAGGTACTAATATGTACCCTTGAGGTATTAATATGGACCTTCTAGGTACAAATTTGTACCTTTTGAAAAGGTACCACCACAGTGACAGCTCATGTACCTTTATTTCTGAGAGTGTACAGATGTGCCAAAAATATTGAATATCGAGGGAAAATCCATTTATTTTTAATAATTTGTTTCAAAAAGTGAAACTGTGTTATATTAGTTCACTACACACAAAGTCAAATATTTAAATTCTTAATTTGTTTTGTCATTTGATTAAAGATGAAAAAAATTCCAAAATCCAGTATTACACAAAATTAGAATATTTCATGTGACCAATAAAAAAATGATTTTAAACACATTTTGGCCTTATGAAAAGTGTTAATGTACTGTATTATGTCCTCAGTACTTTGTTGGGCCTCCTTTTGCACTAATTACAGCATCAAGGCGGCTTGGCATGGAGGCGATTAGCCTTTGACACAGTTGAGGTGTTATGGTTGACAATAGCTCATAGATTTTCAATAGGGTTTAAGTCAGGTGAGTTTCCTGGCCAATTAAGAACAGGGATACCATTGTCCTTAAACCAGGTACTGGTAGCCTTGGCACTGTGTGCAGGTCCCAAGTCCTGCTGGAAAATAAAATCATCCTCTCCAATAAGCTTGTCGGCAGCAGGAAGCATGAAGTGCTCTAAATCATCCTGGTATATAGCTGTGTTGACTGTGGATGTGAATGTGAAGGCTGCGATCATACTTGTGCACTTTTTCCAGCCACCTTTTCCCTTCCTCTTCACACTCTTTTAATATACTTCAAGAGTTCACACTAAGCTGATGATTGATTATAAAGCTTGTTTGGCATGCTGTCCCGAGAGAGAGCACTGAGCTCATAAGATCCTCGAGCCCGGGGCTCCCTCCCGTTTGCAAGGCGAGAGGGGAGTTTGAGCTCAGGTAGATCTCGAGAACTCCCCTGCTGTAGTAGCTAATGAACAGATAGTGATTGCTCTTAAGAGATGACTTACTAGGAGCATGTCTATGGTGCCAATTTGGATTAGTCAATTAACTTAAGTTGCATATTTTTGGACAGTAGGAGGAAACCGGGAAACCCTGGGGAAACCCACGTGAGCACGGGGAGAACGTGTAACTCCGCACAGAAACGTCGGCTGGTTCAGTAAGGACTAGAACCAGTGACGTTCTTGCTGTGAGGCAACAGTGCTAACCACTGGGCCACCGTGCGACCCATCTAGGAAAGCAGGAGGAGTAGGGGTGGAAGGGGGATTATTCAAAATGAAGATGGCTGTGATATGGAACTTAGGGTATTTATAGTGGCTAAGGAATCGTTTGATTGGTGAATCATAAATTGAATAATGCGCGACCGGCTGCAAGCAATCATAAGCACGTGATCCTCTCAAAATTAGTTTATAAATAAACTTCACTTAGATACTGCACTCTGTGAGCATCCAGCTTCTTTTGAGACTTTTCCTCTTTATGGAGGGTTCCAATGATGGTCTTCTGCACAACCGTCAAGTCAGAAGTTTTCCCCTTGATTCTAAAGCCTACTAAACCATTTATTCATTCATTCATTCATTTTCTTTTTGGCTTAGTCCCTTTATTAATCTGAGGTCGCCACAGAGGAATGAACCGCAAACTTCCAGCTGCAACCCATCACTCATACACTCTCATTCACACAAATACACTATGGACAATTTTAGCTTACCCAATTCACCTGTACTGCATATCTTTGGACTGTGGGGGAAACCCTCACCAATGCAGGGAGAACATGCAAACTCCACACAGAAACGCCAACTGACCCAGCCGAGGCTTGAATCAGCGAACTTCTTGCTGTGAGGCGACAGCACTACCTACTGCGCCACCGCGTCACCCCCTACTAAACCAGTCTGAGACAATTTCAGGGCTTTGCATTAATTAGTGGACTAGATTGAGACACAGGGAGCCTACAATGTTGAACTTTGTGATGGTATTCTAATTTTGTGAAATACTGGATTTGGGCTTTTTTCATCTTTAATCCATAATCATTCAAACTGAATCAAATGAACGCTTGAAATATTTCACTTTTTGTGTAGTGAACTAATATAACATACAAGTTTTACTTTTTGAAACTAATTACTCAAATAAATGGACTTTCCCTCGATATTCAAGTTTTTGGCACATATCTGTATATGAGTACTGTACAAGTGAAAAAAACTGACTGACTAATGTGACATTTGTTCAAAGCTGTGGAATGTAAAGTAATGGTACATGAGATTAGTCTAAATGTACTGGCGTAGCAGTAGGATTTCTGTAAGGCAGGTACTGTATGTCCTGCAGAGCATTTGCATGCTCGCTGTTCCAAATAATTGCCCCATCGGGACTGTTTTATGTCTGATTGTGAAGAATGTTCCCATTTCACAACAAAAGAAGCACAAGAGGGCCATTATCTGTATCAGGTCCCTTCACTGATTTGAAATGAGCTTTAGTCTTTTGAGGTGCTTTTCATACATAAAAAGGAGAAGCCATGCTCTGAATTCAAATTTGTGTGAAACACTTTTTCATTTACTTTTTATGTAGAAAGCAGGAAGGTCTGAAACACATGGATGAATTATTTGTTATCATTCCTATCCGCAATCTCACTGTAATTCTGAACGGTTTGATTTGGTGGTGGATACTTATGAATTCGTACAATCTCAATTGTACAAATTTAAAATGATTTTCTCTTCCCCCAATGACGGTTGGGTTTAGGGGTGGGTTTGGAGGCACTCCTTCTTTTAAAAATCATACCTTTCTGTACAAATGAAATATAATGAATTTATACGAATTAGAAATTTTCCTATCCTAAGCTTGACACATTTCATCCTTGTAATTTTTTATAACTTTGTACAGTATTCTACAGCTCAAAAATTAGGGGTCAGAAATTTTTTTAAAGGATTAGTTCAATTTATAACAAAAAAATACACATAATTTAGTCATCCTCTTTTTTTTCAGCTGTAAAGGATTATTTTTGAGGAAAACATGTCTTTAATTTTCTCCAAATAGTGGACTTCAGTGATGCCCGTCAGTTTCAACATCCAAAACACAGTTTAATGCAGCTTTCAGCCGAGAAATATTGGTCTTACTTAGTGAAAAGATGGGTCATCAAAATATCAATATGTGCCACAGAGCTCCAGGAAGTCAACTTACAAATGGCTTACTTAAAGTTGTCTCTGCACATTAATCTAGGATACAGGGTATTTTAACATCAGAAAAATTGCACACTTCACTTCAGTGGCAGACTGTGTTTATGTCAGGATCTGGAGGTGAAAATCATCTGTAATCAGCATGATCTGCCTCAGTCAGATGGGTAGATGTCAGCACGGTGACTGGCAGAGCTGCTGGTGCAAAGGAAAGCTGAGTGACACAGACAGGCAGCCTGGCCTGCAGGCAGACCCGAAGGCCATCTGATGATCAACCCACTGTGTGCATTCAGCTACTGGGTGAGGTACTGTTTACCTCGCGGTCATGGTTAAAATCACTGCAGACTGGCAGCCCATTAGTGATATTTATATCTTAATATGTGTGTGCTGACTCAGCATAACACATTGGGGTCAACATACATTCAATACCATCTATTTAAAAGTTTGGGGTCAAGATAATACAAAAAAAATAATTCATCAAAACAAAGTTTAAAAACTTTAATAACTATATATAATATCTGTATGTATATATATATATATATATATATATATATATATATATATATATATATATATATATATATATATATATAATTTACATTATATTTAACTTATTCATTTATTTATTCATTTAACTTATTCACTTATTCATTCAACTGAAAACCAATGTATAGTAACAACAATGTGAGCGTGAAACCATTTTGCAAGGTGTTATATGAGTTAACACAGGCTGTGACCCCTTTACACTAATACGTTTTAGTTTTTAAATGCCGTTTTAGAATGAAAACGATCCACGTCCACACTGGCGTTTCACCTAGCGTTTCTGAAAAGATCTCCATCCACACTACACCACTGAAAACACACATCACGTGACCACACACACACACACACACTCTGTCATGGGCTGTAGTGTATGCGGACGTCTGAGCCCCAGGCAGTCAGCGGGTGCTTTGAGCACACCTCCCCAGATGAGAGCAGCGCATGTCAGACAGTTCATCAAGGATCTTCCGCTGGATATCATCTCAGTTGTTAAATGTGATATTTAATTCATCTTGTCTCTATCTAACTACTCTTTGGTCTTTTGAATATATTACTTGTTCTCAGGCAACATGTTTTGGCTGAGCGCAAAGTTAATATATTAAAGAGCCCCTATTATGGGTTTTTGAGAATGACCTTCCATGTAGTGTGTAACACAGCTCTAAGTGAAGTGAAATATCCAGCTAAGGCTTAAATCTGGAAGTGGACAATGTTTAAAAATATTGATTAATTTATAAAAGAGTCGACTCCTAGTACTTTAAATGAATCGTTTTGATAACGAGTCTTTTGCCGTTTCGTCGTGACGTCAATAAGAAACTTCGCCCAGTTGTTGCGCTCGCAAAAACCTCAGCATTATAGCCCAGCCTTGTGCTGTTCGAGTGCTTCTGGAATCTACACACTTACAACGGAGAATTCATCGGCCTTTTGTTAAAGGAAGGATCAGAAAAGACTATTGATGTCAGGGACTATGTCAGAACATGGAGCAGTGCATGGTGGATCAGTTTCTTCCTCCATTTCACAAGTGTAAGTAAGTGGTTAAAATGGTTGCCTCCTTGCTTTTTCTAGCTTGCAGATTATGTATTTAATTGTGTTTTGTTACTTGTAACTGCTTGTACTGTATCAGGTTAACTCTTTATATTCTCATATCGCGTCTAAAGCCACATTGAAAATGTGACATGTGGCGCTTTGTTTACGGATTTCAAGAGTTCACACTTAGCTGATGATTAATTATAAAGCTTGTTTGGCATGCTGTCCCGGGAGAGAGCCCTGAGCTCATGAGATCCTCGAGCCCGGGGCTCCCACCCGTTGCAAGGCAAGAGGGGAGATCGAGCTCAGGTAGATCTCGAGAACTCCCCCATCGTAGTGATTGAAGAGCAGATAGTAGTTCTCTTTAACGAGATAGGTACTAGATAGGGAGCAAGTCTATAGTGTTGATTAATCAATAACTTAGGTTGCATGTTTTTAATCGGTGGGAGGAAACCGGAGGACCCGGGGAAAACCCACGTGAGCACGGGGAGAACGTGCAAACTCCACACAGAAATGCCCGCTGGTTTGGTTAAGCCTAGAACCATTGACATTCTTTCTGTGAGGCAACAGCGCTAAGCGCTGGGCCACCGTGTCACCCATCTAGAAAAGAGGAGGAGTAGGAATAGACGGGGGGATTCTTCAAAGCGAAGATAGCGGTGATATGAAACCCGGGCTATTTATAGTAGCTTGGGGATCATCTGATTGGTGCGAGGTGATTTGGGTAATGTGGGTCCAGCCGCTAGCAATCATAAGCACGTGATCCTCTCGAAATTAGTTTATAAATAAACTTCACTTAATGCGTTTATGAGCCTGCGATCCTCTACTGTTTGTCGTTGCTATGGCCATCGTCAGCTGTTCTTACATACTTGCAGCAGTCAAGTTTCAAAATAAAACTGCACACACATACCTGCCAACATCTGTACCTGAAAATCCGGGAGACCGGAGGGTTAGGTTCGGGGTGAGGTGTCTGAATAACAGTCAGGTTGTTCGCGGACGCCGCCCTCACTATGGACGCGCCGGCCCTGATACCACTGGTGAGAACCGGGTACTGTGTTCTATGGTGTTAGTAACTAATGTGAAGTTGTTTCTTTAATATACATTCTATGTTTTCTGTTTTTGAATGTTTCTGTTAAGGACTTTTGTTTTGGTGTTGTGTCCCCTGAGGAGGAGGGTATGTGTGTGTGTGTGTGTGTGTGTGTGTGTGTGTGTGTGTGTGTGTGTGTGTGTGTGTGTGTGTGTGTGTGTGTGTGTGTGTGTGTGTGTGTGTGTGTGTGTGTGTGTGTGTGTGTGTGTGTGTGTGTGTGTGTAGAGCAGGTAGAGTGTGACGTGCTGGGAGACTCTTGTCGATCTCCTCCCCAGTTCTTGGAGTTTTGCTATAAAAAAATAGTTAGTCGTCTGTATTTACATTCACCCACTGGCAGCCAAAATCCACTAATATGAAGTGTGTATGCACTCTGACTACTATATTGTCAATAAGCTGTGCTGGGCATTTCACTCTGTCTCATGCTGAAGGCTGTCAGTGTCAACCAATCGCAACAGGCTGTCATTGGTCCAATCAGCGCAGATTAGCTTCGCGCTAAGGAGAGGTTTGGGAACAAATGAATCGCTGAACGATTCATATAGGAGTCTCTGGGATAATTAGGTAAAAATAAATGCATATTATAAGACCATAAAAGTGTTTTTTGACCTTGCATGCATATCAGCCTGTTGTTGGAGATCACAACCAAAATATGACCCGAAATATTTAATGTATAATAGGGGCTCTTTAATTTACACTGATTCTGCATATTTGACTGATTGCTCACCTATATTGTATAAACTTATTGTACGTTCCGCTTTAATAATGGCCATTATTGATTATTAAAACTGATATTTAGCAAAAGAAGCAGGGTATGTTTAATTTTTTTCACTGAAAATGAAAGGAGGCAGCTATGTTATAGGCTCCATTTTGTTATAAATATGCATACAGTGACGATGAAGGTCATATAGATATGTAGATACACAATGCCTCAACATTTTTTGTGTCTGTTAGGCAGTATAGGCAGTTCCTTATATCATGTTTTAATTTTATTGTTAAGATGTGATGTGAATGAAGTTATTAAGTACACTGTTCCCTTTGAAGATTTACCTGACGTATCCTCAGGAGTTTGTTTTCCATATCAAACTTGCAAAGTTTGAACTTACAAGGAAAGGATGCAAGACTGAACTTTGTGCACTAGCCTAATATTGAGGAAAAAGCCCCAATCAGATAGGCGAATGTCTGCAGCCATGCCTCCGTTTTCAGATGTCTCTGTTTTCCCCCATCCACACTGACATGGAGGCCTCTTCAGCCTTTTCAAAAAGCTCTGTTTTAAGGGCTTGAACACTCCGGGGTAGTATGGACGGAAGGCGTAACCGTAGCAAAACTTCTGCGTATTAAAATGTATTAGTGTTAACAGGGCCATTACTTTACTATTGTACAATGGTGTGCATTTTGTTGAAAGCCTTGGCAACAAGACTCCAAGTAAACATCTATTTGGAGCATATCTCTCTATACTCTAACTTCAACTAACATTTCTGGCACACTGAACGCAAGACTAAACTGTCCAACTGCTGTTCTTTCATTTTGATTGATCTTCTGTAATAAGTCTTAGAGTGGACAAAACTGGATTTTTAGGGAAACTGTCCAAATGCTGACAAACAGTCGGCCAGACTTGGAAAATAAAACTCCTGCCATATCCAATCGGCAAACAATATAACATATCTTTTTTAGATATAGGTTTGCCTCAAGGAAATACTTTTGGACATTATTTAAATAGTTTATAATTAGTGACAGGTCAAACTTGATTAGTTGTTTCAGGGTGTGTTTATGTCATGAAACGTGCATACTTTTATAGAATCCAGCATTTAGTTAATCTTAATGAACAATGCTAATTGTCGCAATGTAAATTAATCAGCATACAGTACTTGTTTGATCAGATGGATTTGTGTTGTTTCCAGGTGGGCTGTTAAAAATTGCAACAGATACAACTCCTAATCCAAAACCAACCAATCAGAAGACGACTTTGGATCTGTTGAATTGTGATGACTGAGGTTGAAACTAAATAACATCAGTAAGCAATCAGCAATGACTTTCCGATAATCTGTAAAATACACTGATATACAAACAACCCAGGCTCACTTTAATTACATACCCCTATATACATTTCTGGAGAGAGCAAATATACGTCTAAGGATATACGTTTTTTTTTTTGCAGTTTTTGTTTTTGCGAATACGCCAGAGGCTGTTGTGTATGCTTTTTGAGATCTCAAATATCTCTCGCAAGTTCCATTCGTGCCTACTTTTCTCGCGTAATCTGACTGACTGACTAAACACCGACCGATACCCCCACCCTCCCGCTTCCCTAAACCCAACCAATAGTATTTTGAAAAGCACCTATTGACCCACCCACCCCCTTCCCTAATCCCAAACCACAGTGTTTTGAAAAGCAATCCAGAAAAAGAAAAGCCCTCGCCTGATTTTTACTACGTTTTCAGATTTTATCACATTCTCACCCTGTTACTTGTTTATTTAACTTTTTGGCTTCTGTTTTTGTCTCACCTGCTTTCTGGAACCGTTCTTCACCAGACTCAAACCTCGTCATTGCGGTCAACTCCGTTCTGCATCACAAGCCCACTGACGTATGTGTCGAGCTAACTGGACAAACTGGTAACACTGGAAAAGCCATCCACATGCAGATAAGTGGTCAGTTGGTTAGCGCCAAAAGGAACTGCATCATACCGCTCCATATCGTTCGTTTTAAAGATGAAATGCAGGCATACATAGCTCTGGCTACATAATTTTTGATATATATATATCAAATATATAGGGCTACGTTTTCAGAATGAGCCTATGTTGCAAACAAAGCAACCATATGGACACGTTGAAGTGAAGTTTAGCATGCAGGCCTATGCTTCGTTCTACCTTTTTCCACCCAGAATGATATAAAAGGTGTGGGGAAAAAAAGATTAGCTAGGTCCCAAATGGCACACTATACACTAATGCACTATGTACTTAAGCACTTACACACTCAACAGCATAGTATATGTATGAACTGTCATCCCAAATGGAACACTAATGTTTTTTTACTAAGCGGAAATTCAAACCGATTTCCTGATGATGTCTGACGGTTGCCAAATTAGTGAAATAAATGACCAAAGTACCAAATAATATCTGCCATGAGTATATCCGCATTCACCATCGGGAGGCAGTATAATCACTCTTGTAGGAGAATACTGCTTTCACAATCCAAAATAAATACAGTAAAGTTATTCAACATGATAGCTCCGCCCCTTCCGCTAGATGAGCAAAGCTGCGGTCGTTGAGTGATTGAAATGTCCATCATTCCACACTTCATTTTACCGGTTGAATAAGTCCATCATCTGGGTACTACCTACACTATTTATACTACAAAATGGCGTAAAATAGTGCATAAGTATGCGATTTGGGATGCACCTCGTATTTTCTGCCCCTGGACAGTTTCCATAAAGGGGATATAATGATTTGTAAGACCCAAATTTCATAAGATCTAACCACAAACCCACCTACTGTATCAATCTGAAAACACAAAAAAGGGTCAAGTCTTTGGGTCATCCACACTATGATGCCTAGTGCAGATAGAGTCTGAATATGGTCCAAAGACTTCAGCTGAGGCAGGAAAGAAAGGATTAAGATAAATCTGTTGTTAAAGTGGAGTAATGCCAGCCTTCAGTTTAAGGAAATAGGAGTGTGAAAACTGGCAGGGAAGGACAATTATAAGATTTTACTTCATTAGTTACAGGATCAAGCGTCTATTTTTAATACCCATATATTAGGCAATAAAAATGCGTCTTGCTATGACTCCGACATGACAGGGAGGATTTCCAAATGCTTAGTTCATAACCAAATAAAGACAAAACAGCAGTACTCAAACAAAAACGCCATTTGTAAAATCAGTTTACTTTGCCGTCTAATGAAATAATCTGTTTGGGCCGCATCCAAAGATGTCATTACAACCAAAAAATAAACAGCAGATTTGTCAAGCGAACAGTGTAGTGCATCCGGAGCGGCGTAAACAGAGCTCCAATTACATATTCCATTTGTGCAGGCCAGTCACATTTATTTCTGGAGGGTTTGTATTGTTGCTCACACATGCAATGCTGGAAATAAGTGGCCACATGATACTAATGTAACTGCATAAGAGATGCAAGAATAGATCAATTCATGGATTTCCATTGATATAGAGATTCCCCCTGGTGATTACTGCGGTGAATCTTTATGCCGCTGTCTTTAAATGCCTGAATATGAATTATTGTGTGTCATCTTCAGTTGAACGGCCTGGTGGGAATGCTTGACATCAGATACGAGTCCTAGAACCTCCACAGAGTTTGGCAAGGGGAAAATGATATACTTGAAATGTTCTGTAATAAAGTTAAGCCTGAGAAAGTGCTGTCTGGGGAGCACTAAAGTATACCTTCTGAACTTCTGAGCTGTCATTCCACTCTGAATAAGAATTAAGATCCGTTTTCCCAGCTGAGTGTCCAGACAGTTAAACGCTGACAGAGAAGTTGAAAGATAGAGAGGGAAAATCAACAATGCTCTGCCTGTTACATACAAATAACTTCAAAACAGAGGCCCGTACAGCTCAAATTGACAGCGCTATTGTTTAATGCATGGACGCCCCACCTGGTCCAAATGAAGTTTTGTGCTTGCTAGATATTTCCCATATTGTGTGTGTGTTAGTGCTCTTGTCTTTTCTGATTTACGGTTGAATCATACTGTGGCCAACTGCACTTTGGAAACCAAAAAAAAATAAAAATCAATAGAATCTAAAGCATTTAGAGTCCTTTTATGAGGAATTGGTTAAAACTGTTTGTTGACTGCGGTGTTGGCTCAACATACGTACAAAAGGTTTGGATTTTTTATTTGTTGTTCTACATCCCTTTCTCAGGATTGCTCAGTACAGAGTACTTCTGAATGAATTAAATCATATTACTGTACATGGCTTACAAATGAGTGGGAAAGCAATACATCCCCTAACATATGCTCGGTTAGTAGGTGGAGTGTAGGTGTTTTTTTATGGCCATTTTAATGCATTCGACGACATGAGCATTTACACCATGAATCAGTCTGCTTGTTTCCAACAACCTCTGGAAAAGAGTTTTTTCAAGCCTGCTTTGCTTATTATTCTTATTTTGTGGGATTTGTTTTATTCCTCAGAGTTCAATAAAGTATTGGATGATCCAATACAGTGGTATCTGTTTTGCATTTTATACAAGAATTTGGGGCATTGGTTGTGTTCATTTTGACCAATATTTTTGGGAGTTTTTGGTTTTTTGTTTGTTTGTTTGTTTGTTTGTTTGTTTGTTTGTTTGTTTGTTTGTTTGTTTAGGTGGAGCTTGAAGTTTTCTCTTAATGTTTGTTGCTTTTAAGGTTTTCTGAGGCCAGTGTTTTTACAGGTGCGATACCATTAGCAAATGAGGATATATCTTTGTGTTTGTGGGTATGTGTGTCTGTATGTATATATATATATATATATATATATATATATATATATATATATATATATATACATATATATATATATGAAGAGTTCAGATGCAAAAACCTCTAAATGCCATCTGAACATTTCTTCTAAAATGAGCATTTTTGGAGAGCTCCTGTGTGTATGTTCAGTAAATCCACATTTATGAACAAAAATATTGGAGGCTGAGGAAAAATGCTCATTATAGGAGAAAATTTCAGATGTCACTTAGAGGCTCCTGCATCTGAACTATATATATATATATATATATATATATATATATAAACTATTCAACACGTTTCTAAACATAATAGTTTTGATAACTCATTTCTAATAACTGATTTCTTTTATCTTTGCCATGATGACAGTAAATAATATTTTACTAGGTATTTTTCTAGACAATTGGGTCTAGTGGTGGGATTTGGGTCATGTCTCCTTTTAAAATTGTACATTTTCACACAAATTAAATTATGAATATGTACGAGGTATTTTGTACAATGCACTGATATCAATTTTATGGATGCAACGATTAGCCGATTTCACTATTAACTGCGCTTTAATTCATCACGATTAATTAATCGTAAAGGCTTCTCTACACCGCATTTCTTTTGCACAGAACGAAACTGCTGCAATTAAACATAGTTATGCCAAGTTGACAATTGTGCGAAAGTTTAAAGTTTCGAGCTTGTACATCGAACCCAGGGGCGGACTGGGAAAGCATTTTCAACCCGTCAAAAGTAACTGTCAGTCAGGCCACATTTGATGTGATCAAGAAGGGGGGGTGCGCTGGGATGCATGGCAGGCCAGAGTCCCGATGGCAGGCCACATCCGATGCGATAAAGAAAGTGAAGAGCGGGGAAGTGAAGAGAGATGTGGATCCGCGGCAGGCCAGAATCACGGTGGCAGGCCAGATTGACCGTCAGGCCACAGGGAAATGTCCCGGTGCTCCCTATGGCCAGTCCGCCCCTGATCGAACCTAATGTCCATGCACACTGGATTAACTATAGCAGCGGGCCAATCTCGCTTCTATAGACGATAACGTGTTTTCCGCGAGCAAATTCATTATTTCTAACGTAAGAATATATGCCAATATGCACGCGCAAGCGGAGCAACGCGCTCGCGGCTTTCCAGGAGCATCCCTAATTGTCATGCAGTTCAAAACATACTGTAGCATATGAATGAGTTTAAATGTAGGAGAAGCCTACTTAAGCAATGCACTGCTTTTGTTGTGCTTTGAAATACAACATTTGAATATGTTTATTTAAAAAAAAAAAGCCTATTGTACAATGCACTGATATTATGTAGTTTCAAAATACAACATATTACATTTTAATGTAGAAAAATCCAACTTGGGTGTCTTAAGGAGCAAAAATACAGCATATGGGCTCTTATATTGCTGTTGTGTCATCACTTATACTGCAAGGCATCTCTCCAGCCCTTCATTTTGGGATGCTTTTCATGAACTGGCCCCCATGACAAACTAATTGAATAGCTCTGCACTAGGCTATTGATGTTGACAATGGTGGTGGTTTGTAACCAACCTTTCACAGGCAAAACTTGTAAGTAGACCAATTGAAAGTGGACAAGCTCAAAAGTTTTGATTGGATTTTACACCCATATCGCCATTCACATGTGCAAGGAACTCTGAATGCAAGCATTTATTATTGTGTGTGACATTTGCATGCTCTGAGATGCAAGACATTGTGTACAAAGGGAGAAAAGGCTACACTACTTTAGTACAACTTTCATTTGTACTAACAGATTTTACCAATTTTAGTAAGTGACAATAATGTTTTCTTGAAAGCATAGGAAAAAACATGACTTTAAATGCAAATTAGCGATGCACTTTTCCAATTTTTCTAACAAGAATATGCTCAACTTGATGGAAATGCAGCCATTCCACCAACACAAAGTAAACTAAAAATCTGTGAACTCATCCTTAAATCCCTGAAGGTAAAAGCATCATGCTCATAATAGCAATACAGCCAGTGCCTCTTTACATTGCACTCCAGCTGAGCAAACATGTCAGGCTGAGCTTTCCTGATTCTGAAGGACAGACCTTGCAACTCCTGACAGGGGGAGAATTATTAATCAGGCTGTACCTTCGCCAATGCCTTTTGATACCTGGCAGTATAGAATTAGATTGAATGCCTTAAAATTCCAGTCAGTCGGACGGACAGCTTAGCAACTTGATTTTCTCTCCCACTGACTCTCTCTGTCTCCTCAATTCAGGTGTAGTCCCCTGGGACAATGAACGGGTTCAATACAGCTAATGAAATAATTTCGCTTCAGTCAATTGTACACTCTCTGTGCTGGACTAATTATTCTCCTGGTAGATCAGTGTGAGGAGTCTCACAGGCCGATCGTCAGCTGTGAACCCAATCTCTCTTCAGCCTCTGTGCTCTAAATGTCTCTGTGATAAGCGCGCATGTGTTTATGCAAAGCGTTTTTGCGCTTAGTGCTGGAGTATCTGTCCAGATGAGCAAAAGGGTGAAAAAGTGCGTGATATCATTTCAAGTGGAGAGCCACTTCATTGTACATAACCAAATGCGTATTTACATTTGAGTAAAGTGTTTTTTTTTTTCATTATCTTGCTAAGGGCATCAGATGAGCCATGATTGCTATATTCAAAAAGGAGGTGCGTGAAAACACACTTGGGGTGAAAATTGTGCTTGCAATTTAAGTTTTTTAATGCCTCCATTAACAATTATTACTTTTTAAAAAGATGTGTTATATAGCAACGCAGTGGCGCAGTAGGTAGTGCTGTTGCCTCACAGCAAGAACGTCGCTGGGTCGCAGGTTCGAACCTCGGCTGGGCTGGGTCAGTTGGCGTTTCTGTGTGGAGTTTGCATGTTCTCCCTGCATTTGCGTGGGTTTCCTCCGGGTGCTCCGGTTTCCCCCACAGTCCAAAGACATGCTGTACAGGTGAATTGGGTAAGCTAAATTGTCCGTAGTGTATGAGTGTGAATGTGTGTGTGGAAGTTCCCAGAGATGGGTTGCGGCTGGAAGGGCATCCGCTGCGTAAAATCGTGCTGGATAAGTTGGCGGTTCATTCCGCTGTGGCGACCCCGCAAGGGACAAAGCCGACAAGAAAATGAATGAATGAATGAATGAAAAAGATGTGTTTACATAGCACTGGCAAATTGCATAATAGGGCTTTACACAAGTGCTTAACACTTGGTTATTGTTGTACCCCCTGCTTTAAACCGAGATATGTTTTACACTTGTAATTAGCGCTGTTTAATGATTAATTATGACTAATCACATACATATATGTACATGTATATAAATGCATACAGTACATGTAATAAATATACACACTGTAAAAATGTTGGGTTCCACACAATCGATTTGGGTTGAGACAACATGAAGGAATAAAGTTATTAGTAGTGCTGGGCCGTTATCGCTGCGTTAACGCGAGACTCTTATCGCGCGATAAAAAAAATATCGCCGTTAATCTATTCTCAAAGTTGGGTGAAAGCTGGGTCTTTTCTACGCAGGCTATGATGACTTTCACCTTGATAGTTTAGCGCGGATGCATACCTGACCGGTAAGCCGTCTGGAAAAGAAGTGCCCTTCTGAATCAAATCAGCAGGATGCCTGACTCTAACTGCCGTTGAGCAGTTTCACTTTAACTCACGAACATTTAATTCATGCCTTCGTGACAAACTGGGGTATTAGACGCAAATAAATGAGTAAGGACAGGTGAGAGTGTTATGGAATTTAATAACGCACGCCAAATGAGAAGAAAAAAAACTTCAGCATTTCGCGATGTGTGTGTGTGTGTGTTTGTGTGTGCGTCTGTGTGTCTGTGCGGTCCTTTACTGACAGCCGCCTGTGTGGATCTTGTCGGAAAATATGCTCCACGTCTCAATTCCATTTCTGTTTAGTGCAGTTATGACTTTAGTCGCATTAAGTAATCAAAAATCGCTCTTTACATGGTAGACTCTTAATCAGAGTATTGTTTTAATCATATTAAAATCGTATTAAAGTATTGTTGCCCATGTAAACATACTCAATGATTGACACCGTCAGGGCTCCGTGAACTTGCCTTTGAGAAGCAGCATTTTCTGTATGTACGTACATCAAAAGCAAGTATGAAATCACTGTTTGGAGCTTATGTAGACCTACAGTTCAACATTCATGTTTAACTGAATAAACAGTTAGTAAACACAAGTACATCTTTTTGAACAATATTTATTTTCATCACCAATTATCATAGTAGAACAGTTTCTCAAGCAGTTTGTGATGCATTTTGGAAACAGGAGATGAGCCCCTGGTCTAATGCGTCACCTGGCTTGAGAAACCCGTTCTCAAAGACTTATTATTTGGGTAGCACACATATTCTGAATGCCTTCGGCAGAATTCAAATGAGCCATTTTAATCTAGATTAATCTAGATTAATTTTGAAATTAATCTAGATTAATCTAGATTAAAAAAAATAATCTATGCCCACCTATAGTTATTAGTTTTGACAAATTGGTAACACTTTATTTTGATGGTCTGTTTGAGTATTAGTAGACTGTCTGCTTAATATCTGCTGATTGTCACGATCTACTACCAGAGATCACTGGTAAACATACTCGCATTCACATGAACTACAAATCGGCCATGTTCATGGACTACATATTCAGTCATGCCACACACACACCTGATGCAAGTCACCAGTGATTGTAAACACACAGCTGATGCTGCTCAAGGACTGATTGCACTCACATAAATACAGCGCACTAACACTCTGTTGTTGCTGAGTCTTGTTATCTGTTATAGTGCCATTACAACGCGTTTCCTCTGTCTTGTTTTTGCCGTGTTTTGACCCTCGCCTTGTTAGTCTGTTTCTCCCTGTCTGCTGCCTGCCTGCCTTCTGACGATCTATCTGCCTGTTATTTTGATTACGACTCTGGATTGCCCTCATACATCTGTTTGCTCCTGTTGATCATTGCTTGCCTGACCATCCTGCTAATAAACCTGCATTTGGATCCTAACCCCTGTTGTCAGTGTTACATCCACGGTTACACTGATACTGCTCCTTCAACTGACATTTAACTGACTATAAGAAACTTTGCAAGTACATGTCAACTTGCACTAACCCTAACCTAACAGTCTATTTATAATCTAGTGAGAATTAGTTGGCATGTAGATGCAATGTAACTTAAATTCAACAAACGGACCATCAAAATAAAGTGTGACCGGAAATTTAAGTGGATTTAAAATAAAACAATTAAGTAGTCCAAACAAACTCAAGAATTGTGTTGTTTCAGCTCATTTTAAGTATGAAGATTGAACAAAAAAAGCAAACAACATTTTTTTTGAGTGCACACAAAATGATCATGTAAAAATAAACTTTTATTTTACATGTGATTAGTTGTGATTAATCATTTAACACCACTACTTTTAATTTAAAAGCAAGATTATAACTGCTTTTAATCATGGAATATGAAACTAATCTGCTAATCTGAATGCTAAACTTGCACAGTGTGAAATGATGCAGTGTTGGAATGTTACAGCTACTGTATGATTAGTAACTGACCACCAATCGAAAGCCTCGAAATCATGTGTTTTGGAAAATTGCAGAAAGAGAGTGCTTTGTATGAATAGTTGGGTATTACTTCACTACGTTAGTCCCTTTAACAAATCGTCCCCTTAGAATTATAAGGTTCTATCTAACATTTTTGTCAAAATTAAGTTATTGACATATTCTTATAAAATGACTTACAAATTATTTACATTATGGGATGTTTTTTTTTATAAGTTGTTTACATTTTAAGATGTTTTATTTAAAAAAACAAATGTTACACACGCACTGTTTGCTATGGAATGCAAAAACTTTGAAGTTCAATATCTCAAAATCATTCAGAACGCAGATAGAACCTTATAATTCCAAGGTGACGAAATTTTGTTGATTATAAGTTACATTGCAACTGCATGCAAATTAATTTTACTCAAAGTATAAGTAGACTGTAAGGTTAGAGTTGGAGTTAGGGTTAGTGTAGGTTGGCATGTACTGGCAAAATTTCTTATACACTGTAAAACACAACAGTCAACTTTATCAAATGAAATGAGTGTAGTTAACCCAAAATTGACTGAAAGTTAATTCTACTCATTTGAAAAGAGTCTTGAACTCAGTGTTGAAGGCAATGAGTTAATTAAGCACCTCATTACTTTAACGTAAATGGAGTAAGTTCACAGTACTCATATAGATTTGTTTTTTAACTCAAATGGTTTGTAGCAGTCGGTTTCCTCAAACGGTTTGAGTTACATTAACTTTTTGGGTTTTTTACAGTGCTGACTACAGTCAGGAGAAAGTCTTTTGGTGGAGCAGTATCAGCAGATATTAAGCAAACAGTCTGCTAATATTCTGACAAGAAATCGTTGGTGTGCAGTTGCATTGTAACTCCAAATAAAGAGCATCAAAAGAAAGTGATAAAGAAAGTTATTTCATCATTTTACTGAAAAAAGTGTAATGGTAATTTTACCTTTATACACCTGTAAGTCTAGAGTTAAGCATTGTTTTCGCTATCCTCAAAAAAAAAAAAACAGATAGACATTAAATCATTCGTTTCTAATGTGCAGTAGTAAATGAAGTGGATCAAAAAGGTTTTTCAAACTTCAAAACAATTTTAGCACAATTTTATTGAAAGGTTTTGATCCACTTCACATGCTGACTACTGTAGAGTAGCACTAGAGCTAGATGGAGATCTGATATGTGTATGTAGCATTTAACAGTGTAAACGCTCATGTAAAATACATACAAACAGCCATCTGTCTGCCTGCTGAATTCTTAACCCTTAATAGGGCACTCATTGAAATACTCATTGGAAATCCCTTTTGGTACTGGGGTTATTACAAGACTTGTGAACTATTGTAATTATGAAGTTACCATCATTTCTTTGCTTGGTAAAGGGATGTAATGGGGCATTTGCTGAAGTGTGCTACCATATAAATGATTTAAATTTGTCGTGTGTTTCTTAAGTTTGTTAGTAAGTAAATTTAATAACCATGATGTTCACTTACCAACAACAAAACAACAAAAACCCACAGCATATGGAGAGGTTTTGCAGCTAACAGAATAGAAACAAAATGCTGCTGCTCTTCATAATATTTTCCGTTGTACCTTTTGGAGTCATATGTACGTAACTGAGCCTATTGTATTTCACATTATTCAATAAAAATATCAGAAAATAAAAGGAAAACAAACAGACACAATCACCTGCCCAAAGACCCTCCCTCAAAGAAATCAGGAAAGTGGTCAAATGTGGATAATGTTGATAAATTAAAAGTATTTACTCCCTCATATACTTATGATCCAATCAACTGCATCTTAATTCCAGAAGTAAACAGTGCTACACCTGCCAAAAACATCCATTTATAACCCAAATCCACTTTGAATATCCAGAGAATAGCCGCCATCTGGAAAGGGCTCTTTATGTGTTAGTCTTTTCCGTTATTACTAATAGAGGGACTGAGAACAGTTGGAGTGGTGCTCGGTTCTTAATCACTTCCGCTCTCCAGAAGCCTCTCTGAGAGCAACGGGAGACCATGGAGATGACGTGAGATCTGAAGAGAGATTTCGGTTTTCCTTCTATTTGTGTGAGGTTAAAGATAAGACAATATTTGTAATAAATATAAGATGGGAGCGTGCCGCTTAATGAGGAATAATACTCCAGCAAGCGTGACCTGAATGCCAGGTGCTTGTTTGGTGAAAAATGGGAATCTGAGGTCATTTAATCAGGCAGGCTACAAGCAGGTCAATCTTTTCTTTCAGTCAGCATTTTTATGTGGGAAAATAATGGGGCTAATTAAAGGGATGGTTCACCCAAAAATGAAAATTCTGCCATCATTTACTCACCCTTGACTTGTTCCAAATTAGTTACAGATGATTAGCATATCACTCAAAAATGTCCAAAGACTTTTAATAATTTTCCTATTTAAAGATTGGCTCTTCTGTAGTTACATCGTGTACTGAGACCAACGGAAAATGAAACTGCTATTTTCTAAGCGGATATGGCTAGGATGTATACACTCAAAAAAATCATTACTGCTGCTTGTTCAAACTACTTATTTAAAATGAGCTGAAACAACACAATTCTTGTCATTTCTTTGACCATTTTGTTTTTGTTTTATGTTCAGTCCACTTAAATTTGTAAACCATTAAGTTAACTTAAGTGTTTTGTGCTGAGACAACAGCGCAGTTAGTCCAACTATCTGGGGTGCGTTTCCTAAACAACAACGCAACTAGCGGCTGAACTATCATAGTATGATGCATCGTTTGAGAAAAGAACGATGTAGTGACGAGTGTTTCCCAAAACCCATAATTTCTCCGTCGCAGATCCCTTATTTGAACCACGTTAGTTATAATGTAAAATGTCCATAATGATGCTGTAAACGGGATGGAGTAACTACTTCTTTAGAGAAGAACTCCATCATTTATTTGTGCAAATTATATTGTTTTACAAGCATTAAAAAAAAAAATAGTAGTATTAGTTTTGGTAAAAACACGGACTTGTTATCCATATTAATTGAAATATATGTAAATGGCACATATGGGGCCTGTGTTTCCTTTACAAATATTATTGAGAATATTCCATATTCTATTCTAAAACATAAAATCACTTACAAAAGCTAACACTATTCTAATATCATATATAAATTATATAAATAAATAAATAAATAATGAGGCTATTTATTAAGCAATGAAATTTAATATTTATTATTTATAAGGAAATGAAAAAAAATCCTACTTTAATAATAATATTAATAATTATGATGATGATGATTATTATTATTATTATTATTTGACACATGCAAACCACTGCAGAAATGTTCTAACCAACAGGCCCATGTCATATATAGTAGGCTACATTTCTTATTAAATAACCTACTATAAAATAAAAGCATTAACGTATGCTATGTTTTTTGTTTTCACAAGCTTTGGAGCAATGACTGTAAAAAAATTTATACTTCTGCGTCAAACGCAGAAAAGTATAAATTATTAAGTATGCTACGGCGCAGCATATGCGTGGATGCATAGCCCCTCGCCGTGGCCGTCGGCGACGTTGACGCGCACCTCTCAAAAAATGTACGTGAACGCGTAGCGCAAGCCCTGTGATTGGTTGGCTTTGTATCGCTGACGAGTGTGGGTGGAGGGGAGAGCAGCACACCCGATGCAGCGAGTGTTTACAAGTGTGGAGTCCCGTGAAGGAGCTCTGGATGGAGACTGTTGTTTTCTGTTTACCTTATGATTAAAGTTGTTGCATGACCGACGGTTCCCGCCTCAAAATGAGTGAATTTGAGCCACTTGTACATTAAGGAAGTGTTCAGAAAAAACAAAACACCAGCAAAGATACTCGACACTGAGAAACATAAACACCTACTGCCAGCTAACGTTTTGGAAGTGTATTGCAGAGAAACAGAAACAGCGCGCAGAAGTATAAATGCACGGCTATGCGCGAGGCTTGCGCCGTGGGTCACGCCGATCACTTGACGCAGAAGTATAAACCAGGCTTAAGAGTGATGACTTTTTTTAAAAAATCATTCCAAGTTTAAATGTTAGAATGTTCTAAACAAATAGGGCATTGGGGGGATAACTAAGAATTGAACAGTCAGGAACTTTCTAACTACAGCTCCAGAGGTGTAGTTGCAAGTGCACAAGTTTGTGTTGCAGTTTGCAAATGTTCGTTGAAACGACGGATTTGGGAAAGGTCAAATCAATGAATTACATTATGTTTTGCGACCTTAGTTGGCTAACGATGCTTTTCGGAAACGCACCCCCAGGTTAGGGGATGTTTAGTTCCAACCATGTTTTGCATGCATTTGAATTAAGAGGGGGAAATGTTGCCAGTAAAAGTAGGAGTAAATCTTAGGTGTTTAAAGTTAATAGGAAGACTTGTTAGAGTTCAATCCTCACTTTAGTTTGAAGATTTAGAAGAGTTTCATGTAATGCTTTGAGTTTTAAAATGACCACCTTGCAAAACCACCTTTGCTTTGAAATATGCTAAAAAATGGCTCTTTTAGTTCATTTGGGATAACTTCAAATAAAACCAAGAGACTTTAAAATGTATGTCACATAATAGACATAGATATATATAATAATAATAATAATAATAATAATAATAATAATAATAATAATAATAATAATAATAATAATAATAATAATAATAATAATAATTCATTTTATTTGTAAATGGTGCCTTTCCGGACACACATGGTCGCCTTACAACAAGCATAAACAGCCATACCAGAACAAATTAAAACAATTAATAAAACGTTGCCAAACAAAATTTTAAATAAATGTAAGGAGTTGTAGGTACAGACACATTGTAAGTATAAAATAACATGATAAAAGATAGTCAAAAGAAAGCCTGCTTAAAAAGATGGGTCTTGAGACGAGATTTAAAAGTGTGAAGACTATCACTGCTCCTTAGGTCCAAGGGAAGCGAGTTCCACAGCCGAGGAGCCGTGGAGCTAAAAGATCTGGCTCCCATCGTGCTTAATCGAGTGCGAGGTGGTATTATCAGACCTTTAAGTATTTAAACTTTCATTTGATAAAATCATGTTGTACCAACTCAATTGCATTTAATTGTGTAAATAGTTTATTTTATTTTATTTTTTTGTTTTAGTATGTGCTAAGCAAATTTATTGGATGAAAATACTGCCCTCAATTAAATTGAGTTTATCCAATAAGTTATTTTTTAAATGTACTCTCATTTCAGCGTAATAATCATGGAATTTTGCTGTCATACCATGGCTACAGTAGGCACAATGATATTACGCAGCACCTGAAAATACTGTGGTTCCCAGCACCGAACCCTATGCTTGCACTTCCAGTTCGTATCTACATAATATTATTGTGCCTTGTTTCATTTGTCTTAGTACACAATGTAATTACAAATGAGTAAAGCTTTAAAAAGGAAAATTATTGAAAATCTTCAGCAAGATGCTAGTGGTCTAATCCGATTCATTGGTCTATGAATTGGATAAAAAAATGGTAAAACTCAACTGTTTACAGTTTTTCTCAGTTGCTTTGGTACATTTCTCAGATCAGGATTAAAATTCTCAAAACTACCTGTTCAATCTTCAGGTCACTGTGTCACTTGTGTGCTTCTCATTCCTTTTTTTATTCCCTGCTTTTGTACCTCCATGCAAATGATTATTTGCAATTCTCTGCTCTTTCCTACATTATTAATTGCTTATGTCATGTTGATCAAAATGTATGATTTTGGTCTCTGTCTGAATAGTCTCACTCCCCACAACATTTAATCGTTTGCTCATAGCATTATTCTTTACATGCAAAATGGCTGAACAAGTTGTCATAATATGTTGTCATAATGTATTTTTCTTTACATTTCCATTAGACTTTTTTTCTAAATTGGTATGCAATTGGTAAATTTCTCCCAGGTGAATCTTGATTTTTTCTAATGAAGCATCTAAAAGGAGATTCCTACTGTATGTTCACATCGTGTTTTTTCTTTGTGCTATTCAGTGCTGTCTTTTTCATTCTGTATCACAATGGCATGATCTGCCAACAAATTACAGTACAAAGAGCAAAAAAAAAAACAAAAAAACATTTTATATCAGAACAGCCCTCCAGAGTACACTGCTATTGACAACATGACTAAGTAATTTGACTGTCTTATTTGACTGTCTTATTCGTACACAATGACACAAGGACTTTTAATTCTGATGGCACTGGCACATTCATTGACACAGAAATGGATTTTGAGCAACAGACTGGCTTTTGCAGGTAATCCATGGTGTTTTGCTATTTGTATGCGTTGTTTTGACAAATGCACATACTGTTTTGCAAAATTTCAATTCTGATCTGAGAAATGTACCAAAACGACTGAGAAAAACTGCAACTATAAAAGGAGCCTGTTTTTAAAAAAGTGGAGTGTTCCTTAAAGGGCCTGAAACCCCCCTGTTTCAGCAGGGTGTTTTCACACCTCTAGTTTGGAGAAAGTCAGGAAAGTGAGTGTGTCCAGCTCTGTCAGTGGGAGTGTCGGGGGAGGGAAAGAGGGAAGGTGCATAAAAATTTGCATAAAAATGGGAGTGCCCGTTTGGGCACGCGCTGATTTTCACAGACGAAACAAAAGCAGGGGAGAAAGACAGTGACTGTGTTTACATGGACATCAATGAAATGGTGGACTTTAACTGCAGTTTGCCACTTTCATTCAGGAACATTTCCTGCATGCCCCCTGTAACAAATGAGATTGATTCGAGGAACTGCTGGAGAGTGTAGTTTTAATGCAATGTTTGATACCGTACAGCGAATGGGATGGTAAAAAAAACCTCTGCATTTCTCTGTAACTTAGATGCACTCGGTAGGTAGCGTCAGAATGTGTCATGTGTGTATAGACTATTCTGTCACAAAATGCGGCGAAAATCCTACACGACGGTAATAGTTTGATTGCTGTGTTTACACTCGGAGAGCAGCATTTACAGCGGATCTTTCAGTCCATAATATTGTAGTGATATTAATGTACTGTAAACTTAGTAACTTAGAAATAATTCTGACTAAGGCATGTCTTTAAACACTGAAAGAGTACTGCTGACGAAACAAATTAACTTTGCCATCTGAATAAACAAACAAAGACCACTGATCGCACACACTTAGCAAATCTGTAGAGACAGGACAATCAACACCAACTGGGACCGTGTCTTTTTTAAAGGCAAATCGGGGTTTCACCATTTCCAGATGCAAAAAGCTCTTGGGTAAACAATGTTCCATACAAACGGATTTCTGTCATGTGTCGCATGCACTGTAATCCACACGTGAGTCCAGCTGCGCGCTCACAGCAGGAAATGAAAACAAAACCTTCGTTGCAGCACATTTATTAACACAACACTGACGACTTGTGTCTCCAAACAATTCTTCTTCTTCCACTTGTTTTGGTAACACAACGTGGCGTCTCTCTGCCGTTTGAACACTGTAACAGGTAAAAACTTTCTTCGAAGCTATCATGCATGTTAATGAAGTTGCACCGCATACACAAGAGCGCGCTGATTGGTTTGAACCAAGTCTTTCTCATGAATTAATGCTGCACACTCAGAGACGTCATGATGCACTCGCAGGTACAGCTACATGTTGGAATACACACAAGTATCTAATCGCCGTGACGCAACTTTAAAAATTCATTTCAAACTGGAAGAACGAATTTGCTCAAAATAACGCCAAAACAACCAATTTTCACTTTGGTGAAAAATATGTGTCCTAATAGTGTTTATAGCAGCGTGGGACACATGTATAACTGTCAAAAGCTCAAAAAATGTGTTTTGGTGTTTCGTGACCCTTTAATGTCTGAGTGGTGAATGCAATGCAAAGCTTGAAAAAAAACGTAATGCTTTCTGCAACAATGTTCTCTTCAGTAAATCAATAGATCTTATGCGCTCAGGAACGTGACATCATATTTCCCCTCTAACTAGACAATCAAGAGTGGACATGTTCATAATTGAAACACTGGAAAGGTGTTATTGAGGGTGGACGCATATCTGCAGAAAGACCCTTGAGCATAACACCTTATCTCCTGAGATAATGAAGGGGGAGGGAGATTATGCTATTTTCTTTCTGCTACCCAACTGGGTCAGACGCATGTTAAAATGATTCAGAGCTGCAATGAAGCTGTGGTAAGCCTGGCATCCGTTTATAAGCACTTAAAGAGAGCGTGTTAATTTAAACCACGGTATTTTTGCTTTTAATCCAGCATTTTGGCAGCACTCTGTATGACCCCAGCTGTGACGCTACTGAGATTATTGCGTAGGAAATAAAGATTGTAATGTTTGCGATACCTATGTACAGTACAGTTTCAAAGGCTTTTTAAAGTATACTTTTGAGGTAAGTTAAAACAGCAATTTGCGGGATAATTACGGTTATCTAAACACAATATATGGCTTTAATTAAATGTTTTTCCAGATAAGCACACGGTGGAGATAAGTAAGATAAGCTTGTTGTGTGGGCCGTAAACATAGCTACATTTAATTATTCATAAAGAGTTTATTTCGAAAAGACTAACTTCACACCTAGATTTCCTCACATCCACTTTCTGGAGTTAAAAATGGTGTAATCACCATCAACAGCTTAGATGCTCTTTCGCCTTCCTCTCGTCTGTTGTGCCACTGTCTCTGTAATTATACTTATCATTTTGTTTTTCCTCTAATGAAGACCTTTCATCTCTAAAGCGTAAAAATCAGTAGATATAAAGGCGTCTCAGACAGAACCCCATGGCTTGTCTGAAGGAAGCCTTTGAACACACGCAAAAGAGAACGCGACAGATTATTGCCATTGGCACCACCAAAACACTTCTCATGCATTTCAAATTAACAAACAAAACACTTTTACATAACATGCTAGAGTTCATTCAGGGGTCAAGAATACCTGTTTTCAGTCTATCAAGGAGAGTCATCTTCAAATATGTTAGTATATTTGGTACTTCATTTATATATACACATTTAAATAAATGTAATATTGTGTAATGTCTAAATGATGATATTATTATTGTAAAAATCCCTCTATTTCAAATATAGACATGCATATATATACTACCTGACAAAAGTCTTGTCATCGATCCAAGTTTTAGAAACAACAAATAACAACTTGACTTCTAGTTAAACATTTGGTATCAGAAGTGGCTAATATGAAAGGCCTCTAGATTACGCTTATTTTACCAAAATAAAATATGATCATGCCTTCATTTTTAATTATTTAATTTTGAGAGTAAGGTCTGACTTTGCTTAGACAAATGTCTTGTCACTTAACAGAAATAATGTACAGTATAGAATATAAAGTCATGGTGCAGTGGGAAAAAAAATAATATTGTTTATGACTCCCAGGAGCTTGGGACAACTGCATCCATCCATCTCTGCAATGATTCAAATAACTTATTAATAAAGTCTTCTGGAATGGCAAAGAAAGCGTTCCTGCAGGACTCCCAGAGTTCATCAAGATTCTTTGGATTCATCTTCAATGCCTCCATCCTATCGCAGAAATGCTCAATATTGTTCATGTCAGGTGACTACGCTGGCCAATCCTGGAGCACCTTGACCTTCTTTGCTTTCAGGAACTTTGATGTGGAGGCTGAAGTATAAGAAGAAGTGCTATCCTGCTGAAGAATTTGCCCTCTCCTGTGGTTTGTAGTGTAATGTCTTGATACATCAGGCTGTTGATGTTGCCATCAACTCTGCAGAACCCTCGCACACCCGGACACTGAATGTAACCGCAAACCATGATTTTTTTCCTTTACCAAACTTGACTGATTTCTCTGAGAATCTTGGGTCCATGCGGGTTCCAATAGGTCTTCTGCAGTATTTGTGATGATTGGGATGCAGTTCCACAGATGATTCATTGGAAAAATCTACCTTCTGCCACTTTTCTAAATGATCAACTAGAAGTCTTTTGTTGCTCTTACAACTGGGATCGACGACAAGATTTTTGTCAGGTAGTGTATGTAAATATACAAATTAAGTCACATTAAGATAGATAGATAGATAGATAGATAGATAGATAGATAGATAGATAGATAGATAGATAGATAGATAGATAGATAGATAGATAGATAGATAGATAGATAGATAGATAGATAGATAGATAGATAGATAGATAGATAGATAGATAGATAGATAGATAAAAATGTAATTTATTCGTTCAATATTCCTTCAGCCTGAATTTTCAGCCTCATTGCTGCAGTCTTAGAATTTCACTTGATCCTTCAGAAATCACTCTGATATGCTGGTTTGTCGTTTGTCGTCATTTACTAATAAGATTGTGTGGGTGTTTGAATTGAGCCTTTTTAAAGATGAAAGTTTAATCATGCAGCTTTAATGTACATCTGCAGTTTATGTCCTGTTAAGGGCAGGATCTGTTGTTGCGATTATATCAGCTCCATCGGGTCAGGACAGAACGCGGCGGTCAGGACAAAGTCTTGAAAGAGCTTGAAAGAGATTACTTTTGAAACGGGAGATTTTAATCAACCGTGTCCCCTGAGCTCACATTTATCAGCTCTTAACGTCTTTGTTTTGTGAGCCAGAGGAACTAAATGAATCTGTGTTAAGCTGTGACACTTTCTGCCCTTAGTTAACTTTTTGTGCCCCATAAGTCAGCGTGTATGCCTGTGATCCTTAGTTTCCATACGCCGGATTTTAAAAGATGAATCACTTTCAATGCCAACTTGAAATAACTTTCTTCATCTTCCCCAGCAATTATCTTTAAAGAATGGAATTTATATTCAATTTGGACATCAAACACTTCTTTGGCACATTGTTCTTTGTGAAGACACAAAAATAAATTTAAACGATGTCTCGCTTTGGATGTGCGACTCCAACTTTGATGTATACACTGTGATTAAAGCAAGAATAGGTTTAACAGCCCGGAGGAGTAAGTAGAAAGCTTTCCATTTGAATAAGTATGCACATTTTTCTGTGAGTCATAATTGCAAATTAGTCTAATAATGGGTAGAATAACAGCAAATGAGCTTCGGGCTGTATGAAATTCTCTTCAGCAAAACTTCATACGCTTAAGGCTGTTGAAGTACACAGCATATTTTATTAATTAGATATGGCATGCAAAGCTGCATATTCCAAAGTGTGTGCATGAATTAGGATTGCAAAGGAGCTCTGTTTACCTTTAATTCAATGTTGTCCTTATGCATAAACATGATTCAATATTAGTAAAACTATCTGTTGTGACAAAGAAGTTTTGAGAAATGCATACTGTAGCTTTATCCAGCTCTTACACCAGTAGCATAAACATTTCATAGACAGATTAATTTTTTATGCTTTTATAAGCATGAATTGGCGCACTCTGTTTACAAACATCAACATTGTGAGAATTCTTTTAAAAAACTCAGTTGCATTTTCTTTTGATCAGCCGGCAAAATACGGCCGTGACGGCGAATTAAACATTCTGTTTGATTTAGAAAAGGCTGTAGATTTACAAACAGGTTTATTCACAATATCTCAGTACGTTCGCTCAGAATTTGTAAGGACACAGCTAAAATTTGTACGTATTGTTGATTAAAAGATTAGTCTACATCTGTTTGCTGATGGCTGCAGGCGTCAAATGAAGATGCTCTAATTTGCAAATTAAGATGTATGAAAATATCTCTGACAGTCCAATCAGTGGCTTGCTTTGGCAGTAGAGCAAAAGCAACGAAAGAAAGTTTGGCAGGAGGAGCAATCCTCACAGGAACAACCATAATCTCTTTTTCTGCCTCCCAGCCTCTGAAAGAAGACTAAATAAATATGACATCAGTAGGAGAGAAAGTGAGACAGAAGGAAAAACACTCTTTTTCTGTACTATACGTACGGCACGCCGCAATGGGGGAAGAAAAAATGCTATTTTCTCACTGTTGATACAAACGCCAAGCAGATATTATGCATTTCGTATAGGAGCTTACGTTTTGTTGCCCATCCGCCTGCTGCATGCGAGAACAGAGCTAACACTAAAATCCAAATACAACACATAATCAGTAAGCACTGAAATCAGGATGTTTTACAGACAGACAGAAAAAAAAAAAAAAAAAGAGAGACTAGTGACTTGCAGGAGTGCTGTTCCCTGGTCATATCTCTCTCAACTCACAGTTGCCACACATGCAGTCAGCTGGTGACAGACACATGAACAGATGGAAATAAACTGCAGTTAAGGATCCGTTTAGAACAAAAAACTGTGTCATACTGGATGGATTCAATTCATCTTTATTTCTATAGCGTTTTTACGAAGTAGATTGTGTCAAAGCAGCTTAACATAGAAGTTCTTGTAAATTGAAACTGTCTCAGTCCAGTTTTCAGACTCGAAGTTCAGTTTAGTTCAATTCAGTGTGGTTTAATTTTCACTGTTGAAACTCCAAACACTGAAGAGCAAATGGATGGATGGATGTATCGATGGAACATTGAATTCACTAGACATGTATAATTCTACAGTATGTCACAAATATACACAGGAGACCCAAATGCAAATGAATGCAAGATGATTTATTAGCAGGGATAACAAGAATCACAACTGGTATAGATCTCACCAGATATAGAAGAATTGTGCAGAGCAAGGGTGCTTCTCACAAGGAATTCAACACGCCAAACAGCGGTAATAGTTCATCCGTGCAACAGATCCGGAGTGAAGTCTCTCACTGATATCGAGGGAAGGGAGGTCAGTGCAATGGTGCAACTCTCAAGGAAATCGACACGCTTACCAGCGGTAATAGTTCATCAGAGCAGAAGATCCGGAGTAAAGTCTCTCACTGTTGTCATCAGTGCAGGCAGTTGAAACAACATCAATGAAACGGAGACGTGCATAAGGTCCAAATGTTACAGACTCTATGATGATTCACCACCAGCGAAATTAGCGAGAGTTGCCTAACAGGAAGCAGACACAGAGGTGAACATACAACGAACTGACAAACGCTAGCTACAAACACTGAACATATAAAGGGGCGCGGTTATGCGCAACAGCTGTGGTTGATAGAAAACAGCTGAGTGAGATGAGTAGCAACAAGACACGTGATAACTCAGCTGATGAATGTAAACACACACCACGCGGTGAAGATATACCCAAACAAACACACCCACTTCCCACACACACACACACATACAAAAAGAGCAGATAGATCCACAACCGTGACACAGTATAGGTAGAATTTTAGATATAAGCCTCTTTCACACAGAGATTCCACAAAATACACATGCAATTTGGCAATTGGATTGTTTGATTTTGAACAATCAATAGACAGAACCAAAGTCCCTTTAAGGCAAGTCATTTCACTCGGCAGCCATCTTTGAAACGCCTCTCGGGCAGTATGCTCGGGCATTCTGTCTGAATGGGGAAACATCAAATACTCCCAAACTGTTTGTCAAGTTTACAATTACATTACATATTTGGAACCACCAATAAAATTAAACAACAACAATCTCATAAGTTTCGTTTTTAAACGTCCAAATCAAATGAAATCAGCATATGTTCAGGTTGCCCGAGCTAATGCTAATGCGCATGCGCACTCGAAAGGAACGAGATCACTTCAACACCAACCTCATTTATGGCCATTCTACACATTATAATCTCTGGATAATGCCTTGTCTGACTGCACTGGTCTTCCGAAGTAATTCACAACTTGATCTTGATGGTGAATCTCCTCCAGAAATGAAAGTGACACTTTGTTTACAAGTCTGTGGGCGTTTGAGTAGCTGCTGTCATGTGATGTGCATTTGACAGGAGAGACTGCACCTCGCATTCATTTCATACAGAAAAAACTTTAGTTTTTTTAAGTGTAGTGGGTTCATTTAAAAGTACAGATTTCAAGCTTTATGTGGATATATTTCTTATGTCTGTTAAGTAAGCATATGCTGAGATTCCAGTGCGTTTGTTAACCACCAAACTGTCGTAAAAGCACACGTCTGGTCCGAGCTTTTCCGTCAGTCTATAGCAATCGATGATTGGCTCCTGTACTAGTAGGCGCGGCTTCATTCGCAATATTGACTGTTACACTTTTCCCCATTCAAAACTATACAAATGACATGTCTGGTGTATTCTGTAGCCTTTGACAGAATATAGGGATTGGTATTGGTATATATGGTATTACCAGTGCCTCAGTTCAGTTCAGCCTCTCCTTGCCCAACGAGACCACCTTTCTGACAGACACTTAGGGTACACTTCTACTGAAGTGTTTTTTTTTTTTTTTTTTGCTGTTGTTTTTTCTGTTGGTCAATAAAAGTGCTCGTTTTTAAATGCCAGCAACATAGTGAGCATTTTTTTAACAGCTCCGACAGTTGGACAAGTGCTCACAGCTTAGCGTTTTATATGAACACTGGCGTTTTCACGGCTTCAGTCAACACATGCCTTTATTCAAGAGGCTGTATGGTAATTAGTGTTTAGTCCTGAATAGGGGTTGAACATTAAAATATAATTGGTTTTGGGTATATCCACCGGTAATTTTGGTTGCAATCATCAGTTATTTGCTCCAGAGCAAATAGATTTGACTGCGATGTTAAATTTTACACCTTTGTTATAAATGCCATATGATTGTTCTTTTGACTGATTTATCTTTACATTTCTATAAATAGTTAAGATGGACGGACGGACGGATGGATGGATAGATGATAGATAGATAAATGGATGGATAGAATGACGGATGGATAGACAGACAGACGGACGGACAGATGATAGATAGATAAATGGATGGATAGAATGAGGGACGGACGGACGGACAGACAGACAGACAGACAGACAGACAGACAGACAGACAGACAGACAGACAGACAGACAGACAGACAGACAGACAGACAGACAGACAGACAGAGATAGATAGATAGATAGATAGATAGATAGATAGATAGATAGATAGATAGATAGATAGATAGATAGATAGATAGATAGATAGATAGATAGATAGATAGATAGATAGATAGATAGATAGATAGATAGATAGATAGATAGATAGATAGATAGATAGATATGTTTGTTTTTTTAAAGATGGTTCGATGGTTTGATAAATATTTTGTTTCATGTTGTAGTTTTGTGTACTTTGTTTTGAATGATTCTTTGTGAGGGGATTAAAGGATTAAAGCAGCATTGACAGGCCTCTCCAGGACACACGCGGGTCAGAAGTTCAGAGCTGCCCAGGGGTGTGAGGTTTACACACAGCCAGACCCAAACCAGGGCTATGATGGGCTGCCAGGGGCGGCCGCCTGGTCTTCCTCACTGCCAGAGACAGCACTCGCTGCATAGCAGGAGATTAAGACATCCTGCTGTCTGTCGATAATGGCAGAGGATACTGGTTATGATGCAAGGCCAAATGTGAACGCGTCATTGGTGAGGATGCATAAGTTGAGCATGCAGCTTTAGAGAGAACACCATCTGCAGAAGACCAGGACATGACATCTGGGCATCTGCAGTCACGACCTCATAAACTAATGCAGAGTTTCTTCAAACTCAGCCACTGGAATCAGACTGATAGTTTGAGGGAGCTTTTGTAAACAGTTTAGCTGCTTTAGACGATGACGGCATCATTTGTAAAGTTCTCAAGGTGATGTTTCTGTTCCACCATTTGTTAGACAGGCTGCAGCACTCTAGTGTCTCCTGTCAGTGTCATGTCTGTCAACATCAATCTCTCTTTTCTCCTCTCGTTTCCTGTCATATGATGACCTGCGAGGCCATGCAGGGTGTCAGTACAGAAGACAGATAGCATGATATCTGTCCATAGACATACAGTTGTATAATTTTTCCTGTGAATGCAAGTTCTGATGCATATTCAACTATGAGACTAATTGAAATGATATACTTTGGTAATACTTTGTTTTGATAATCCATTTTTGATATTCTACTATCTGTAAGTAAAATATGCAACTACAAGTAATTATTTGTATATTGTCTGCTTAAAATCTGCTAACACTTTCTATGATGAATGCTTAGCTGCCATTCAGCTCCCTTTCATTTACTTTGCAACTAAGGTGATAAATAATCTGTATGTGATAATTGATAAATAATTGTATGACACGGTTTTAAAACTCTGAGTGTATTGGATTATTTATTGGATTATGTATTTCTGTAATCATGCTTGGAATTATGTCTGTACATTTTGGGACATGTGTAATGTAATAGTTTATCAGTTAATTGTGTACAATTAAAGGTGCAGTATGTAAGTTTGACACCCAGTGGTTGAACTGGGTATTGCACTCCTAGATCAAAATAAACACACGCGTGGGATGCCAGAGATTGAGTACAGGAGCGAGTGATTTAAACCGTGTTCTAAATAAAATCAACGACACGCGATAGAAGGAATTATGTTCCATATTAAAAGGAGTTTTAGTTCTAACCAACACCTCGAATTGAGATATTAGAAACGGTTTCTATTTCTCACAGCTCAACATGTGAAACCTATGACAGTGCACCTCAGGTAAGCCTCGTGTGTTTTATTCAGTGCTAAATGCTAACAATGTGAGTTTGAATGGATTCTAAACCTTACCGTTTCGTGAGTGAGTGCTTATTCTGTGCTTCTGAAAGGCTGTATTTACATTTTTGTCGTGTTTCGTCTGGTGCAAACACCCAAACTGCTGTTTGCGTGTTGTTAGGACACGAGATTACAATGTAACCTGCTCACCTAATGTTTACGTTCGTAATATTTATATCATTTGCTAATTAATAACCTCATGTGGAACTGAATCTGTCTCATTTCGACGTCTGATACTGTCCATTTCGGTCACGGGCGCATGCTTTCAGAGCCTTTCTGAATGAATGAATGAAATACGCTGTTTTCCAACAAGGCAACCCGGAGTGCTGAATTATAATTGGCTAAACTGGCATTCTGCAGGTTAACTTTACCTAAACAAAGACAGCGTTCCGGCACGGAAAAACCATTTTCAAAGCAGAATATCTGACTTCAGCATTGTTTTTCAGTTAAACAAGTATGTTCACTTGGGATGTTTCTTAAATATCTGCAAACATATTATGGTATTTTTATGCTTTAGAAGAATCAAAAACTTA
Source organism: Danio kyathit (assembly GCA_903798195.1). NCBI lineage: Eukaryota > Metazoa > Chordata > Actinopteri > Cypriniformes > Danionidae > Danio > Danio kyathit. The sequence goes on from LR812538.1 coordinate 28,445,981, forward strand.
CATACAGCACCTTTAAAAAGGAAGGGTTAGTAAGGTTAATAAGGAAGCTTAAGCTTAATAAGCAAGGTTTCAGCCTACAACTTTTTCAGTACATTTGGTTAAACATTTAATTAGTAAAATTATGGTATGATCTAGTGCAGGGGTCACCAATCTCATTCCTGGAGGTCCGGTGGCCTGCAGGGTTTAGCTCCAACTTGCCTCAACAAACCTGCCTGGGTGTTTCAAGTATACCTAGTAAGACCTTGATTAGCAGTTTGGTGATCCCTGATCTAGTGAGAACCAAAATAAAAAAATAACTGAATTGGAAAACATTTTATTCAATATATGAATAAAATATTGAATAAAAGCTAAACTAAAGACTGTTAGTTTAGGGATAGGGTCAGAAGAATAGGATGTCATACACGTAGTTGAATACAATTTTTTTCAATTCAGTTATTTTTTTATTTTGGTTCTCACTAGATCATACCATAATTTTACAAATTAAATATTTAACCAAAGGTACTGAAAAAGTTGTTGGTTTAGAGATAAGAAGGTGGTCAGAAGTACAGCCTGACATACAGTTGAATAAAATACTGGTAATACTTCGCTATAATTTACTAATATTTCACCATTTAAGTAATAAACCATTTTTTGTGTTTTGAAATGTGAAATTTTATATTTTAAATAGTGATAATTGTTTCTTATAAACTTAAAATGAAACTCTAAAATTTGAATTACATCATGCATAATTGCACTGCCCACTTCAAAAAACACACTCTAATATTTTGTTTGATTGCCTTTAGCTTTGGTTACAGCATGCATTTGCTTTGGCATCTTTCAATATGCTTCTGCAATGTCACAAAGTTTATTCCTGTCTAATGTTGCATTTAATTTTGGCCAAAATTTTGTCAGACCGCTCTCAACGATTCTCAACAGGGTTAAGGTCTGGACTCTGTGGTGGCCAATCCATTTTTGTGCTCCCCAAACCAGTTTGAGTACACCGAATCCTGACATTGTAATCTTGTAAAATGCCCATGCCATTAGGGAAGAAAAAATCATTGATTTAATAATAAGTAAATTCAGGTAGTCACAAGTATTGGTTTTATATAAACAGTTGGTGGACAAATCAAAAGAGTCATTTAATGATAGACTTCAAGCTTGGCAGTCTGACCTGCAGGCTGATATAACTTAGGAAGAGTGGCAAGAAGCTTGTCTAAAAGCCCAAACTCATTTTAGATTGCTTCAATATAAATGGCTGAGTAGACAGTATGTAACTCCAGTTAAGTTGCATCATTTTAACCCAAATATCCCTGATACATGCTATAAATGTAAACAAGAGAAAGGAACTTTATTTCATTGTATGTGGGAATGTTCTAAAGTCAGTTGTTTTTGGGTTAAAATACTGAACATTGTAAGTCAAATCATTGGTAAAGTAATTCCTCTTGATCCCAGCTTGCGTATATTGCATATTTGTCCATTGAACTTTGATGTGACCAAATATGAAAGAGTGTTGTTGATTTTATGCTTGCTGGAAGCTAAACATGTAAGTGCGTGTTCTTGGAAAAAAGAAGACAGTCCTGGTGTATCTCAGTGGATAAAGGGGATGACCTCTTGCCTTGCCTTGGAAAAATTAACATATTTTTTGAAAAACAAAATCCAGATAATTTGGTCTATTTGGAAAATATTTTTTGACTTTTTGGAGAATCTAGATGGTGACTCTTTTCTTGAACTGACAGACATTGAAAGTATATAGATTAGACAAATATGTTATTGTTTTATTTAATAATATTGTTGTTTATTTATTTGTTTACTTTTTCTTTCAAAGTGTGTTAAGTTATTTTGAATTTATATTATTCATGCTGTATTTTTGTTTTTGTATTATTATTATTTTTATATATTTAATCTATTCATTATTTTGATTTTTTGCTAAACTAAAAAACTAAACCTTTGTCAATCTGTATGAAAATGTTTAAAATAAAAATTGTTGTTCAAAAAAAAAAAAAAATTCAGGTCAGCTTCTTTGGGCACGTACTGTACCATTGCTGAACCTAGATCTGACCAACTGCAGCATCCTTCTTCCATTGCTCCAGAGTCCAGTCTTTATGCATCCTAGCAAATTGAAGCATTTTTTTTCTAATAGCCTCACCAATAAGTGGTTTTCTTAAGGCTGCACAACTGTTTACTCCCAATCCCTCAAAAACACTGTGGAAATGCTCTTACTTTTACCTTACCTTGCTTTTCAATAACATTTAGCACTTAAATAGCTTTGTAGGAGAAGAGCTGTTGTTGTATGTGATGTTTGTAAAATAATAATTATTATATTTGTACATAAAATTCTGAAAGCCTACATCTATTCTCTGCTGATGTGCGACCTTTGTCTCCAGCACATACCAAAGATTCTCAACAGGGTTAAGGTCTGGACTCTGTGGTGGCCAATCCACCTGTAGAAATTAAAGTCATGTGCTCCCTGAACCAGTTTGAGTACACATAATCCTGGCATTGTAATCTTGAAAAATTCCCATGCCATCAGGGAAGAAAAAAATTATTTAGGTACTTAGCTACTTTGGGCACATACAGTACCATTGCTGGACCTAAATCTAACCAACTGCAGCATCCCCAGATCACAGCATTGCCCTGACAGTCTGAAACAAGACTTATCAAATCTGACAAATCTGGACTTATTAGACCATACAACCTTCTTCCACTGCTCCAGAGTCCAGTCTTTATGCTTCCTAGCAAATTGAAGCATTTTTTTTCCTAATAGCCTCACCAATAAGTTGTTTACTTGAAGCCAATCCCTCGAAAACACAGTGCAAATGCTCTTACTTTTACCTTACCTATTTGCTTGGTTAAATCCAAGTGGTTTTTTAGAAAGGGCACTATATCATGATGCTATTTTTAGTTTATATTTTTAATATTTACAAAAGCAAGTTCCTAGCATTGCTACTCTAAAAATATATTTGCTTTTCAACAACATTTAACTCTTGAAAAGCTATGTAGGGAATGAGCTGTTGTTGTCTGTGATGTTTGTAAAATAATAAGTACTTATTACATTTGTACATGCAGAAATTCTGAAAGCCTACATCTATTTTCTGCTGATGTGTGACCTTTGTCAGAGACGTCTGCCACTGATTGAGTTATTTCCTTGACAGCCTATTATCGTGATGTCACACTGATTTCAGATTAACCTGCCTCTAAAAGGTACATTAAACATGGAATTTCTAGTTTTACATACAATTCAGGCAGCCCGAGTGGGCAGTTCTTGACACAGAATAACCTGCAGTGATGATCTTATGTTGATAGTCAAAAGTCTCCTGCTAATAATCTAAGAGCTATATTGGGTTTATATCCAATAAGCATATCTGCATTGTTGTTATTATCTAGCCAAGAGGGAGCGTATACAGATTGAATAGGAGAAAAGCAAGGATTGAGCCCGGAGGGACTCCACCATAATGCCTAAATAATGCAGAAGAGCTATTTCACGCCTCATGAGGAATATAACAATAACTCGACCGTATGAGGCGTTTAAGAGGCCGTGACCCAATGAAAGTGACTAAAAAAACTATATCGGGAGCAGCTATGGCCAATGCCAGGCTTTATGAGCACCCAAGCCTTACACATAATGAAAGACAAGATATGGTGCCAGCTGACAGAACTCAGCTTGACAAGGTGGAATTGCTCATGCCATGCTCTACAGCGTCTGACCTCCATCCTGGCGAGAGAACGAGAGCTACATGACACCTGTGAGCAGCTCCAGGTGCTTGATTCAAAGCCAGAGTATTCACCTTTGTCCAAGTATATGTTATGGTAAATGTATGTCACACAACTGTCAGAGCATCACTGCCAACCATCACAGCTATTTTTGAAAATTGTTAGTGAAGAGTGAAGAAAATGTCCATGTAGTTTGTCGATGTTCATGCTGATGGAATACTCTATTTTTATATCCTTATTTAAGGTCAAATACCCACCGTGATCTCAAAACAACGTCAAATTGACATCAGGCATGATGTCAAATGCTACGTCAAAATGCAAATCGATTTGATGTCAAAACCTTGACGTGCATTTCACATCCACACATTGATACCCTTTTGACCGCCAAAATAAAGACACAAAAATATGATAACACAGTGGTCTCTCGCTATAACGCGGTTCACTTTTCGCAGCCTCGCAGTTTTGAGGATTTTTCTCATGTAATTTGAAATGCTTTTTTATCTACAATGCATTGTGTTCTGTGTCCTTTAGACCATTGTTCATCAATCTCCTCAATGCTGTGTCTCCTGTACATTACAGAATGCGTCCAGCTTGGCAAATTTCCCATGACTTGACTTTGCTTGATTTTCCGAATCTTCGGTCGCTAGCAGTGTGATTCTGAAATGCTGTACTGCTTGCAAGTTTCCTTACCACAATGTTGATGAAATGTTCTGCACCGTCAAAGGCACTTGCGGTAGCACCCAAAAGGCAAAGGAAGATGCTAACCATCGCACAAAAAGTTGAACTTCCGGACATGCTTAAAAAAGGTAGAAGTTACGCAGCTGTAGGGCGTCATTAGGAAACAAATAAATGAAGATCAAATTGTTTTAATCTTTGGTTTCACTCTATAAAACTGGACTTGTTTTTCTATGGAGGTTTGAACTTTGAGAGTGTTTAAACAAGAGAGAAAAGTGTGAAAATGGTATTGCCTGTCTTATAAAAGTGTATAATGTGTGTAGTGAAGGGTTTTACAGTCTTAAAACATCTATAAAAACTGTAAAAAATAAAGTTGACTACTTTGCGGATTTCACCTATTGCAGGTTATTTTTTAAACATAACTCCCACAAATAATTAGGGACCACTGTATAACGGTGCTTTCACACCTAGACGTTTGTTTTGGAACGTTTCGTTTGCACAGTTAGCGCAGTTCGTTTGGCACATGTGAAACCCCGCAATTGCACTCGGATCTATGCCAAATCAATCGGTCCGAGATCGCCTGAATGAGGTGGTCTCGGCTCGATTGAAACAAACTCTCGATCGATTGATTGTAGTCAGGGCTGGCGCGTACATAGAGGCAACCTAGGCGGCCACTTGCTCGGGCCCTGATTGTAGTGAGAAAGCAATACGATCCAACGAACTAACGAACCAGGCTATATCACAGTGTATTATGGTTGTGTAATAGCCATATATACAGCCATATGAAAAGAGAAATGTGAGTAGGGTGGGATGTCGTTTCATGTCGAATGCAAAAGTGAAAGCATGCTAAAATATTATCGTTTTTCTCAGTCGCTTTGGTGCATTTCTCACAACACTTTTTACATTTGCACAACAGTTAATGCATTTCTCAAAACAATTAGTAATTTGTGCACATCATAGTAGCAGTTTCTCATTCCTTTTGGACATGCATCAATTGCTTTCATACAACTCTCTGCTGGTTGTAAAATTATCATTTGCTTATGTCATGTCAGTTAAAATTAACTAAACTTGTGAATGCTGAACAGTCATTGCATATAAAACTAATAGTCCTCATTTCATTACTTGAGTCATTACATACTAAAATGTTGAACTAGTTGTCAAAATCTGTCAAGCTAATTTTATTTAAAAAATTTTAATCTTTTTTTTTTCTGAAAATGTCTTCTAAATTGAACAATTTGATGAATGATTTACAGACTGGTGTATGTTGTAGGTTCAGTTCCAATATGTACTGCAATATTGTTTACAGTTGTGCACAGCTCTACCCAAAGGAGGTTTATGTTTGTTGTAAATAAGTGTGTATTACAGTTTTTCTCAGTCACTTTGGTGCTTTTCTCACAACACTATTTACATTTGCACAACAGTTAATTCATTTCTCAAAACAATTAGTCATTTGTGCACATCATAGTAGCAGTTTATTATACCTTTCAACAAATTGCAAATGCTTTTGGACATGCATCAATTGCTTTCATACAACTCTCTGCTGTTTGTAACATTATCATTTGCTTATGTCATGTCAGTCAAAATTAACTAAACTTGTGAATGCTGAATAGTCATTGCATATAAAACTAATAGTCCTCATTTCATTACTTGAGTCATTACATACTAAAATGTTGAACTAGTTGTCAAAATCTGTCAAGCTAATTTTATTTTAAAAATGTTAAATCTTTTTTTTTTTCGAAAATGTCTTCTAAATTGAACAACTTCATGAATGATTTACAGACCTGTGTATGTTGTAGGTTCAGTTCCAGTATGTACTGCAATATTGTTTACAGTTGTGCACAGCTCTACCCAAAGGAGGTTTATGTTTGTTGTAAATAAGGGTGTATTTATTCTTTTGCACAATGCTGTGAATAAATTAGAATTGCAAAAAGCAAATGCAGTAAACATGTGAAACCCACATATTCAGTGTCTTGTACTCAGATACCTCACTAATGCAGTGATGTCTAACTTTACTGTAGTTTTCATATGGCTGTGCAAATAGTATATAATGCTGCCTTGAGCATTTTCAGGATGTGTCACCAAAATCTGACTTTTTTTGCATTGGAAAAAATGTACAGAGTAAAGTGTCATAATGAAAACATGACAAAGCCATTTGACTATCTTATTCATAAACAATAGTGTCAGGACTTTTCATTTTAATGACACTGACACTTTCATTGACATGAATACTTGCTTTTGAGGAATGAGCTCTCCATTTTGAGCAAGTGGCACACTTTTGCAGGTAATCGACTAGGTTTTGCAGTTTGTACTAATTGTTTTGAGAAATGCATTAACTGTTGTGCAAATGTAAATAGTGTTGTGAGAAAAAAGCGACTGAGAAACACTGTAACAAGAGCTGTTTATGCATTAGGAAAATTGGCTGAAATTACAGTACGATCTGATATTTTTTCCATGTAACTCTGACCAATTTGAGGAGAGTTTAATTGCACGTGACTTGTTTTAACTATTGTGGTCCATTTAGAAACTTTGCTGTGTGAAAGCGAACCGCACCAAGAACAAAAATATACATTGTAACAATTTTAATCCCTGTTTCAGAATAAAACAATCAATCTGCAGGTGTAAAAGCGCACCAAGAAAAGTTTTATTCATTTGAAAGCTTCAATCCCAAATATGCACTGGATTTTCTATCCCTACAATGCATGTAAATTATGTTTAGATCAAAATGATCTAACAATTGTGTCTAAAAATGCCATTGTTATGTTAAAAATAACATGCTGATGTTAGATATCAATTATATGTTGTTTTGACATCAAGGTAGTAGTAAAACATCAAACTGATTCGCATTTTTTTTATCAGTTTTTTTAATGCTGTTTTGACACCAAGAGGCCCTGTGGGTCTTTTATCCAACACAATCACACATCCATTTGTAACTTTTTGATTTAGTGGTTAATTTGTATGATTTTGTATGATCACGTTTGTACATTTTAGTATGATCATTCCCCAATGATAGTTGCGCTTAGTTGTGGGTTCTGGGGGCATGCTTCCTTCTAAAAATTGTAGGTTTTCATATGATTCATTCATTCATTTTCTTTTCAGCTTAGTCCCTTTATTAATCCGGGGTCGCCACAGCGGAATGAACCACTAACTTATCCAGCATATGTTTTACGCAGCGGATGCCCTTCCAGCCGCAACCCATCTCTGGGAAAGTTTTCATATGATTGAAATCGTAATTTGTACACCTCAGCCACTTTTCTGCCAATATGTGAAATATTTACGTTTCCTCATGAGATTAGGCTGATTTTATCAGCAAACATTGCTCCAAATGACTTACTCAAATGTTATGCGTATATTGCCACCTACTGGTTTTTCGACTGGGTAACTAGAACTCAAAGTAGCATGGAAATCCGTTACCACTACAGGTTGTAAAAAAAAAAGTGAAAAATAAATAAAAATAATAATAATTTATGTTTATCATAATTTTGACAGTTTTCTTTTTTCTTTAAAAATTGCAAGACATAGAAACAATTCTGAGAAAAGTCAGTTGCAAGGTATGAAATTGTAAACGCAAGATAAATATCTACCTAAATATCTGCCTTTTATTTCCAATTAACTTCCAATTATTTTATTTCCAATAAACTAGCATAGCAATAGAACTTTGCAGAATATTTTTAGCTGAATCCATTGTACTGGATGATTCAGAAAATACATGTCAATGGTTACCAAAACTTTGAGAGTAAAAAAAAGGTACAATTTTGATAAACTGTAAAACAGGTGTCCTCCCTCTAGAGACAAGACAAGCTTCGATGTATCATCATGAGCCACAGCTAATATTTTATCTTTTCCTTGTACTGTATAATTTTTTCACTCTATTTCTTATGAAACATCAGGGACCACAATTCCAGCTAAAAGTATTGCAATAATGTTATAAGAAAAACAAAAAGAAATGAAAAAGTCATCTACATCTGACCTGGGAGTGACTAAATTAACAGCCAATTTAAATGTTTTGGTAAACAATCTTCTCTTTAGCAGATATATCAATAAATAACGATTTGTCTATAGATAAAATTGCTGTTTTGGTACTCATTAGAGCTTCTTCCTTACAGTTCATATAAAAAAATAGCTTTCATTTAGGCACTTTTGTTACTTGGCTAGATTTGCTTTCCCAGCACTGCAACTAAGCTCTTAACTGATCATAAACGTCTTAACTACTTAGTGACTAGACTAGACAGAGTAAGGATTAGCGACTGAGTAGTATAGCAGACTGAATTATAGTGAAAGGAGTTTGAGTCTGATCCCAGAGCGGGTTTTAATGTGCTTCTGTTCTCGGAGATAACCAAAAGGTGCTTTTGGGCTTATTGACATGGACATCATCACTGCAGTTGTGATGGATTTTTCCATCTGAGGCAATATTGATTAAATCTCATAGTAACTTTTTCAGTAATCCCACTGCTTGACCTCTCGCAACGAAACATGACGCTGTGGTTAAGATTATGAATGATTCTGCACAATGCATTTCTTTCATCCTACAGTCTGGATATGGGTCAAGGGTTAGATTATGTCACTACGGACCTCCCTTGTCAAATTACCTTTCCTGGAAAATATTGTTAAGCTAATGTAATAAACTTTAAAACACAACCATGACAGAAAAATATTTTCTTTAAACTAATACAGCATAAATTCCCAGATCTAATCACCTCAGCCTGCAGCTTACTCTCTAGAGAGGCGCAATTACGTCACGGCTCAAACGTGATTTCTACTTTTTAACATTTGGTTTGTCACATTCAGACTCAAACAATAAGAAATGGAGCTAAGCCTCTTTTTGAGCCTATCAAAGGCAGACTGAATCTCCTTACCATTCCTCACAGCCGGAGAGGTTATTGAGTTAAGTAGCTGTTTTGACTCGAGTGGGAAGACAGTAAAACCTCGGAAAAACAGAAGTCACCTGCTGCTCCGCTCAACCTCGGGGCAAACTCAGAGAGACCGTTTCAATGAGGAGACGCCTTCATAAGGTGAATCCAAACAATGTGTCACAGGGATCAAGCATATAACGTTAACGCTGTATAGCAAATTGTTAGCGGTGCAGTGTTTTATTATGTACCCACTGTTAGCTCATGCTGAGCTCAAGCACTGGCTTAATCTAGCCATGAAAGCACGAGGTGTGTCCTGAGCTTCACAGGTAGAGAGAATTAGAGGCTGTCCTATGGTTGCTCAGTGTGTGAGAGAGATGCCCTGATGCTTATCAAGGAGACGCTTCAGCAGATTAGCATCTGAGTCTAAAAGAATAGAGGGTCTGGACAGCGGTTTCTCCTCTTGTCTACTTGTACACACAGAGATTGATCAGTAAAATGTGGTTTGGGTGTTGTACTAGGCCCCGTTTACACTAATACGTTTTCGTTTTAAAACATAAGGAAAACATAAGTTTTCAGACATCGAAAATGGAGCTTTTTGAAAATGCTGGAGAGGCCGTTTTCATTTTAAAACGCTGCTGCTCCGTGTTAGTGTGGATGAGGGAAAACGGATACGTCTGAAAACGGAGGCATGGCTGCAGACATTCGCCTATCTGATTGGGGCTTTTTCCTCAATATTAAGTAGCCTACACATGGTTCAGTCTTGCATCCTCTCCTTGTAAGTTCAGACTTCGCAATTTTGATATGGAAAACAAACTCCCGAGGACACAGGTAAATCTTTAAAGGGAAAAGTGTACTGTATAACCTCATTCACATCAGCCTGGCTACGTTGTTTCACTTTCTTAACAATAAAATGAAGACATGATATAAGGAACTGTCTATTTTCATTTTGATATTAACTTAACAGACACCAAAAATATTGAGGCGTTGTTTAGCTGCATATTTGTGTGCCTGTAGTTGAAGAATTGCCCTTATATGACCGTCATCTTTACTGTATGCATATTTATAACAAAACGGAGCCTATAACATTACAGCCTCCTTTCATTTTCATTGAAAATATGAAACATACCCTCTCTTTTGCTGAATATCAGTTTTAATAATCAATAATGGCCATTATTAAAGCATAATGTACAATAAGTTCATACAATATAGAAAATAAAGGCAAGCAATCAGTCAAATGTGCAGAGTCAGAGTACACGGCTACAGTAATTAATATATTAACCTAACTTATCTTTGCGCACAGCCAAAACACATTACCTGAGAACAAGTTATAAATTATTATAAAAAGTTATAAAAGACTAAAGTCGGGAAATGTGTCGTTAGATAGACAACAAGATGAATTAAATATCACTTTTAACAAATATAGTGAGATTAGATCCAGTGGTAGATCCTTGATGAACAGTCCGACGCGCACAGCTCTCATAAGGATAGATGTGCTTAAAGCATGCTGCAGTGCATGCCAGAGTGTGTGTGTGGTCACGTGATGTGCGTTTCCAGCGGTGTAGTAGGGACGGAGAGTCGTTCAGAAAAGCTAGATGAAACGCCAGTGTGGACGCGGATCGTTTTCATTCTAAAACGCCGTTTTAAAACTAAAACATATCAGTGTAAACGGGGCCTATTACTGTTGGCAACTCAACCAAGGCAACTTCGTCGTAGCACTGATTGGTTACCTGTCGTAAAACAAACAGGGTCAATCATGGCTTAATGGAATGTTTTGACAATGTTTTTGGTTCCTCTTCTGGACTTTGAATGTCTTATGAGCATTGTGGCCTATGGAGGATGAGGAAGCTCCCTAATTTCATGTAAAATAGCTTCATGTTTTTAGGGGTTGGAAATGACATGAGGGTGAGTAATTAATAACAGACTGTTCTTTTTTGTTTTGATGAACTAATCCTTTAAGAAAAAAATGGCAACTGTAAGTGAAAAGAAACAAAGTTTCTTGTCACGTTTAATTAAAAAGCAACCTTTTTTTTATAATAAGAACATTTTTCTTTTTTTCTATGTAACAACAATAAACCGTGACGCAGTGGCGCAGTAGGTAGTGCTGTCGCCTCACAGCAAGAAGGTCGCTGGTTCGAGCCTCGACTGGGTCAGTTGGCGTTTCTGTGTGGAGTTCGCATGTTCTCCCTGCGTTCTCGTGGGTTTCCTTCAGGTGCTCCGGTTTAGCCCACAGTCCAAAGATATGCGGTACAGGTGAATTGGGTAGGCTAAATTTTTCGTAGTGTGTGAATGGAAGTGTTTGGATATTTCCCAGAGATGGGTTGCAGCTGGAAGGGCATCCGCTGCGTAAAACATATGCTGGATAAGTTGGTGGTTCAATCCGCTGTGGCGACCCCAGATTAATAAAGGGACTAAGCCAAAAAGAAAATGAATGAATGAATGAATGAATGAACAACAATAAACCCATAGTCTTTATAATACAGTATATACTGTCAAATTAAAATATACATGGTATGACACTATGATTGCTACAGAACAATCTGGATGTAATTTTAAAATTCTTTGCTTGTTAACTGTAAAATTTCAATCAATCAATTCATATTTAATATGATTGAAGAAATAAATAAATAATCATTTAACATCCAATCAGTTTGTGTGTGTGTGTGTGTGTGTGTGTGTGTGTGTGTGTGTGTGTGTGTGTGTGTGTGTGTGTGTGTATTAAAAATCCAAGATTGTTTTCCAGTAATAAATAAATACATAAATAAATATATTAGCAACATATCACTAGGGTATGTTTTTTAAAATAAAATAAATAAAATAACGCTGCCTCTTGTGATATTTGCTGTATGAATTGAAAAGAAAATGTGGACAAGATTAGAAAAGGCTACATTGTTTTAGAGGGAAATAGTAAAAATTCTGCCATAATTTACTCGTTCTTTCCAGTATTTGTTTTTCATAATATAAAAGTCAGTGGTTTAAGGTTTCCAACATCCATCAGTATATCTTGTTTAGTTTGTTTGTTTGTTTGTTTGTTTGTTTGTTTGTTGCACTCAACAGAACAAAAACACAAGCTGGTATGAAACAAGTAAAGGTTGAGTAAATTGTGACTGAAAATATGTCATTATGTAACTCAACTATGCCTTTAAAGTCAATCTCCATTCCTTAGAAATTTAATTGAATATAATTAGTCTCATAGTGTAAATGCATTGGCTGTGCAGTTTATACTCAAACACAGCATTAGTAAGTAATTATATCTGAAAATACTTTTTTTCAGAAACAAGGAACAAGACAACAGACAAACAAATTATATAATATATGGAATTACAGAGCACAATCGCAAACTCACAGCAAGAAGGCATTTCTGTGTGGAGTTTGCATGTTCTCCCCGTGTTCGCGTTTCCTCCGGGTGCTCTTGTTTCCCCCACAAGTCCAAAAACATGCGGTATAGGTGAATTGGGTAAGCTAAATTGTCTGTAGTGTATGTGTGTGAATGAGTGTGTATGGATGTTTCCCAGTGATGGGTTGCAGCTGGAAGGGCATCCACTGCATAGAACATTTGCTGGATAAGTTGCATAAAATCTTATTTTTCTCCCACCAGATGGCATTTATCTGCCATATACATTTTGATTATGTTTGCTATAATTTTAATTAATAATAATATATTTGTATTTGTTTAATCGGATGTGCTGAATAATTTAAAGGTAAATATATAGTACGGTGGGTCAAAGCTTTTCCAATCCCAAATTATGAATGGTAAATGCTTGTTCTCAGAGGGTTAACGTTTGTTTGTTTTTGCAACGCTGGACTAAAAATTCATACAAACACATGAAAACACAAAGTAATAAAATTTTATTTAAATGAGGGCTTTTACATTTTTAAATAGGGAAATATTACAAACAGAAACCCCACACTCCTTACATAGAAAGTATATTTTATTTGTTAACAGATCAGCAAGGAGGGCTAAATTGTGTAGCATCTGATTAGCACTATAGCAGCCCAGCATGTGCTCAAGAGGGTCATATCATGTAATGCAATCAAGGAGCTTTCACTGTCAATCTGTCTGATTTAGTTCACGTTTATAACACCAAGCAATCTGGGGCGCCTCGATGACAGCCACTGCCACAGTTAATCTGGACACTAGTGGCCTTCATTTCCAGAGTTTATACTTATTATTATCATTATTATTATTATTATTATTATTATTCCTTTATTCATTCATTTTCTTTTTGGCTTAGTCCCTTATCCACCAACTTATCCAGCATATGTTTTACCCAGCGCATGCCCTTCCAGCTGCAACCCAACACTGGAAAACACCCATACAATTTTGCATTCACACACATACACTACAGACAATTTAGCTTACCCATTTCACCTGTACCGCATGTCTTTGGACTGTGGAGGAAACCCACACAAACATGAGTAGAACATGCAAACTCCACACAGAAATGCCAACTGACACAGCCGAGGCTCGAACCAGTGACCTTCCTTCTGTGAGGCGACAGTGCTACCCACTGCGCCACCGTGACACTCTTTATTATTATTATGATTATTATTATTATTATTATTTTATTAGAATAAAAAATTATATAATGGAAACGTTCTTGTATTTTACCCATTCACATTTTAAATGATGGTAAAATATTAATGGTATTAATGTTATTATTATTATTATTATTACTATTATTAGCATTAATAATAATAATAATAATAATAATAATAATAATAATAATAACATTAATGTTTTACTATCATTTAACATGATAGAATGGGTAAAATACTAAAAAGTTATTATAATGTTTAAATCTGATAAAATATAATAATAATAATAATAATAATAATAATAATAACATTAATGTTTTACTATCATTTAACATGATAGAATGGGTAAAATACTAAAAAGTTATTATAATGTTTAAATCTGATAAAATATAATAATAATAATAATAATAATAATAATAATAATAATAATAAAAATATTAATAATAATAATAACATTAATGTTTTACCATCATTTAAAATGATAGAATGGGTAAAAAAACAGAAAGTAATTTTCATTATATCATTAACAAAAATACAGAGGATTTTAATGCATTTTAGCTTTAAAATAATAAATATTTCACATGATTTATTTTTGAAATTCTGCGAAATACCTTTTTTTTTTTTTAATAAATGTCTATTAAAACTTCAGTACATGCATGTACATAAACATGCTCACAAACACACACACACACACACACACACACACACACACACACACACACACACACACACACACACACACACACACACACACACACACACACACACACACACACACACACACACACACAGTTCAATGCATGCATGTACAGAAATGCAAAAGATTCATAGCACATTAAAAAAAATGTCTGCTATTTCACTAAAGATTAAATCTTTCATTCCATCATTTTCATTTCTTAACCAAACACATAAAACGTTTCATGAAGCATGTAAAATTACAACACAAATCACCTGCACTCTTTGCATATAAAAATGACAAGTTGCCATAAATGAAAATGGCTTAAAAAAAGACACAGCCAGAGCAAATAAACAAAAAAAAAACAAACAAACAAAAAAAGTTACTGAGATAAAATCCTCATGACAGCTTCTTCAAGAGAAGCTGTCACACGGAGCCCTAGCCCCTAACTAGCCCCATTCTCCCCTATACTGACTTTAACACTCACTATTTTCACACTGACACAAAAAGGCTCTGATTAATTAGGTTGTCTCAAATTTCGTTAAAAACATGTTACAGCATCTGACAGCAATCTTAAAGTTGAGAGCGAAGTTGCACATGTAACCCTGCGCTCCATCACTTGCTAATGAGTAGGTACTTCTTTCAAACATCCAATCTGAGAGTCACAGAGAGCTAAACAGCAGGAGGCTGTTGCTAATGTGTGATACTGCCATGTGTGTCTTACTGTGGAGAGAGAGACAGAGAGACATCTAAATTTAGATGCGGGCTGGACGGGGGGGCTCACTTACTCTTTCTGGCAAGACTCTGACAGAAAATAGGTATCGGTTAAATCCTCTGAGGGAGCAGGCCCTTCAAATGTCAGGGTAACTGCAAGTTTTTACTCTTTTATGAAGAGGCAGAGCAGGACAGTTGATTCTGTACACACCTGTGTGGCTTGTATCATGCGCTTTGAGTCTGTTCCATTCTCTATAATGTCAGATCATGCTGTGCATGAAGTATGTGCTGATGATGAAATTCATGTTACATGCACTGTACACATGCCCTAGTGCATGTGTGAAAACTGAAGTACACTGTAAAATGTCGTTAGTTGAGTTTACTTAGGAAACTTGTGGAAACTGAGTGTAGAGGTAACTTGAAAAACCTGAGCATTGGTAACTTAGTCAAGGTACTTAGTTTAGTCAATTTATAGGAGCCATATACTGCATTGGTTTAATAAGTTAAATTGTTCTCTGATGTCTACGTAGTAGGTTTATGGCTTCGGTAGGTTAAAAATAATCTCCAGAAACAGTTTAATAAGCTCATTCATCACTCCGTAAAATACTCCTAGAATTAGAAGGTCCATGATTGACCATATATGGTTATATATGGTTTGTGTCATGATTATTAATATCTGCTCTGACGCGCCACCCTTACAGACACACACACACACAGAATATGATGTACACTGAACCTGGACAAATACAAACCCAATCAAAGTAGCATTAACCTACTGTATTTTGCTCACCAGATCTGTTGTGGATAAAGGCTAAATTATCATTAATCTAGACAAAAGAGAGTGATAGAGATGTATGGTGTTGTTTATTAAAGCTTTATTGTCAATGAAAACAGCCTGGACTTAGCATCAACATGAACATATGACAGTTGAGCTTAGTGATTTGACACAATGCAGCAGTCATGTGTTTGCTGAAACATACGCATCATATTTCATAATGAACACCTGCTCATCAGGTTCGGATGAATGACCTAAAGTAGGCATACATGCAAATGAGGAGGGCATGGCCCGTGAGTCACATCACAGTTTGTTTTGTCTTCTGATTGGCCCATTGTCCACTGGGGTTTTACACTTGTTGAATTTACATGAGAACGAGGAAACAGTGGTGTCTGAGACTCACAGTGTGCCCATTTCCATATACTGATCTCGAATTATCCTACTATGCCTTGGTATATCCAGATTTACATTATAGAGCACTTTTAAACATACAGTATTAGTATTAGAGGAAATTATTAGAGAAACCTTAAAATAACATTAGAATAATATTAGATTAGGCGTTACGGTGGCGCAGTGGGTAACATGATCACCTCAAAGCAAGAAGGTCACTGATTCGAGCCTTGGCTAGGTCAGTTGGAATTTCTGTGTGGAGTTTCCATGTTCTCCCCATGTTTGTGTGGGTTTCCTCAGATGCTCCAGTTTCCCCACAAGTTCAAAGACATGCGATACAGGTGAATTGGGTAAGCTAAATTGTCCGTAGTGTACAGTATGTGTGTGAGTGATGTTTCCCAGAGATGGGTTGCAGCTGGAAGGGCACTGCGTAAAACATATGCTGGATAAGTTGGCGGTTCATTCGGCTGTGGTGACCTAAAATTAATAAAGGGACTAAGCCGAAAAGAAGTGAATAAATGAATAATATTAGAGCAGCATTAGAACTTTCGTCTGACATAATAGACAAACATTAGAATAATAAAATAATGCTACAAGCCAAAAGTTTCTTTAAGAAAACCTTCCTGGCTATGACAAACCACAAATCTAAAAAAAGAATGTTCTGGGAACCAACATTTGTTAGCTGGGTAATTGATGAATCATTGTTGTGAAAGAGAGGTTGTAAACAAATCATTAGAAAACAGGTTTTGGAAGGTGATCGGGACCAAAAAATTTTAAACAAAATGCATGTAATTTGATTGTGTCTCTATGTACGATATTCTAGTTGAATAAAAGTGTCAATAAATCATTAAATTAGTTAATTATATGTCAGTTAATTACATTTCTCAAATGACAACGATCATTAAGACTATAATTTTGAGCCAAATAATCATTATTACCATGGCTTGACATTTACTTTTTTGATCACCAGCCACTGTGGCTTGTAGTTTTCCAACGTTACTACTGTAGCCATTTGTCATTTTCACTAGCCACAATTTTGTTGTTGGGAAAATATATTTTATATGCAAAAATTTGACTTTGGCATGCTAAAATTACTTCATTTAGATTTTGTGTTTTTTCCACTTGCCTCCTTGTTCATTTCACTGTTTTTTGTTTTTGAGCTTACTCAATGAGCATGAGCAAATGGGTTATGCTTTCATAAAATAAAGTGTCGCATTGCAATTAGTTTTCTTTCACAGGACTTTTCAGGGCTCAACACAACAAGGATTTACCTTTCTTTTCTCTGGCCACACCAAACTAATTATTTCCTTGCCACAAATTTTAAATAATGTGTCAAAACAAGCACAATACTGCTGTATACAGTACATACATTTTTTATTCAACAAAACAATTGACATTTCAAAAAATATATATTCTCATGCATTTAAAACTATGCACAGTGGTATGTTCTGGCTCCCAGATCACCAGTTAACTATGCATACAACAACATATTAAAGCAACATTATTGTAAAGGATGATTAGTAAACTATATTAACAAAAATAACAGCAAGCAAACGAAAGAGGGTATCAAACATTCTGTGCGCGATAATGAAAGGATGATGCCGCGCACACGGTTAATGTTAGGCCAATTAATAATCTGTTCAAAGAATGGTTAAAGTGAAAGCGACAACAACTGCTGCTGCTTACAAAGAATCTCGAGCCCTTGAAGGACTGTGGATGCACAAGCATAACACTAGTTTCGTTTCCAGGCACGGTTGCTTCGAGTGAGGAAACGGCACAGGAGCTTTTAAACAATCGTGGCCATCAAATCATCTGTGCGCGCAACATTAAAGCCCTCGTCAGTGGAAAGGAGGAAAGCCTGTCTCACCGTTTTTTTGCTCGCACGAAAAGCTGTTTTGTCAGTCGTGCTGCTTCTCGATTCTAAGATCACATTACGCATATGGACAAACGGTCATAAACTAACAGTCTAATCTGTAGTGAGGACGAGCCAGCACTGGCAATTTAAAAATGAGCTTTAGCCAGCCAAAGTGGCTAGTGGGAGTGGCTGTCTAACCCGCCACAACCGAAATCTACCCGCATTTGGAGGCTTGGCTCCTTACCAATCTGACCATTTATGCAGCATGATGAAAGTGACAGAATGAACACTGATATTTGTATATAGACAACAAGTCATATATGCAAATACAGTATCAAATGCAGCTATGTATAAATTGTATAAATGCAGCTATACAGTGTCAGTGTGCTTGATAATGACATATTGTGTGAGTAGAATCAAGGGGTAGAACGCTCTGGTTACTAAAGTAACCCTCGTTCCCCGAGGGGGGGAACGGAAATGCTATGTGGAAACTTCCACTATGGGGATTTCATTCAGAAAGCCAATCATCTGAAAGAGTATGTAAACGGGCCAATGAAATGCCAATGAGTTGGCAGCTTCAGCTTGCGCACCTGATGCTCGTTGCAATTAACTTGCTATAAGAGTACATGTGCGAGCAAAGCCAAAGCATCATTTTTTTAGCGGAAGAGACTTTCACCTCAACAGCTAAGGGGCAATCATTATGGCGAAGGAACATAGCATTTCCGTTCCCCCCCTCGGGGAACGAGGGTTACTTTAGTAACCAGAGCGTTCCCCTTCGGAAGGGGAACTTCAATGCTATGTGGAAACTTCCACTATGGGGAAATGTTTGGAAAACGCCATAATGATTGAACCTTACCTTCGCCCCCGATGAGAGGTTTGCCAGGCAAAGAGCGTGAGCGCACCTGCGTCACCAGAGGCGCGGTCTTCCAACGTGTTCCCTGGCCCTTACTTATCCCACTTCAACAGAAGATTTACGGATTTAGTTATATTTTTCGGGAGCCGCAAATGCGTCTAGAATAATTTCTAGGAATTTAATACGACAGTACGTTGGGAATGCGTGCAGTCCCGATAGGGAGGACGCTGCGGAGGCCACCTGCTACCCAAGTGGGGAGACTGGGGCAAATAGCATATGAACTAACCCTGAGAAGGGGGAGTAAGCATATGAAAATTAGATGGTTAGCGGTGAGGGAAGACACGGGTCCGCCTGTGAGGGGGGACTGCACCGTGGCAGTATAAGCATATGGGATCGCCTAGTGGGGATCGCACATAGCAGGCACCTATACCCAGAACGCGGGCTGACCATCGGGCAGACCAGCAACGTAACGGGCCAGTGCCTGACTCCTCCGCTGAGTCAGGTGCTGGGGGCCTCGGAGGAATATCTGCAGGGTTCGCCAGCGGGGAACTTTTCTGACAGAGCGAAAAAGCGCACGTATCTCTGGGTTAGAGAGAATGGCGCAGCAAGCGTTTTACAACACCTAACCGAATTTCTCATTCACCGCGTGAGAAAATCGGCTCCCCTCAAGATTAATAAATCTTCTAATAGGTGTCGCCCAGCCCGCAGCTCTACAGTGTCTGTTAGAGAGGCGCCGCATGCTAACGCCCAAAAGGATGCGCGCTTCGAGGAGCGTGCTCTCACTCTTGGGGGACGCGGCTCGCCCTGGCTCAGATGAGCGAGAGAGATGGCATTCAGAGTTCAGTGGGTATGTTCCAACCTCTGTTTGGATACGGCACTTCCCGTCTGCCGATCACCATAACAGATAAAGAGCTGAGTACGGTCCGTGTAATAGCAAAGTGCGAAGGACCAAATAAAGGGGCTGGGTCTGCCTCCTCCGTGGGCAGCGCTTGCAGGTTCACTACGTGGCTGAAAGAACGCTGTAGGAACCTAGGGCACCTAGGTGGGCCGGTGTCTCAGGTAAACGTGAGAGTGGGCCGACCCAAAACGTTGGCACATTTCGCTGACCGAAAATGCCTCCAGATACCCACCCATTTGGCCGATGCAAACGCGACCAGCAGAGCTGTCTACCTGGACAGAAATCTTAAAGATACTGAGTCGAGTGATCGAGCAGACCTCTCCTAAGAGAGATCTTCAAGTGGGTATGAGAGGGAAACAGGAAAATTAATATTCATGTCTCGCGCCTCTGGGAACTGGATGATGAGACGATACTTCCCAGCGCGCCGCCATCGCCGCATCCTTAGAGCGGGGATGATCGTAACGCCAACCCCTCAGAGCGGAGGGGACAGCCTTAGCTCCAGTCAACTGAAGGAGGATAGCATCACTCTGATCTGGCATGTTCAGGGTTCCTTCTCGGGGAAAAAGGTAACCACACAGCGAATAGACTCCACTTCAGGCGTGGGCATGCCTCGTAGAGGGTGCTCAGCCTGAGTGACAGTGTTAACCACCTAATCGGTAAGTCACCTAAGTCCTCCGCGCTCCATCTATGAACCGTACGTGAAGCATAGATCTGGGCGCGGGTGCCAAACGGTGCCTGTCCCCTGTTCCCAGGGGATGTGCCAGGGAGGGGCCATCACGAGGAGAGAGTTGAAAGCAGGTCCGATTGGGCCAGAGAGGCGCAATACGAGAGCTGTTCCTCGACCTCCCTGACTTTACACAGTATCTGTGCGAGTAGGCTCACTGGAGAAATGCGTATTACGCACGCCCCGAGGCCAGCTGTGTAGCCAGTGGACTTTGCAGGGTTCGCCAAGTGGGGAACTCAAGCGAGAGCGCACGAATCTCTGAGTTAGAGAGAGAAAGGCGCAGCACCGAACAGCTGGATAGTCGGGGGTGGAGTCTCCATTTTCCCAGGCGAAACTGCCGTGAGAGCGAATGGGCTGCACGGTTGAGCTCGGTGGGGGAAAAAATGGAATGCAGCGATTGCGCCGCGTATGACTCCGGGGGAGCAGACGGCGAGCGAGCTGAGACATGCTGCGAGAGCGGATACCCCCACACGGTTGATATACGCCCCCGCAGCCGTACTGTTCGTCCTGACCAGTATGTGTTGTCGCTCCAGCACCGGTAAAAAAACGGCGGAGAGCGAGAAACACTGCCAACAGCTCTAGGCGATTGATATGCCAATGCAACTGGGTTTTTTTTTTTTTTCAGCTGCATGCCCGCAACACACGGCGCCCCAGCCAGTGCTGGAAGCATCTGTCAAAACGACAATATGTCTGGACGCCTGTCCTAGAGGCACTCAGGCCTGTAGGAACGAGGGGTCGTTCCAGGGGCTGAGGGCGCGGCGACACAGCGCAGTGACAGTCACTCGGTGTGTGTCCGCGTGCCATGCGCGTCTGGGGACTCGATCGTGAAGCCAGTGCCGAAGTGGTCTCATATGGAGTTATCCGAGCGCATACAGCGGCTGCGGATGTCATATGCTCCAGGAGCCTCTGAAAGATTTCAGTGGAACCACTATTTTGCTGTCGAACTCTCACAGACAGTTCAGCATTAGCCGAGCGCGCTCTCCGGAGAGGCGCGCTGTCATGGTGACCGAGTCCAGCTCCAACCCGAGAAAAGAGATCCTCTGCACGGGGGCGAGTTTGCTCTTTTCTCGGTTGACCTGAAACCCCAATAGGTGGAGGTGCTGGAGCACCTTGTCTCTGTACATAGTCAATTACTCCCGCGAGAGGGCTAAAACAGCCAGTCGCCGAGATAATTGAGTATGCGGATGCCCGCGAGCCGAAGGGGCGCTAGGGCACCCTCCGCGAGCTTGGTGAAGACCCGCGGATACAGAGAGAGCCCGAAGGGGAGGACTTGTACTGTCAGGCTCGCTCGACGCAGACCGTAGAAAAGTGACGGTGGCGTGGAGTATGGAGACATGAAGTACGCGTCCTTCAGGTCTATGCTGCAGACCAATCCCGAGGACGAACGCACAGGAGGATGCGCTTCTGCATAAGCATTTTGAACGGCAGCTTGTGCAGACAGCGGTTCAAAATGCGCAGATCTAGGACTGGCCGTAACCCACCGCTCTTTTGGGTACGATGAAGTACAGGCGTAAACCCGCTCTCCATCTCGGCTGGAGGGATCGGTTAGATTGCATCCTTCGCCAGGAGGACAGCAACCTTCTCTCACAAGACAGGGGCGGGCACAGGGCTGACCCTGGTGACGTACACTCCGTGAACTTGGGAGGCCGTTTCGCGAATCGAATCGCGTAGCCGAGTCTGATCGTGCGTATGAGCCACCGCAAAGGGCTGGGCTGCGCTAACCAGGCAGGCAGAGCCCTCGCTAATGACTGCATCGCTACAATCGCTGACGTACCAGCAGTGGGGCAGCGCGGAGTGGGAGTGCTGATCCGGGGAGCGCTGGGGTCCCGCGGAAGAGCTGGAGGTGAGAGATTTACTCACCTTGCACTCAGACTCCAGAGGAGAGGGCTGGAGGTGTGAGAGAAAGGAGACCGTCTTCCCAGACCCCATGAGCCACTGGCGAAGTGCGCCGATCCTGCGAGCTGGAAGGCTTTTCATCGCGTCCCAGACTGGCAGTATTCGGGCTGTCACATCCAGGGAAGGGAAAGATGCTCTCTCTCTGAGGAGCCCGGCCCCCCACCGGGGAGAGAGCAAGTTCCCTCTTCTCCAGATGGCCATCTCAAGAGCGCTTCGCGGTCCGTTATCCGGACTTAACGGCGCCCTGGGACGGGGAGCGCTGGTTGCCTGCGAGGTGCTCGGCGCTGCCGCTGGCCGGAGGCGCAGGCGGGGGCGGAGCAGCACTCGAAGACGGGCGCTCTCGGCGACAAGCAGTGGATGTGGATGGTTCGGCGGGAGGGGAGCGGTCTTACATCCCCGCCGAAGGATGCCCATCATATCCGACTGCACCGCCGTGAATTCCTGGGTGAATTCACCAACGGTGTCGCCGAACGGGCCAGACTGGTATATGGGGGAGTCAAGAAAGTGAACTTTGTCGACTCCGCGCATATTTTTGCCAGGTTTAGCCCGAGGGGGCGCTCCTGGACCACTAACGTGGCCATCGTCTTTCCCGGGGCACACGCAGCGGACTTGAGGTCCGTGGAGCTCAGTCGGGTGCGGTGCGGGGCTTGTAACAAGCCTGGGTCAGAACCACCCTCGTGCAGCTGGGCCAGCGCGCGCGCATGGACCCTGGCGTGCAGGGTGGAAGCAGTCTGGCCCGCGGCTGTGTGGGCTCTGGCTCGGGAGGCAGAAAACCAACACGCCTTGGACGGGAGATGAGGCTAATTCCAGCAGAAGGAGGCACCACGCGGGCCCGTGATGGCACTCTCAATCTGGGGAATCGACTCGTACTCCCTGGCTGCTCCACCATCAAGAGTGGTGAGGTGGAGGCGCACGCAGATCAGGCAGAGAAAGGTGCCCTCAAGACTGCGTGAGCCCACTGTGCACTTCCGGGAAGAGAGGGATGGGAGGCTAGAAGGTATTGCCTTTTAATCCTCCACATACACCCATCTAGTCGGTCCGGCCGCGGGGCTGGGGGATAAACCATCTCCAGACCCACGACCGAAACAGCCCGGGAAAGCACGGTTATCATGTCTGTTTCAAGATCGGCCGCCGCCGCGCTCCAGAAACGCACAGTCGGAGCGACGTCTTGAAAAAGACGCGCTGCACGACCATGTTGCTCTTTTAGGAAATTCGCAACAATACATACCGCTCTGGAGGACCGGACCCAAAGGACGCCAGGCAAGGGAGAAACCCAGCTCGACCATCTGCCGCTGCGTGTCACACACTCTGGACCGGGAGATCGCTCTCGTTCACTCTCTGTCTGAAACTCAGCTGGAGGAACCCTCATCGACTCTCTCAGAAGGCTGTTGAAGTCTCTGAAGTGAAAATGATGCTTTGGCTTTGCTCGCACATGTACTCTTATAGCAAGTTAATTGCAACGAGCATCAGGTGCGCAAGCTGAAGCTGCCAACTCATTGGCATTTCATTGGCCCGTTTACATACTCTTTCAGATGATTGGCTTTCTGAATGAAATCCCCATAGTGGAAGTTTCCACATAGCATTGAAGTTCCCCTTCCGAAGGGGAACTTGATCTTGTCTGTCTTGTCATTTGCCATGGCTGTGATTCCTGTGACTAACAAACTCTTACAAATATACAGTATACAAAAAAATGTGTTAAGTAATGTTCCAAAAGGGGGGTTCACAGCAGAGGCAGTGAGAAAAACTTATTGGTTCCCCGAAGATTCTTTGATTGAGATTAAAAGAAAAACAATTTCTTAGGCCCAATTCCAATTCTATTTTTGTACCCCTACCCCTTCCCTTTCCCCTTGGCCCTTAAAACCGTGTGTGAAGAGGAAGGCCTTCAAAATTTACCCCTAAAAAAATGGGACAGCACTACAGCACCCTCACACGTCATCGCGATCTCATGCTTCATATGAGATCAGACGATGGCGACTGCTGTAGTTATTCCAGTTGCTTTATTTTTTGGTATTTATCTTCAGGAAATCATTGAAGGCATATATTATGTTAGCATAACGATCTAATGTGGCAATAAGATCGTAACTATACTGCGCATATACACAGTGGCCATATTCATCTATGTAAACACACAAAAAACAACATTAACATTATAGCAGACACTGTAAAAAGCTCATTCTCAGCTACTAGACTTTTCTGACAGGGTATTTGAATGTCATCGAGTGACAGAATGTTGTGGGACTGCTGTACAGGAGTTATTATTATGGATTATAGATAGCGGAATTTAGAGGTTTCTATTTTAGAGTTTTTTTTAAAGCATGATGGTAAAATACAAATGCCGTTATCAATATATTAAAACATGTGCTTGTTTGTTGTAAAAATTCATAATAATGACAAAAAAATACTAATTTGTGGATTACTTCCGGGTGCAGCTATCCTGCTGTTGTGACTGGTGTATTCTGGGAAATTTTCTTACCCCTTAGTTTCGAGTGTGGTCCTGAAAAATCTCCGTCCAAAGGGCTATTTTATTAGACCAAGATGGCGGCGCGTACACATCGCGAGGCTCAGCGTCTCTCCAGTTTCTGCAGTTTTGCAGTGTTTTTCCTGCTCATTTCGGGTCTGTTCGTGCAGAACAGTAATGCCTTTACATCGTACACCCGACAGGAGATTTTGGATATTGGTTTGTGCATTTCGGACAGTTTTATCAGCAATCTACGACTCATTCCAGACATCGCCAGAACACCCAAGGCCGAGCGCTCTGCCCGGCCGGGCGGAAGTGCTCGAAGGCGGCGGCGCGATCGTAAACAAAGACGGGGGAAGCGCGGCGGGCTAAGAGCTAAGCTAAAGCTAACACCACGCAGGCTGTCTTTACCCAGCATCTTCCTCGCCAATGTACGGTCCCTGGTGAACAAAATGGATGAGATTCGACTGCGCATCAACCACAGCAAAAGATTATGGAACTGTAATGTCATGATTTTCACAGAAACATGGCTAAACAGCGGGATACCAGACAACGCTGTATCTTTAACTGAGCATCACACATTCCGAGCAGACAGAATGGCGGATGACTCCGGTAAGACCCGAGGCGGAGGATTATGCATTTATATTACAAAGCTTGATGCACAAACTCTGTCATCGTTGGGAGACATTGCTCTGTTAACCTGGAATTTCTGATGGTCAAATGCAGACCCTTTTATCTGCCACGCGAGTTCACCTCAACTATGATTACTGCTGCTTATATTCCTCCCGATGCTGATGCCAAGTTGGCAATGAATGAACTTCATGCAGCCATCAGCAAACAACAGACCGCTCACCCGAAGGCTGCTTTTATTGTTGCGGGGGATTTTAATCACTCAAACTTAAAGACAGTGCTTCCCAAATTCCATCAAAACATTTTCTGTCACACACGGGGAAACAAAACGTTGGACCATGTATACACAAACATTGCTGAAGCCTACGCTGTGACCCCCCTCCCCCACCTGGGTCAATCAGATCATCTTTCTTTGTTCCTCAGCCCCAAATACTCACCCCTCATCAACCGTGTGAAGCCATCAGTGAGGACCATCAAAGTGTGGCCAGCGGGGGTAGACTCCACACTCCAGGACAGGTTTCAACACACTGACTGGAGAATGTTTGCTTCCCAGGCCACATGTGGCTCTAGCACAGACATTGACAGCTACACTTCCTCTGTTCTGGAATACATCAACACCACCATAGACAGTGTTACAACCCAGAAACAGATCACCACATACCCAAATCAAAAGCCATGGATGAACAAGGAGGTGCGCCTCCTGCTGAAGGCACGCAACACTGCCTTCAGATCAGGGGATGCACAGGCCTACAGCACTTCCAGGGCTAATTTAAAGAGAGGAGCATCAAAAAGGCCAAGCACTGTTACAAGCTAAAGCTAGAGGAGCACTTTTCCAACTCTGATCCTCGGCGCATGTGGCAGGGCATACAGGCCATCAGCAACTACAAACCCAACCATTCCACACCCACAGCCACAAACGTCTCCTTCCTGAACGAGCTTAATGACTTTTATGCCCGCTTTGAAAGAGACAATATAGAACCCTACACCAGGATCACTTCCTCAACCGACCACTCACCTATCACACTCACCTCCTCAGAAGTCCACACCGCACTAAGTCGGATCAATGTGCGTAAGGCTGCTGGACCAGATGTTATTCCTGGGCGCGTCCTCAAAGCATGTGCAGAACAGCTCGCTGGGGTATTCACAGACATTTTCAACATGTCCCTTAACCTAGCAGCTGTGCCAACATGCTTTAAAACCACCTCTATTGTGCCAGTGCGGAAACACTCCAGCCCAACATGCCTGAATGACTACCACCCTGTAGCACTCGCACCCATCATCATGAAGTGCTTCGAGCGGTTGGTCCTGGCACATCTGAAAGACTCTCTGCCATCTACACTGGACCCACATCAGTTTGCCTACCGTGGCAACAGGAGCACAGAAGATGCAGTCTCCATAGCACTGCACTCTGTACTCACACACCTGGACAATAAAAACACTTATGCACGAATGCTGTTTGTTGACTTCAGCTCAGCATTCAACACTGTCATACGCTCTAAGTTAATGATCAAACTTAGAGACCTGGATATCGACACGTCTCTCTGCAACTGGGTTATGGACTTTCTGACTAACAGTCCTCAGAATGTTAGATCAGGCCACATCTGCTCCACCACCGTCACACTCAACACTGGTGTACCACAGGGCTGTGTGCTGAGCCCCTTCCTCTACTCCCTTTTTACCATCGACTGTAGGCCTGTGAACAGTTCTAACACCATCATCAAATTTGCAGATGACACCACAGTGATTGGTCTAATCAGCGACAATGATGAGACTGCCTACAGGGAGGAGATACAGCATCTGGCCACTTGGTGCACCAACAATAATCTGCTCCTTAACACCGACAAGACCAAGGAGCTCATTGTGGACTTCAGGAAGGGACGAACAGGCTCACATGATCCCATCCACATCAATGGGATGGCCGTCGAGCCTGTCTCATCCTTCAAGTTCCTGGGGACCCACATCTCAAAGGACATTTCCTGGACCACCAACACCTCCAGCCTGGTCAAGAAGGCTCACCAGCGCCTATTTTTCTTAAGGCAACTTAAGAAGAACCAGCTGTCATCAGCCGTTTTGGTGAACTTCGACCGCTGCACAATAGAGAGCATCCTGACGAACTGTGTCACGGTCTGGTATGGAAGCTGCTCTGTTGCGGAGCGTAAGGCACTGCAGCGGGTGGTGAAAACTGCCCAACGCATCACAGGGACCACACTGCCAACCATAGAGGACATCCAGAGGAAACACTGTCTGCGCCGAGCACGCAGTATTCTTAAAGATTCCTCTCACCCTGCTCACAGACTGTTTTCTCTCCTGCCTTCTGGCAGGCGCTTCAGGCTCCCCCGGACAAAAACCAGTAGACTAAGGAACAGCTTTTTTCCCAGAGCTGTCTCCCTTTTGAACTCTGCCCCCTACTGACTCTTTGCCCCCCTGATACACCCCCACTCTCCTCATAACTCAGACCCCTCATAATCACTGCACTATTTAACATTTGCACATTTAAAAATTGCACATATTCAAAAAAAAATTAAATTTAAAGTCTTGCTACATCAGCTTAACAAATTTCATGAACAGGTATCAATTTTGTATGGTATTATTCCATGGTCTGTTAAAATTCTTGATTCTGATTAGATGGAAGGTGTGCAATAAAATTAGTAGTTATCATAGTAACACAGTGATAGTTGCCGGAGGCTTCCATCAGTCAAATATTGCATTGCAAAGAGCATTTCTAATTTTAACTTGTCTATAACTTGTCAAATAGCTTCAGGATAAGTGGATAATTGATGGCTACCCATGCATAAATACATTTTAAAATTCACTTTGTGACAGGTGATTCTTTGCATTTAAAAATCTTTGATGCATGCCAATCCATTGATTATCCCTTACATACAGTTGAAGTCAGAATTATTAGCCCCCTTTTGATTTTTTTTTTCTTTTCAAAATATTTCCAAAATGATGTTTAACAGAGCAGGGAAATTTTCACAGTATGTCTGATAATGTTTTTTCTTCTGAAGAAAGTCTTATTTGTTTTATTTTGGCTAGAATAAAAGCAGTTTTTAATTTTTTAAAAGCCTTTTTAAGGACAAAATTATTAGCCCTTTTAAGAATTTTTTTTTTTAATAGTCTACAGAACAAACCATCGTTATACAATAACTTGCCTAATTGCCCTAACCTGCCTAGTTAACATAATTAACCCAGTTAAGCCTTTAAATGTCACTTTAAGCTGTATAGAAGTGTCTTGAAAAATATCTAGTAAAATATTATTTACTGTCATCACGACAAAGATAAAATAAATCAGTAGAGATGAGTTATTAAAACTATTATGTTTAGAAATGTGTTGAGAAAATCTTCTATCTGTTAAACAGAGAATGGGGAAATAAATAAACAGGGGTGCTAATAATTCAGGGGGGCTAATAATTCTGATTTCAACTGTATATTAAGTGGGTGAGAATATATCTCTGGAATAACAATAGAAGGTTACCACTTTTTTCCAGTGTGTTGTTGTATTTTTATTGTGCCCTCTGGCCGCCCCATTAAAAACATCCTGGAGGCACCAGTGTGTTTTGCAGTTAAATATTAATTATTGTCTTGTCAACTGTGGGGTTCACATCTTCTTCAGACTGTTTGTGTCCTGACAGGCAGAATTTTCACAAAGTTGTGAAAATGTCTCAAACATATGTGTTCAACTTCTAGAGGTTACCTGAAGTTCAGCAGAGTTGAAAAAGTCATGAGGAATTTGCTCTCGTATCTCTTCGTTCTCATTAATGTGAATTTCACAGAAATGGCCCAAAGGTACAACACACATTAAAGGTAGAAGATGAGTGAAGTAACGCACAGATATGCATGTCTTCAACACAAGATGACTTCCTTTGAGCTATGTGAAATGTGCCATTTTTACCCTCTCTCAGCTCGGGATGATGGGATTGGAGAAACGTTGCTCTCCACTAGGTCTACATGAACATGAGCAGCACTGGTATTTTATATACTGCATTTGGAATGTAAAATTAGCTCTCAGTTTATTTTAATTTACTTAAAGACATATTGCAATGCGGCAACATGATTGTCTGATTTATACAACGATTATTATTGAGTAACTTCAATTTTAGACCCTTACAGACAGTTGCATGAATGATTTGATAACTCCAGACAATCAATTATTTTGGTTCTGAATGAATCTGTGTTTGCCAGTAAATTAATTAAACGATTCAATCACTGTTTTCAAATAAATCACTTTGAATCAAATGAATGATTCAGTGGTTCACATGCATTATCCGTTCGTGAAGTCACATGTTTTGTTTTTAAATAAATCACTATTTTTAATCAATCAATTAAATAAGAAATTAAATGATCCATTCATAAACCACTTGTTTTGTATAGATCAGTGTTTAAAATTGAATCGACTGAATTAGACAAAGATTGCATTCTCAAATATTGAATTACTTTTTGAATTAGCATTTTGAACAAATCAGTTGAATGAATCTTTAATGGCTCGTTTCCACTGAGAGGTACAGTACGGTACGGTACGGGTCACCTTTATCAAGCCACAACTATTTCCACTACCAAGGGTACCCTTTTGGTGGACGTGGTGTACGACAGAAAGTTTCAGACGACGTCATGTTTACTCAAGGAAATTTTACAGTAACACTGTACAGGTCGTTCACATATCATATGAGAAGCACTTCTCCCAACACAGATGCTTTATACACATAAATCTGTCTGTATAAATGTTTATAACTAACCTTTCTATGAACATGATTTGATTATAACTGCAGATCAATGATAGTGTGAAATAGCCTATTGTAACGTCTGCATTTACATAAAATAAATAAATAAATGCAACATATGTGAACACATACAGACCCTTACAGTCTCTGACATGTTACCAATTACAGAAAAACTATACACAGCATATATACATATATAACACAAAATATAGCCCACAGTCAGTGCAAACCTCTCATATGTGTCTTTAATCTCCAGCAGCACGAGTAGCCGCATGTTAGAAAGTAATTCCGTCATTCCGAGTTCATAATAGTCCAAAAGGTGATGATAATAGTTAAACATGGCAGTTTGTTCATGTTTTAGGTTGCAGAAGCATCATTTGCTGCTGTTTTGTCAGGCTTCTCCTTTGTTTTTTCGTTCTTCACTCTCGCGTTTGTCCGCATCTGAATGGATTGGATGTCAGAGCGCTTCAGTGATCATGCGCACGTTAAAAATATGAGCTCAATAAGTTCGTTATTTCAAATATAGACGCGATCGCGAGCTCTCTGGACAAAGTGAAACCACTCGCACTTTTAGAGTAAAACAATAGCAGGACACGGCAGAATTTGCTCTTCTTGGCTTTGTGGCTGTTAATCAAGACAACGACAAAGTTTGTTTGAGCTCGGGTCAACCATAACTCGCTATTATATGCATAAAGTATTACGATAATGCCTCGGTTGTGTTTTGAAAACATGGCGGTTCCATTGTTTTGATTCTGGCTAGCTCCACGAGCTCATGATGTATCTCTGTAACCAATCAGCGTTCAGCTGCGCGTGTAGCTCCACCTTTTGGTACCCTTTCGAAAGGGTGCTGAAAAAGTGGTACGGTACGGTTCGGTTAGGTAAGCCTTTTGACAGTGGAAACGGCCATGAAAGCATACCGAACCGTATCGTACCACTTGGTGGAAACAGGCCATAAGATTAATTTTATCATTACTTGTTCCAGTAATAAGACAACTCAAGTTTAACCACTTTTAGAATCTACTACACTTAAAAATATCCTTAACATTAAATAAAAATAGCATGAAGGTTGAAATGTAACCTGTTTTTTTCCGGCCTACAGAAAACAATAGAAGACCCAGAGACATTAGCTAAATCATAAGCCATAAAAAGAGTAAATAGATATGATGGCCCTGACCTCATTTACTCTCAGCGGAATCACTAAACCCTGGGTTGAGTTCAGGGCATGCATTGATTTGTACTTTGTGAGAGAGGGTGAAGGTCTGTGTATTAGAAAAGGCAAATGTTAACCTCACTGTGTCCTTTTTCTGTTTCATTGTTGCTCTACTTATTCTTTACACATTTACATCCCAAGAGCTTTCTGCTGTACTACATATTTTTAGTTTGTAACCTGCTGTGCAATAACACTTGCTTGCTGTAGACAGCGTGAATGAGAAGAATGGTGCGTTGGGCTCTCATTAAGCATGTTTATATGCACACCAATATGTCAATAACTCACAAAAATCAGCCTACTGGAATGCAAACCAATAGCCAAGCAATAGTAGCAAACTGAATTTACAATACATCCTAAACAAATCATTTTATTTCCCCATTGTGACATCAAAACATAATTATTTGTATGAAGATTTTGTTTATGTTGGTTGTTATTTACAATTTATCCATTAAAAAAAATCTGAAAAGGTGTATTAAATCATGTCAATTGGAAACTATGGCTCATAGTAATCATAGTGTTTACTAATGCACTTAAATCCACAATAATGTATTGCATATCATGCATGTGCACTTCAAGGAACCATCAGAAACAAGTTAATGCAATTATACAACCAGTGATGATTAATTTATGCTTACTGTAAGCTGTTGGTGACCTTACTAAGATAAAAGGAAACAGGTTAATGAATTTACTTGACCACATGCATTGCAGATTCATAACTTTTTTATGTTTACATCAGTATTCAAGTTATTTACCTTATTCTGAAAAAGATAATATTACTTTTAAGGTCCTGTGAAGTGCTTTGAGATGTGTATTGTTTTATTAGATGACTGACAATCTCAACTGAAACGTGTAGATATGGTAGGACAAAGTATGCCCTCCCCTTTTTAATAAAAAAGCCAGTGAGAGGGTTTAAGCTCAAGCACTTTAAATGAAAAGCAAACGTTAAGCATCTTGAAGGGGGCGGGCAATGTCAGATAATAGAGAGCACTTGATTGGTCAAGATTTAACTAGAGAATGAAATATGAGGTGACGTAAAAAAAAATCATTGATTCATTTAGGCAGAAGTGACTAACTGCAAGCTTTGGAGTTGTATTTGGAGCTATATTTTCTAAGCTCAAAATTTGTCAATGCTTTGGAGCACACTAGCTAGATATCCTTAAAACGTGCATATAAAAAAAAAAACCTTTAAAGTGTTTATATGAGTTGCATTAAAAATATTCCTTTTATGTTTCCGTTTTACATTCAATATTCAATTTGTCTTTGTTATGCTACCACATACAGTTTGGGTGTTTCATTTGTAACTATAAAAATGCTTTAAGTGAATTATTTGTCAAGCTATTTGTTAAAACAGATGACGGCAAAAACAAATTCCCTCTCAAAGCAACGCTCATTTGTTTGTATTTGCTTCAAAAATGTGGACCACTGCCATCCGTTTATACTGTCACAAAAGGCAGCAGAAAGTTCTACACGATGATAAAAGTGTGATTAAAGTGTTCCATAATGCAACTAAAACATGAATTCTCTATATTATAAGACTATACAGTAGTTTGAGTGTGACATCAGTCAGATTAGGTTTTTTAAAAATCATGTTAATTTTGAGAAATGTAAGTTTTCCATGTATACGCACTCATAGTTCTGAAAAAAAAAAGTGAGAGTAAAGTTGTCTCTCTGCAGGGCTGGATGTCCTGTGTGCAGCGCTGAAATGCAGTCTCTGCCTGGAGAAAATCTCTGTATGGGGCGAGCTGCTGTTTGTGTGTCATTGTGCGCTGGTGGCCATTTTAGTGCCTGACATTGTGTCCACAGCAGGGTTCTTGTGTTGCTCGATGTGGCTGATTGATCTGATGAGTTTTGATCTCTTTTTTTGCAAATGAAAGTTTCCCCTCAGCACTGTTGTGTTACACAACAACTTCAGTGAAAACACACACACTGAGCATTAAAGCGAACACGTGCTAGAACGGCTATGCTTCTGCATCGCTTCCAGCAGTCCATTTTGCATGACTGTTTTTTTCTGATAATAAATGGTATCCTTAGTGTTTTGTCAAATTCAGTAATTGAAAAAAAATTACATTAAAGGTTAGTTCAGTCCAAAATTTTAATTGTTATTAATTACTCACTCTCGTGTCGTTCCAAACCCCTGAGACCTTTGTTAGTCTTCAGAACACAAATCAAAATATTTTACATCTAAAGACTCCCTCATCCACCAAGGGTACCAAACGATAGAGAAAAAACATCCACATGTCTTCAGTAGTTCAATTGGAAAGTCGGCATTTTTGTTTTATGTGCAAAATAATAATAATAATAATTCTGATAGCTTGATAATATTCTGATTGAATCACTTAAAGGTGCTGTATGTAAGTTTTTGATTCTTCTAAAGCATAAAAATGCCATAATATGTTTGCAGATTTTTAAGAAACATGCCAAGTAAACATTCTTGTTTATCTAAAAAAACAATGCTGAAGTCAGATATTCTGCTTTGAAAATGTGTGTTACATGCCGAATCGTCTGTCTTTGTTTTGGTTCTTGTTGTGATTCATTCAATCATGAAGGCTCTCAAAGCATGTGTCCGTGACCGAAATGCGAACTCCAGTGGACAGTAACAGACTCTGAAATGAGACGCGGATTCAGAGTTCCACATGAGGTTATTAATTAGCAAATTATATAAATATTCAAGTGTAAACATTGGGTGAGCAGGTTACATTGTAAACCAGTGTCTTAACAACATGCTACATGATAAGATACGCAGTGATAAGCAATTGGGTTGTTTGCACCAGACGAAACATGACAGAAATTTAATTACAGCCAATCAAAGCACAGAATATACTGTAAGTGCACTTACTGCACTCCAACGAAATGGTAAGGTTTATAATCCCATTAATACATATTAAACCTCTTTAACATTATTTAATGTACATGCAGAATCACTGAAATGTGTTGTTGTTCAGTTCTAAAGTTCAATTTCAAATAGTTTATTTTATTTTCAAGATCTGAGGTGAACTATTTGCTGCTGCTTTCAGTATATGGCAATAAATGTCATGTAAAATGGCATTCACATTATTAGCTTTTAACACTGAATAAAGCACATGAGGTGTACCTGAGGTGATCATTGTGAGTTTTCTGTTGTTCAGCTGCAAGAAATAGAAGCCGTTTGCAAAATATAAGTTTCAGATGTTGGTTAGGACAAAAACTCTTTTCAATATGGAAAATAATCCTTCTATTGAGTGCTGTTACTTTTATTTAGAACACTGTTTAAATCAGCCTTTAGTCTCAATAGTCAGGCTCACTCCTGCTGGCGTTGTCAATCTGGCAACCTGCGCTTGCGGGTGTTTTAAACTAGGCATGCAATACCTAGTTCAACCACTGGGTGTCAAACTGACATACTGCACCTTTAAGGTATATGGCCTATATGGTTATATTTTTCTGTACTTTAAAAGAGTCGGTACCGTTGCTATCTAAGAAGGATGAGGGAGCTCTCAGATTTAATTTAAAATATCTTAATTTGTGTTCTGAAGATGAATGAAGGTCTCAGGGGTTTGGAACAGCAAGTTAGTAATTAACATTTTAAAATGTAATTGGAATTTTTTATTTTATATATTTATATTTAATAACTGATTTCTTTTATCTTTGCTATGATGACGATACATTTTAATAGATATTTTTCAAGATACAAGTATTCAGCTTAAAGTGACATTTAAAGGCTTAACTAAGTTAATTAGGTTAATTAAACCAGTTATTAGGCAAATTATTGTATAACAATGGTTTGTTCTGTTGACAATCAAAATAACATATAGCTTAAGAGGGCTAATAATATCGACCTTAAAATGGCTTTAAAAAATTAAAAATTGCTTTTTATTCTAGCCGAAATAAAACAAATAAGACTTTGTCCAGAAGAAAATAATACTATAGTAAATACTGTAAAATATACCTTGCTCTGTGAAACATGATTTGGTAAATATTTGAAAAGGAAAAAAATTACAGGAGGGCTAAAACTATTTAGTAGCACAATGAAGAAACAGCAAATAGCACATTTAATTATGTGTAATCTTCAAGATGAACAGCTCATTCATTAAAGCATACTGTGGTGGTCTTTGTTTTATATAATGTACCACATTTTTTGTAAAAAAAAAAAAAATAATAATAATAAGTCTGAAGTTAATATTAATCAACAATAAATGAATAAATGCAACAACAAAAAAAATTACATAAAATGCAAGAATAAGATTTACATTGACTCTCAGGAAGGGAAGTGTTTACCCAATAATGGGAAACAAATTTAAGCATCTCTACCTAACTGAAAAGTCAAATGAATGGCAGCTTCCTTTTCCCTTTCTTTTTTTAATTATTTCCCTCTTTAAAATCTAGGTAGTTCCTAATAACCCTAATCTAATTCAACTGTGTTTACCTAAAGCAATACCTCCAAGCCTAAATCATTGTTATGGCTGTATTTACATCACTTTGTATCTAATTGCTTCCTCATGAAGTCCCAGGAAGGGCTCGTGTCCCAGCAGGAAATGCTGTAAATTGCATCCAATACCCAGAGCTTTAAAGTGGAAACCTTGGTGGATCCTGTCATGATAGATTGGGAGGAAATCATCTGGAATGGAGTTGCATGGCACGGACTGCAAGCTAATGTAGTCCCTATGTTGATTGATGAGGAAAGAAGCATTTAAAAAAAAAAAAAAAAAAAAGCAATGTTAATTGACATCAGAATGAGCAGCAGACAGGGTTATAATGAACTCGGGCACCAAGCTCTGTTGGTAATCACAAAGCCAGCAAAAATCTCTGATTACACAAACCAGGGTGTTTTTTTTCTCGTATATGATCAAAGAAATCCAGAAATAAAACATCTGTCCGGCACAATTTGATTCCTCGCATACGTTGATGTCTTCAAATCTGATGGGATGCGTATCCACGTCAAGAATGGGAGACCTTACAATATCGCCGCGTCTCAAAACTCTGCAGTGGTTTTATGTTTACAGAAATATATGCAAAGCAGACCGGGCCCTTAACAAGGCAAACTGGGACTTTGTGCAAAGAAAGGAGTCGGTCTGCAATGAATGTGATTGCTGTGGGTTTGGTTCTGTTAAATTCTGCTTTGCATTTACTGACCCTGATTCCCGGGTTTGCAGCTATGATTAGGAGCCTCGGGGGGACTGGCTGGAAAAGCAGACTGAAGCGAGCGGTGGAGGCTTGGGTTTGTTGCTCTTCCAGGGGCTTTTGGAGGCTTCTGGGTGTGGAAATAGATTCAGTCTGGCACAAGTCTGAGTGCTGCTCAAGGTCCTGCACACATGCGAGCGTGTCCAATGCTCTTGGATCGGAACATTCTTCCTGAGCGGTGAGGTGCAGTTGTGGAGAAACTTTTAGTTTAATGCGTGTTGTTCAGAGCCAGCTGAAGGAAGACTGGTGGAAGACTATAAATCTCCAAATACACTGGAGTGCATGAGTGCTCTGAGGTCTCGTTTACTACTGGTGTTGATGCATGATATATCTGCAGCCATACTGGTTTAAAAGCTCCTTTTTAATGTTACCATCATCAGTACAATAAGAAGTAGATTATCAGACAATAAATTATGGGCCATTTCTAAAGGTTGGTGCACTTCAGATGCATGCTGCTGGCCATGAGGGTATTGACTGGTATGTTAGTGACATGAGTTAAGACAAAGTAAAAGCAGTTAGGAAGTTTTTTCAACACGGAAAATAAGTGGACATTAAAATTTTTACATTCTGTAAAATTTAAATATTTTAATATTTTCTGGAGGAATAAAGTCAGACATTTTAGGTTGATACTACTGTATATAGATGCATGGAAAATATATATTTATGAAAAATATAAAATAAACAAAAAAATGTAACACTTTTGCATACACTGTAAAAAATATCTGTAAATTAATAGTTTGTCTGTATTTTGTGCTTCATGTTTTTTTTTTCCACTTATTTATACTTTTGAATTGCATTATGGGACCTTGATCTTTCCTCCAACAACCTTTAAACTTAAAACATTTGAAAATGTGACACTTATGAACATTTTTAATAGTTTGAAGTGATATATTGTCTGGGTTGGTGTTGTATATTATGCTGCAAAAACTTGATAATAAGCTGTCAGTACATTTTCTGTTAATTGACAAACTTAGTTCTCTATATATTACTTCTTAAAAAAATAACTTCTCTCAAACTACTAAAATGTCAATAAAAGTTGCTTTGTTAAACTGCAGAGTTAAATTTTCAACATCAAAAGTTGCCAGAGCAGAGATCAACGTCCCACCTTAAATAAACAGAAAACACAAAATATGGAGATTGTTAATTATCAGATATTTATTACAGTGTAGGAACCACTTTTCACTATTAATTAGTGGCTTATTACTTGCCTCCTATTAAGATATTGGCTGTTTATACTTATAAAGTACACATTTTGCATGATCTTCTTCTAAATCTAAACACAACTACCTTAATAAATAATAAGCAGCAAATTAAGAGTTTATTGATCTAAAAGTTATAGTTAACCCTTGAACTTCCCCACCAAGAAAAAAATGTGGATTGCATTTCTTAACTCATAATGTCACTAGTTAACACACTCAATGCATTTTTTTTAATATTAACCTCTACAGAATGGTTGATATATCGGTTGTCGATTATGGTAAAAGTACCGGGATTAATACATAATTATGAAAAATCTGAAAATATGAAGTGTACGACCAATTTATTTTAAAAATATATTCAAAATAAAACATTTTTGAATACTAAATCATCTTTATTTTTTAAAGTATGCCATAAAACGTTACAGATTCTCATTTAACATGTTTTCTTGTTTTGTTTTTTTACAATAAAACCAAAATCAAGTGTAGTAGTGGAACAGGATTATCTTTGATTTTTTTGGAACCAACGATGCTGTGCAGTGGTAAACCATTATTTAAAACAGTCAAAATATGGTCAACCATTTGGTAGAGCAGGCAGTTAAATCGTTAATGGTTTGTTAATAGCCAAAATTGTACATTAAAATAAAATGTTACGGACTTTTTGTTATAGTCATTAAGAAAGGGTATATTAAAAATAAAAAGCATAACAATTTGATACGAGTATAAGTAGAAAACCCTTGTGTTTTAAAGTAACTTCTTTTTAAAAAGCACAATTAATTTATTTTCAAAATTGGACAAAAAAGAATGATTATAACACCAAATATAAACAGTGATGTTTTTTCCCTCATCTGCTTGTGATCCAATTGACCAAAACACATTTTGATGCAGACGGTGGCTTTCCAAACTTCAGAATTATTTAAAAGCTGCATATTGTGAAATAAACTGTCAAACCTTGAAACAAACAAACAGAAAAAAATCACCTGGTAAGCACACAGATAATTAGGCAAGTGGCCAAGGAAAAGTTTTTCATTTGCTGGTTGTGCCCCGAAGCAGAGCTAAAACTTTATTGAAAAAGGGGAGGAAAATCAATCAAAGATTACATTAGCTAAACTTGCTGAAGTAGTGCAGCTCACGAGCAGCATAGGCAGGGGCCAGTGAGATGCCGGTGTATAAGATGAACTCTGGAGCAGGACATGGCTTTTGCTTCACAGCATGATGTTAATTCACTAAACTTTACAAATCAAGTCATCTAAAGAAAATGAGACTATTTTAATCTAATTAAAAACATTTCCCATATTCATGCGAATTTAATTTGGTTTAATTAATAATCATTTAAGTTATTGGTAAGTTATTGGTTGGTTGGTTGGTTGGTTGGTTGGTTGGTTGGTTGGTTGGTTGGTTGGTTGGTTGGTTGGTTGGTTGGTTGAAGGAAAGAAAATACATTTAGGGACCTTAACATGACATTTGGTGAAAAAAACGAACTTTTCAGGTATTATTAAGCAAATAAGCTTTGTGTTACTTTTTCTTAAGAAATAATTACAAAAAAGCACTTTAACTACTTTAAAAAACCTTTCAAAACAATGTACTTCAGCACAGTTTTTTAAAACTAGGGGCAGTCAACTTTAATATACTGTACATGAGTGCATTTTTAGGGTATGCATGTTGGTTGAACGATTTGGCAAATAAGCATTTCTTAAATAATTTTGTATAATTAATTTATCATTTGAATTTAGACTCTTATTTAAATCTAAATAAGTAAAACTATTCGGTTTAATTTATTGTTTATTTATTTAGAAATATATCATTATTAATTTAATTTATATATTAAATTTTTTAGGGGGGGGGGTCTATATATTTTTTTCATTAGGCAAGGCAAGGCAAGTTTATTATAGCACATTTCATACACAGTGGCAATTCAAAGTGCTTTACATAAACAGGAATAAAAGAGACAAGTATAAGAAAAAATAAAAATAAAAACAGATAATAAAAAACAGATACAAAAATGTGTTAAAACAGGTTATAAAAGAATGAAAAAGAAGAGAAAAACATAGAAGTGCAATTGTGATCAGACATCTGAATTCAATCAACTATTAAATTCAGAAATAAAATATTCTGATCATAAAATGTGTATTATTTGTATGAATCACATTTTACATGTATATTTATATTGAATTAATTGATCTAAACAAATAAAATAAAATAAATTACTGACCTACAGATTACTGCCCTACAGTGATTTAATTTTCATTATTACTGCAATATACAGTAAAAACTATGAACACATCAAAAGGGCTTAATCAAACGAGTCCTAAAAACAAAACCATGCTGTTGCATCTACACTGATTCTTTCTTACCGAGAGATTAATAACTTTCCAAGTATGCTATTGTAAACTGAAAGAATAAATCAGGCTGAACTCGTCTGCAAACTGCCCTATTTAGTTCCAGTCCCTTGTGTGCAGCATTGCTCTTTAGGGACGCCTTCATTTATGAGCAAGTAGATTATACAGGACGGTTATGATGGGAAAAGAGCCACAGAAACAGCTCTCGGCCTGCAAGTTCCTCTGTCACCAGTCTGAGTTACACTCCATAAACAGCTTTGTGCTTTGTTTCACACTTGTCTGCCAGACGACCATACTTTAAGAGCCACCGTTGAGAATCAGACTGAACAGGGATGCGCACAGACTTTCTGAAGGACAGGGGCTCAAGTGGAAAAAGAAATCACTTCACATATTTAGCTTAATTTTCTTTTCTTTTTTTTTCTAAACAAAATGTACTAACACAACTCAGACTTACATCTGTACATAAAAATTTAAATAAATAAAAATATTTTTTTATCACGTTTATATACACTATGAACAGCAGCTACGCTAATTATTCTCTTTATTCTCTATTTACACCTGGGGATACTCATCCCGAGGTCCCCAGAGATTATGCAACACCACTGATGCGATCCAAGACCTGTGAAGAGATGATCCCAAGGTTTCCATAATATCCCAGGTCGTATCCTGAGCAGCTGCTGTGGTGGTCATAGAGGAGTGGAGAGCTTGAGACTAAATCCTGTGAGACTCCAGGGACAGACAAGTCTTTGCTGACGTCCTGCATTCTCCAGTCTCCGGTGCCTAGACTGTAGCTCTGCACAAGACGTTTGGCCATAGGAGAACTGGTCGTGCCCAACTGAGCCTGCTTTCTCTTGAGGTTTTTTATCCTTCACTTTCGCCAATTGGTGAAGTTTTTTTCCTCGCCACTGTTGCCACTGGCTTGCATGGTTTGGGAGTTCGCAGCAATGGATTTGCTCCTCAGTGTTTGGACTCTCAG
Organism: Danio kyathit; assembly: GCA_903798195.1. NCBI lineage: Eukaryota > Metazoa > Chordata > Actinopteri > Cypriniformes > Danionidae > Danio > Danio kyathit. The sequence continues at coordinate 28,487,194 of LR812538.1, forward strand.
CAGTGAATATTAAACCACACTCAACTGAACTGAACTTAAACTTGAACTGACACTTATCCAATTCACTATAATCTTCTATGTGAAGCTGCTTTGACACAATCTACATTGTAAAAGCGCTGTAGAAATAAAGATAAATTGAATTGAATAAATTCAAATTCAAATATGGTACCTACTCAAGTAGTATGGAATTTTGGATGTAGCTTAAGCCATAATGTGCATGTGTTCTACTAGTTTAAAGTATACAGTATATTAGAATAAATGGCTGAATCAGTAATAGGGACATATTTTCACTAATCATTTTTTTATTATTATTATTTTTGGTGTTATTGAAATGTATAACACTTAAATCAATAAATCAATAAAGACCTTCACACTAAACTGAAAAAGGCAGTTGGTGCTAATTTATTATACAGGAGTTTGCAAAAATACAAAAAACAGCAGCTTAACTGAAATTATTATAAAAAGGTTTTTGAACTTTGAAATAAAATCGGCTTCCTCTATTCTTTCCATTGCATTATTGCCAGTTATTAGTTTTACTGTTTTCAGCTATCATTTCTCCATCCTATATGGGCATGATATACCGCCTTAAACTACACTTTAGCTACTGCAACTTGTTACATGGGTCGTGGATGTTAGTAAGACAAATTAACTGTATTTGCCTTTTGTCTTTTGGACAATTAGCTGTAAATTCAAGGCCTCAGACTAAAGACTCGGTAAAGTGCTTTTCTGTGACACAGCCACTGTTTCTGATTAGAAGCAGATGGAGAGGAGTTTCGCTAATTACAGTGGGATATTAAAGCCGGTTATGTGACTATACAGTGGCGTGGAACAAAATACAATTACTCAGTACTGTTGTATTTACGGAGTAGAAAATAGATGAACAGGGGAAGCCCAATCAATTTCAGTGAGATTTACACTGATTTCAGATGATTTAGAGGGTTTTGTGTGCTTAGTAAATTTTTTAAAAATAGGCCAATTCAGAAAAATAATCGAGTAACAAAATGACTCAATTTAATGAGGTACACCTACACACACACACACACACCTTTGTTTAATATTTCTCCAATCAGACCATTGCAGACTACAATAAAACATGATAAATGACTGAGGTAATGTGATGAAAAATGGAGCAGAAATGACTTTGGGGAGGACCACTGGGGAGAAATTACTTTTTAATTTGATTTATTGCTATTCCCTCTGAGCATACACCGAAAATAACAATCACATATGATGTGTAAGGACACAACTGTACTTGCCCACAAACACAAATCCTCTCATGTCCTGTCTTTAAAGCCTAAGGATATTGAAACAGCTGTGTCCGTCTGTGTGTGTCCATCTGTGTGTGCGCGTGTGAGAGACAGAGAGAAAAAGAGACTGAACATCAAGAGCAGCGTCCCATCAAAAAACTGCAAATTGAACTTGTTTTACCTCCGTTGTAGAAGACAAAGCTTCTTTTTATTCATAGTGTGCCAAATGAAATGTGAAGGTGCTGTTGGTAAACAACAAACAAACATAAAGATGTTCAAAACACATGAAGATAATGTGCTGCACTGAACATAATTAGGGTAAAGAATGGTAACAAGTCGCGATACACATTACCGCGGATGCTTGTTTACATTTTGGGCAACTTGATTAAAGGAGAAGTTCACCCAAAACAAAGGCTCTGTCATCATTTACTCACAATCATGTTGTTACAAAGTGGTATGACTCAATTTTTCCTCAGGAGAGCACAAAATGTGATTTTTTTTAGAAGAAGAATAGTGATACTGAGTACGTTTACATGGACACCAATAATCAGATTTTAATACGATTAAGACAGTACTCGGATTAAGAGTCGACCATGTAAACGATTCATTTAATCCGATTAAGGACATAATTGAACTAAACGAAAATCAAGTTAAGACATGTGGAGTATGCCGATTTTAGTTGCATTATTGAAGTGCCATACACACATGCAAACACCTTAATCAAACTATCACAGTCATGTAGGATTTTCGCCGCATTCTGCGACAGAATAGTCTTTACACACACGGCTGTTTGACACTATTCTGTGCACCTACCGAGTCAGTGAAGAGCACAGACACCTGCATCGCGAAATGCGGTGGTTTTATCTCCCATTCAATGTGTGGTATGAAATTCCATTAAATCTACACTCTTCCAGCAGTTCATACTCACATCCAATATCTCGTTTGTCACGCGGGGCATGCATGAAATGTTCCTGAATGAAAGTGAAAGTGCCAAACTGCAGTTAAAGTCGACAAATTAAAAATGAAACAGCCAAAATTACATAAAACTCTGCAGGAAACGTGGATAGCGCTGTGACACAATGATGTTAATCGAATTATGTGCTATAACATGTAAAACAGGATCATGAAAGGAACATTCAAAAAGCAACTCATGTAAACACTTTAATCATATTATTGTCTTAATTAGATTAAGGCAAATAATTCGATTACTGATGTCCATGTAAATGTAGTCAATCACTATTTAATTGTCATTTTCGTGTCTGTGGCTAATTCTTTGTGAACTGCGTCGACTGAGTCATTAAAAAGTTCAAAAGAAAGAATTTGCTTACAAATAAATTGAATGACTGTTTTGTAAATAATCATTAAATATTGCATGATGTCAGATGAATTTGGGCCTCTTCAAGTTGAACCAACAGATGGTGACACACAGCAGTGAACCATTCAATTTTTATTGGAACAAAAGTTCAGATTGCAAAAAATTAAAAAATGTAGAAATGTAAGATGGAAAGTTACAATTACATTGTAATCATTGTAATCAATGTGTAATCAGTGTTGGGATAAACTAGTTACATGGAACAGCATTACGTAATTTACTTACAAAATAAAAGTTACAGTAATTTGTTACAGTTACTGAGAAAAAATGTGTAATTAAATTACAGTTCCTTATGAAAATGTTAATGGGGTTACATCTAAATATGTTGAATAATATTAATCTGTTGCTTTGCCTGTTTTTGATAAGCACGATGCCTTCTGCTAAGGCCATTTATTAAAGCGGTGCTATGTTGATGCTTTTGATTGGTTTTCCGATTTGATTGCGGCGCACTGCGTTTACCAGTTAGGTTAATTCTCTCTGCCGCTGAAAGCATTAGGCTACAGTGGTTCTCAACTCCAGTCCTCGGGCCCCCCCACCCTGCACATTTTGTGTCTCTCTTATTTGACACACAAGGATCAGTTCATGGATCTCGCTGTTAATGAGCTGATGATCTGAATCAGGTGTTTTAAGTAAGGAAGACATACAAAATGTGCAGGGCAGGGGGGCCCGAGGACTGGAGTTGAGAACCACTGGGCTACTACAACCAGTCTGAGAGCTGCCACCATGGTAAGTGATAAAAATGCATTTCATTGCTGGAAATTTTAAAATAATTTCACCCAAGAAGGCACAAATACTGTATAACAGTTCAGTGCAAAATTTGTTTGCCAGCTGTTAAGCTACTTTCGACACCACAGGCTTCAATGCTGAATCTGAGGAAGCATCTGCAGATATGTAACTTAGCTATCGTGAGTGTACAGAAATAAAAACAGACCCTTTCATTTCGAATGATATATTATGACTCACAAAGTTATCGATTTGTGAAATTCAGGGCACCAACAGACTCCTCTGGCCAAAGTGATTTTATCACATTTTCACATTAACAGTGTTGGGCAGTAGCGTCGCTACTAGTTTAACTACATTTCTTAGTAGCGTGGCGGTAGCCAGTCAAAAAGCTTTTCAGAAGCGAAGCTACAGTATTTTATTAGTCAAGTAGCGCAGTAGCGTCAACACAAGCTACATTTACAAATCGAGGATCAATAATTTATTAATGAAGAGTTGTAAATATATATACAATATAATGCTTATTCCTAAATATAGTATTTCTTCACCTTAGAATTATAGGTTCTATCTGACATTTTTGTCAAAATTTAATTATTTACATATTCTTATTAAATGACAAATTATTTACATTATGGGATGTTATTTTTAGAAGTTGTTTACATTTTAAGACGTTTTATTTTAAAAAAAAAATGTTACACACATACTGTTTGCTATGGAATGCAAAAAATTTGAAGCTCAATATCTCAAAATCATTCAGAACGCAGATAGAACCTTATAATTCCAAGGTGACGATTTCCCTTTAATATAAATGACCACAGTATTTTAAATGTGTAACACCTGGTTTTATTAACTGTTTTGTTTTTGCAGTTATGTACTATAATTTGTTTCTGTTTAGTACAACATATTATTTACAGTAAATAATTGAACTGAACAATAATGCCTCATATGATTCATTGACAGTTTTATTGATCACTAAGTTATAATTGACTTGGATTTAAGTTGCTTTGATTTAAAAATGAAAATTGCAAAAATAGCTTAGATGTAGCAAATGCCACAAAAATCACCCTGCACAACTAACTAAAATTTTGATTTTGTAACAGTAAACATTTTTTTTGTTAAAAGGTCTGGTTTTGTGGTGGCTGTACTTTTATTATATCTCCAAAGTAACCTCTTTTAACCTTTTAATTTAGGATCCACTCAATAAATTCTGGGTTGTTGTAACCCAACTTTGGGTTACATATAGACAAAGTCAACCATCGGGTTAAGTAAAATTAATAAATTCATATAAATTCAATAAATTTAAATAAATTTAATTTCACATTTAAATAAATGTAAATAAATCCATAAAAAATATATCATTAGAGTGTTTAACTGTGCAAATATGCAACAGTCCATTTCAACAATTTTTTATTTTTTTTTATTATTATTTTTACAGTGTACTTTCAGCTCATAACAACTCTAGTTTTCATTCATATTCCTAAATATTGATTCAATATGATACACTCTTAGAAATAATGATACAAAAGCGGTCACTGGGGTGGTACCTTTTCAAAAAGGAAACATTTGTACTTAAAGAGTCCATTTTGGTACCTCAAAGGTATATATTAGTACCTAAACATTTCACAAGGTAAACATTTGTACTTAAAGGGTCCATATTGGTACCTCAAAGGTATATATTAGTATCTAAAAATTTTAAAAGGTAAAAATTAGCATTTTTTTAGTACCAATATGTACCCTTGAGGTATTATTATGGACCCTTTAGATACAAATGTCTAACTTTTGAAAAGGTACCACCACAGTGACCGCTCTCGTACCTTTTTTCTGAGAGTGTAAGAGCCTGGATATTCCTCAGAAATTCATCTTTCTTTTTTATTCCAAAGAAAAAAAAGAAAGTAATGTGGTTTGGAACATTGGGATGGTGAGCAAATAATACACTTACTGTTCATTTAACAAAAATCAAATGTTTATTCTTTTTTCCCCCCGCAGTAGAGCCTCCGGGTCAGAAAGTTTCTAGAAGTGAGGAAGCGCCGTGACTCATCAACGCTCTCTATGAAACTGCACTGACTGCAGTTTCCACAGCGTATGTAGACAACCAACATCTTCACCTCGTTCCTA